>JACAXG010000174.1:1196300-1207287 GCA_018881555.1 Amblyornis subalaris | reverse complement strand
CAGGAGTGGGACACAGGAGTGAGACACAGGAGTGGGACATGAGTGGGACACAGCAGGGGGACACGGCGGGCGAGGGAAGGCAGGAGGGGGCCGCAGGGGCCGCGCATTCCCGGGAAGAGGCCGTGGGGGGGCTCCGGGGGTGCCGGAGCGCTGGAAGCGGCGAGCAAGCCGGGCTTTTGTTTTGCAGATTCATGCTCTGATCACAGGCCCCTTTGACACGCCTTACGAGGGGGGCTTCTTCTTGTTCCTGTTTCGCTGTCCTCCAGATTATCCCATCCACCCTCCCAGGGTCAAACTGATGACAACGGGGAACAACACCGTGAGGTTTAACCCCAACTTCTACCGCAATGGGAAGGTCTGCCTGAGTATCCTGGGGTAAGAGGAGCCTCCGGCCGCCGGGCTGGGAGCGCAGGAGGTGGCTGCGGGCTCCGCTCYGCCCTGGAGTGCACCTTTCTGCTTCTGGGGAGGCTCGTGCAGGGTCAGAGCCAGGAAGCAGCACGAATTCCAGCACTGAAATGAGAGTTAAATCAGCTTTGAAAGCACCTGAGAGCGCAGAGAGCGAAGCATAAAATTCCCTGGATTTTGCTGCTTTTCTCCCGCTTCCCCCCGGAGCCAGCACGGCCCTTCCTCTGCTTTTGCACCCTGTTAATGTTGTGGGGGTTTGTGGGTTTAATTCCCTCTCCCCAYGTGGGTTTCAAAAGGAATAAACGAAATAAAAAGAAGCCAATAAGAACTTCCTCGGCAGCCACTGGACTGCTCTGGGCTTCCACCTCCACAGGGAGTGAGGGGCTGAGCTTGGAATGAGCTCCARGCCTGCTCCAGCAGGCCCCACTGCTGCAAATCCTGGAATTTCAAACGTGAAAGTCCTGGTTGATTTGTCCAGAGAAGCTGCTCCATCCCTGGAAGTGTCTAAAGCCAGACTGGACAGGGCTTGGAGCAACCCAGGGATAGTGGAAGGTGCTTGGATGAGCTTCCAAGCCAAATCATTCTGGGATAAGGGAAACTTTCCTAAGCTTAGGAGCCTTCCTGATCCGGTGACCTGGATCCAACACCTGCAGAACACCAGGATGTGTTCATATTTTGGGGGTCTGGATGCCCAGCCCCAGCTCTTGGTGCTCCTGGAATTGCAGCTCCAGCAGGGAAGGGAAATGAGGGAAGAGCGACCAAAGAGCCCCGGCCCGGGCGGGAAGAGGGAGCTGCYAATGAAAGGATTTAGGGAGAGGATCTGTGGGTCAGCACAGCCTCGTGGAGCTCACAGGGACACAGGGCTGGCTCTGGAAGYGGGATATGAAGGATATGAAGGATGTTAAGGACAGAAGAGCTTTTCCTGCTGGTGCTGTTGAGTGCAGAGGTGTTTGCTGGGTGTGGAATCCCTGGATCCTTGTTCCTCCCGCGTTCGGGGCAGTGCCTGTGCTCCGAGGGGCTGCAGGACTGATGGGCTTGTGTGAGGGAAAACCCAAGGAAAACCAGATTTCAGTCTGGAAAATCCGATTTCAGCTCTTCAGAGTTGTTTTCTTTGTGGACAGAGCTGGTGGCTTGTGTTGCTCCAGGCTCTGGGTGAGGTGGCAGCCAGAGCTTGAAAATCCMCTGGGATTCCTGCGGCACTGGAGAGAGGTTCATCAATCTCACACACTCAAACACTCATTTATTTGAGAGATTGAACCCCTTTGACCCTGGAACTTCCTCGTTGCCCAGCGCTGTCCGGCAGTGGAGCTGCTCCTTTTCCCGTGCATTCCCTGGGGTCCAGGCGTGGTTCCCGAGCTCTGCTCCTGGGGGGATGATGTTCTCCGGGCCCCTCCTCGTTCATTAATTGCTGTTTTTGTGTTCTGCTGCCTCAGCACGTGGACAGGCCCCGCCTGGAGCCCGGCCCAGAGCATCTCCTCGGTCCTTATCTCCATCCAGTCCCTGATGACTGAGAACCCTTATCACAACGAGCCCGGCTTCGAGCAGGTGAGAGCTTGAGCTTCCCTCCACGCCCTGCTCCTGGGGCGCATCCCAGCCTGGAATTGGGATCACTGGGCTCTTTCCCAGCTCGTTCTGCCTCCTGGCAGGGCTGGAGGGGGAATTTTAAGGCAGCTCCGAGCCAGAGGTTGCTGAGGGATGGGGAATGAAGAGCACGAGGAGGTGCCTGGGAGATGGGCTGGCTCTTCCTTYCCTGCTGCACCCTTCCTGGAGTGGCTTCCTTGGGACACACTGTCCTGCAGGAACCCGAGTGCTCAGGTTTTCCCTGTCTCCAGCCCTTTGGAGAGGGGCAGCTTTTCTGCAGCTCTTTCCCTTGCCCTGTCCCCACACTGGGCGACTCCAAGGCTCCGGAGATCCGATCCCAARGCTTCTCCTTTGCTCTGGAAACGAGCTCGGAGCAGACAGAGTTCACGGAGCAGGGAAAGGTGGAGAGCTTTGGACTCAAATATCCCAAACTGTGTTTCCAGGAGAGGCACCCTGGGGACAGCAAGAACTACAACGAGTGCATCCGGCACGAGACCATCCGGGTGGCCGTGTGTGACATGCTGGAGGGGAAGTGTCCCTGTCCCGAGCCCCTGCGGTATGGAGAAGGCGCAGGGGGAGCGCGGGAGGCGGGGCCGGGGCAGCGGGATAAGTTTTCCAGCCGCTCTTCCCGAGATCCCGCTGCCGTGGGTGGTGCATCCCGGGAGCTGGGGCTGGACAAAGGCCGTGTTAATGTCCTCGGGAATAAATGGGCCTTGTTTCCTGGGGGGGAAAAAAAAAAAAATTGCTGGAGGGAGGGGAGCGCAGCTGTTGTGGCAGGATCCCTTCAGCTGCAGCTCCCTTCTCTCTGTCCCCTTTAGGGACACACGGGCTGTCCCAGGCAGCTGGAGTTGGTGGGATGTGGCTGTWGGAACGGTGCTGTGCTGATTGTTTGCCCTCTCCTCGCCTCCAGGGGTGTGATGGAGAAATCCTTCATGGAATACTACGACTTCTACGAAGGGGTGTGTAAAGAGAGGCTGTACCTGCAAGGACAGACCATGCAGGTGAGTGGGAGAGTTCCCTCGGGGATAAAACACTGCCTCGGGGAAAGCTCTGTGCTGGGAGACAGCTCTGCAGCACCAGGGGCACTCCTGGAGCTGGATGTTCCCGTGAAATCCGTATCCCGACTCGGAATCAGCCACGAAGCTGAGAGGCCTGAGAGGTTCTGGTGGAGGAARCACTGGGAACACACAGAAAATCTTTCCCAGGCTGTCAGGTTGGACCTGAGACTCTCCAGGAGCTTCTTCCAGGCCTGGAGCTGAGTTCGGTTTCACCTGGATGTGGTGTCACCTCCAGGTTATCCAGGAATTCCACTGCAGCCTTTTCCTGCTGGGGTTTCTCTTCCCGAGGCTCCTTCGCTCAGGCAGCTGATGGAGAACTTTCCTCTGGCACTCCTTGTCCTGTCAGACGAGATCCAGAGTGGCTGAGGGAGGAAGGGGGTGAGGAACAGGGACAATACAGGAGTCACATCCAGCCAGGGCAATCCAGGAGCTCCTTCCTGCAGGGAACGCTTCCAGGACCAGATTTCCAAGAGATTTGCGTGTGAACAGGAGCATCTTCCTCCCTCACTGAGCAATCCCACTGCTGGGAAGAGGTGGAGGTGGTTGATTTGATGATCTGACGTCTCCCAGCCCTTTATTCCCTGTCCATAAATTCAAAGCACAGGGTGAGAAATTCCCGCAGGGAATGCCCGTGCCTGGCTGAGGGAGTGTGGAACTGCAGCTGTGGTGACATTTGGTGACATTTCAGGGCTGCCAGGCGTGGCCCAGTGGCGTTTTCCCCTTGGATGAGCCACAGCTCCGGSGTTTCTGTGGCTCATGGAAATGTGCTCAGCTCCCAGAGGCGATGGTGCCGTGCCTGGATTTTGTAAAATCCTGTAAATGGTAGCACAGGAAGGCTGCAAACAAGCAGAGATGTTATCATTTTCGTTAATAGTTCAAACGAAGTCACCCCAGGCTCGTTATCAGTTGATCCTTTGCCAGAGCCSTGCTGCTTTTTTAACTCTGGGGCCACATCTTGCCTTGTACCAAAGATTCCCATCAGATAGGACAACTCCAGCAGCACCTCCCAGAGCTCTGGCAGCGGGGCTGGGACCTGGGATGGGGATAAAAGCACCAAGTGTAAATAATCTTCAAAGGCTTCGTGCCTCTGGCTTGGCTGCAGCCTGGATTTGAAGTGGGAATGGTGATGCTTTTCTTCAGCRCTGGTTTGAAGTGTGGTGAGGGCTGGATTTGAGGGATTTTGACCTGTAAKGTTTCCCCTGAGACCAAACCTTTGGGATCATCGACTCCCTCGGAGCTGGCTGTGGAAATCCAACCTGTGTCTGCTCAGCCTTTCATTTGGTCTGAGGTTTGCTTGGCTTTGTAACGATTTCCAAGTAAAAATTACCTTGGGGCTGCCATAACGGGGAATTTCAGGGATTGAACCCTGGAGTCTTCGCCCATTTACGCCCCATTATCCCACCCTTTGTCCCGCCTCTGCCACAAGGATRACAGCCCTCATCGAGACGCTCATCCCTGCTTTATTTCCAGGATCCTTTCGGGGAAAAGCGAGGCCACTTCGACTACCAATCCCTCCTGGTGCGTTTGCAAGGGATCCGGCAGAAGGTGCAGGAGAAACACCAGCAGGAGAGCACGGAAATAGACTCTGAGAGCAGCTCCTCGGAGACAGAGACGGACACACAGGGCTGCTCCAAGGCCTAGGGAGAAGCCACGGGGGATCTTCTGCACAGCCCACGACCCCCAGAGACTCCACCCGACCCCGCGGGGGCAGGGAACACCGGGGGGGTCCCTCCTGCCTCCCTCCACTGCTCTGCTGGATGATGCTGAGGAGAATTCCTGTAGACAAAGCCAAGCTTGTGACAGGCTCCTGGGACAAGGTACTTCCTGGCATGTGGCATCAGGTTATTTTTTTTTTTGGAAAACACCTACACTGGTTGTTTTTTTGGTTGGTTTTCTTTTTTTTTTTTTTGGTCCCTTTTTGGTTTTTTTTTTTCCCCTCTCCATTTGATTAAAGAATGAGCTCTAGACTGCAAATCCTTGACAGCTTTTCTGTTCCTAGACAGGGAGCCTTTCCCTAGGGCTGGAGCTGTGGGAGTGCTTTGATGAGTCCAGGGTGTGTCCAGGTGAAATTTGGGAGAGGTGGAGCCTCCCAGCTCCCTGATGTCTTTCTTCTAGACAGACCAAAGATAAAAGAGCAGAGGTGGAATTTTGGGCTCCTTCCCAAAAGCTTTACTCAAAGCCCTGGGTGACTTTGGAGTCTTCAGGGGCAGGTGGAAAGTGGGGATTGCAGGAATCCATGGATGGATGTGCAGGTGTGTTCATCCTGGAGTTTTTGGGGAAGGGAGGATGAGAAAACCATTGGTCAGAGAGGAGGGGAGCACTTACCAAGTCTGGTTTGTGTATTATTTTTGTAAGGCGTTGATTTGAATTTAGYGTTTTAGAAGGATTTTCCTCTGGTGGAGCTGTTTTTCCTCACCTGGAGCTCTCTGCTTCCCACCTTTAGTCAGTGTCACTTTTTATTTCCCTCCTGTCACCTCCCTCCCTGCTGCCACCTTGATCCATCAGATGGAGACGCTGGAAGAAGGGACAATTCCCGGGTGGATTGTCGGAGTTGTTACGGACAAATTCCTTTGCCAAACTTGGCCGAGTGTTGTCAAATTCCACGCCTGGGTGTGCTTGGACTGTTTCAAAGAGCAGGAATTGTCCTGTGAGTGAAGGTCACCCTCTCGGAGAGGTGCCTGTGGCTGTGCCATTCCCTCCAGCCCGTGGGCGGAGGTGAGGAATCCACATTCTCCAGGGAAACTGAGCCTGGGGAGGATTGATTGGAGCAGAGTTTGGTTGATAAAAGAGCTTCATTACTTTTATTATTTCTTTTTTCCCTTCTTTTTTCCCAATTATTTTTATGGGAGCTTCGATAGAAAGCTAAGCACAAAGTTGCACATTGTCCTGGGCCCTCTCCCAGTTTCCCCGAACACCTTCCCACCAGTCTGGCCCCGTTTCAGCTCCCTGCTGGTGGCGGTGGGAGCACTTCCCGCGCCCCATCCTTGTCCTGGGGGAAGCACGGGGCCAGGAGCAAAAGCCCTGGAATCATTTCCAGCCTTTGTGATCCCTCCCAGCCCCGCCAGGACCCCGAACCCCCGCGCGCCGGAACCATTTGGGAATTCCGGCGTCCTCGAACAACTCGGGAATTACTTTTTTTTCCCCTCCCCTTTATCAAAGTCCCCCTGGGGCCGATCGAAGAGTTCAAGCCTCCAGGGAAGGCTGAGCTGCCATAGGACTCCTCCAGAGGGTGGAGGAAGCGGGGATCCCCTTGGAGTGAGGCCCCCGAGGCGCCACCTCCCCACTGCCATTGTAAATGTCACTCGTTTGTCACCCCCAGCAGCGTCGCGGGCGGGGCTGGGGCGGCTCCGGGCGGCGCGTGGAGCTTTTCCCAGCCTTCCCAGGGGAACGAGAAAATGCCTTATCCTGGACACYGCTCACCCGCCTCGCATGTGGCTGTAGGAGAAGTGTTTGTTCTCTAGCGCTGGTGTTGTCTGTCACCGTCTCTGAATGTTCCCCATTTCCAAGTGACAATCCTCAGATGACTGCTCTAGGCAGAGATGTTTTAGCAACAGATTTTTAGACTTCATGGAGTTGAGGAAAAAAAAAAAAAAAAAAAATATATGCACAAGAGTCACTCTAAGATACCTTGTTTATATATTCTATTGTACATAAGATTCTTTTTTTTTTTCCTTTTTTTTTTTTTTTTTTGTGCAATAAAGTTTGTTTTGGCAGAACGGAGCCTGTGGTATTCCTTGGTGGAACTCCTTATGGAACAACAAGGGTTTTCCCACTGCTGGAGCCAGGATCGAATCCCTCTGAGACTCCACTTGCAGCCCAGCTCATTTTCCTCTTGTTTTCCGTGATCCACCCAAAACCAGGAAGGAAATCCAGAGGGGAAGCAGCAGGGATTAATCCTATGAAACCTTTCAAGCTCAGTAACTTTTTACAAAACTTTTATTTCCAGTCCACTGTCCCTGCGATCCCAGGGATCTGAGAGAGCCTCCCGAGGATTCCAGCCGGGCACAGAGCAGGGAGCAGTCAAGGAATGGCTTCCTTGGCTTCCTCTGGAGTGATTTCCTGAGAGTAGAGCTCTGTGAAGAGAGCAGGCAGCCAGTACTGGGGCTCTCCCGGTGCCTGCGTGTCCAGCCAGGCCATCCCTTCCTTCAGCAGGTGTTCCTGGGAAAACAACGGAAAACCGGGAATGAAGCTGGGATGGCTGAGGAGACGTTCCCGACCCCACAGTTATTCCAGGGAAGGGAGGGCGCAGAGTTTGGGATATGATGATTTTTACAGGGGAATGGATTTAAACTGCSAGAGGGTGGGGTTAGGTGGGATATTGGGAAAAAAARTCCTTCCCTGTGAGGGTGGGGAGGGGCTGGAATGGGCTTCCCAGAGAAGCTGTGGCTGCCCCATCCCTGGAAGTGTCCAAGGCCAGGTTGGAGCAACCTGGGACAGTGGAAGGTGTGGGGTGGAACTGGAGGAGCTTTAATGTCCCTTCAACCCAAACCATTCCAGGGAATTCCAAGGGAAATCAGTGAAACCCAAGGAACATCTGCAGCTCTGGGATTCCGCCTTCCCCAATCCCTGCTTACAGGGCGYGTGCTCTGCCTTTGGACTTCCAGCAGCTCGGGCTCCCTGGCAGCATTCCCGGGAGCAGCTCCTGTGTCCCTGGCACGGGGACATTCCCAGGGACGTTCCCAGGGACATTCCCACCTACCAGCACCTGCTTCGCTCGCTCCGTCTCCCACTTGAGGCTCGAGCGGATCTCGCTGACGGTTACAAAGCCCTTTTTCTGGGAAAAAAAAAGAGGGAAAATCCTGTCTGCTTCAAGCCAAGACCTCAATCCATAGTTCAGCAGAGCGAACAGTTTGTCTAATCCCAGTTTGGCCCAATCCCAGTTGTCACGGAAGCAACAACTCCTTCTTTCCAGGTGTTTTTTATCCAGACTTACATCCATAATTCAGCAGAGCACGGACAGCTTCGCCCACGGGCCTGATCCAACCCCAATTCCCCGTGTTGGAAGCAACAATTCCTTCTCTCCAGGTCCTTYCCAGGTGTGTTTCCCACCCCCCTGGCTCGGTACCTCTGCCAGCTGCAGGACCACGGTGTGATCCATGTTCAGCTCCGCCGGCACCGACTGCACCAGGAACGTTCCACCCACCGGGATGATCCCAAAGCCACTTCCCAGCACCTTCAGCTTCTTGATGGCACGGAGGAGATCATCCCTGGGGAGCAGCAGAGGGCGGTCAGAGCCTCCCAGGCTGCGCTCCAGGAGCTGGGAATGAGGGAGCCTCAAGCGGGAAGAGCCCCTTTGGAGTTTGCTGCAGGTAATTAAAAGCTGGAATAATTTTTATAAAGGAATTTAGGATTGGGATTTGGGGTGTCTGGGCCCCTCTGCAGACTTGCACAGAGACACAAGTGTTAAACTTGAAGATTCAGCCCCAAAAAATTGAGTTTTGCCTTAAAATCTGCTGCTTTTGGGACATTTATCCGTCCCTTCCTCGCAGCTCCAGGAAGCCACAGCAGCTCCAGGGGGCTGGGGCTGGATTTGCAGGGAAAAAAATGTCTCCAGCTCAAGGCAACAATCCCTGAGGGCTCCCAGAGGAAACCACTCCAGGGAGCAGCAGCAGGAATCGTGGATCAAGCGGCTCCTCTGCTGGAAGTCAAACTTGGAGCCTCCAAATCAATCCCCCTCCTTTTCTYCCCCGAATTCCGCTGGATTGCCCTTCCCTGGGACATCCAGACTCACTGGCTGACATCCTGAGCAAACTTCCCTCTTCCCTTCAGCACCTGCTGGTGGAGCTCCTCCAGAGTTATCAGACCTGGGGGGCGAGAGGGGACAGGAGGGAATCACTCATGGGAACAAAACCATTCCAGAGGCTCCTCTGTGCTTTGCCAAAGCCTCCCAGTGCCTGTTCCCAGGATGGACTGGCTGGGACAAGCCCCCAGTCACTTCTGCTCCCAGGGGATTGTTGCCTTTTCCCACGTATTTGTAGGATTCAGGTTTCCCTGGCTTTGCTGGAGCCCATTCCTGGTGTGAAATTGCCCTTTCTGGAGTGAAGAACATCCCAACTGTCTCTGAATTCCAACCCTCTGGAGACTGCTGGGATCCCTCAGAGCCAACCCCACTGCCAGGCTCCAACAGCGACTTGGGATTGTCCCTGATCCCTGCTCCTTCCCAGGACCCTGGCTTAGATTTTAGGGCAGAGCTGGTGATTTCTGAGTCAATGAAGAGACAAACCCAGGCTTTGTGGGGCAGCAAAGACAAAATCAACCCCAACAACGAGGGAAATCTCACCAGGAACGTTACGCCGGGATACAACTCCTTTTCCACAGGGAAAAGGGGTTCTGCTGAGTTGGGAATCCGTGGGATCCTCACCTCCATTCCTGTGTTTCAGGGCCAGGCACACCTCGATGATCTGCACCCCCAGCTCGTAGTAAAAGTCTCCAACTCCCAACATCTCCGACCAGAATCCTTTGCCAGCTGGGAAGTGAGAGGGAAAAGGGATTGGAGCAACGGGAAAAATCCTCCCTGAGCAGTTCCTGGTCACAAACCTCACTGGGAGGACTGGGATTTTTGGGGTTTTTCCCCGTTTTCCCCCACCCTTTAAGCAAAGAGCATCCAAAGGTGCATCCCGGAAATTCCTTGGGAAGCAAAGCACCACCAGCTTTCCCCAAGGAAAACTTCCACCAGCTCCAGCCCAGCCTGGGAACAGCGGGATGAATCCTTAACCCCAGAGCCTGCTCCTCACACGCCAAGGGATCCACTCCGATGGTCGCACACATATCCTGGAACTGCACCCGGAATTCGGGGTTTTTCCGGATCTCCTGCTTGTGTTTGCTGGCAAACTCCTCCAGGTTGGTCTTAAACATGTCCAGCTGCTTGGACATCTGGAAGGGAATTGCAGAGGATGCTGAGAACAACCCAGGATCAGCCCCCAGCAGGGGGAAGGCGAGGCAGCGATCATGGAAAACGCTCTGGATACGGATAGGGAAGGGGACAGGGATGGGGAAGGGAAGGGGACCCGGAGCCCAGCTGTGCTCCAGCCCCATCCCAGGGGAAATTCCCACCTGGGCCAGCTGGTCTTCGGCCAGGACCGTCCCCCGCTCCTTGTACTTGGCCTGCGGGAGGAAAACGGGAYGAGGGGGACAGGGAAGGGCAGGAGAATCCAGAACCAAAACTCCACGAGGGAGGTGGTCCTTAAAGGTGGACAAACCCAAAACTGGGGGCCCTGACCCCCCTCCCACAGCCCCAGTGGACCCTGGCAGCTCCCTCCACCCTAAACTGGGGGTCCTGACCCTAACAGGTCCCCCTACCCTAAACCGAGGGTCCTGAACCCTCTCTAACAGCCCCAATGGGCCCTGACAGCTCCCCCAACCCAAAACTGGGGGCTCTGGCAGCTCCCCCCACCCAGATTTGGGGTCCTGAYCCCCCTCCCACGGCCCCAATGGACCCTGACAGCTCCCCTCACCCAAACCCGGGGGCTCCGATCCCCCTCCCGTTGTCCCAATGGACCCTCACAGCTCCCCTCACCCTACACTGGGCCCCTGCTCCCCCTCCCCTAGGCTCGGTGTCCCCCGGTCCCCCGCGCACCGTGCCCGTACCCCCCTCCCCGACCCTTCCCCGGCGCCGCCCCGCCCCTCTCCCACTCCCTGATCCCTATCCCGATCYCGATTTCCCGGCCGCACCTCCGCGAGCTTCCTCCTGGCGATGGCCCCCGCGCCCACCCCCCGCCGGTGCATCCCGGCCCCGGCCCCGCCGCTGCCGCCGGCGCGCCCCGCGTGACGTCATCAAACCGCGACGGTTGCGTCGCGCGCGGCGGGGGCGGGGCCGCGTCACCCCCTCACACCCCTCCATGAGGGGGCCGGGGGGGCTCTGAGGGGATCGAGGGGGCTCTGAGGGGATCGAGGGGGCTCTGAGGGGATCGGGGGGATCAGAGTGGTCAAGGGAGCTCTGAGGG
>JACAXG010000174.1:1136748-1175269 GCA_018881555.1 Amblyornis subalaris | reverse complement strand
CCAACCCTCCGATTAATTTTGCTTTTTTTATCCCTCTAAAAATGTGGGAAAACGAGTCGGGGGCGACGCGGCTCCTTCCAGGAAAAAAAAATCCCAACCAGAAAGAAAAAGTTGCTTTTTAAAAGATTCTGCTTCAAGCACGAGCAAGGATTTCAAAAAAACCTCCTTTGGGTGGTCTGAGCGAGCGAAGGTGCCAGGAAATTCTGCGTTTTGAGGGAATTCTTGCCGTCGGTTCGTTCCCCTTTTGGGAATTTCTCCCGGGGCGCGGCAGGGAGGAAATCATTCAAAAATCAAAATAAAACACAGAAGGGGTTAAAACCCAAAAAAAAAAAAAAAAAAAAGTGGTTTGGGTGCGCGAGAGGAGAATAAATTGATTTATTAGGCTTTAATTCATGGGATTCCTCCAACCATTTTAGCCAAATCCTTTGGGAGGGTTGGATTTGCCAGAAATGTTAGGAAATGCTGCTAAAAATGTGGTTTTAGGGAGAAAAATGAGCTTTAAAGGGAGTTTAGGGTCGTTTTGGTGCTGCTGGGGAGTTGCTTCGGCTCGAGTTTTGTTGATGGGAGAATTCGGGGGGAGAAAATTGGAGTTTCAAACCAAAAATCTTCCAAATTCTTCCGGTTTTGTTCRCCAGGAAGTGGAAAAAGGAAAGGTTTTTCCAGGAATAAAAGTAAAAATTGAGGATTTTGGGCCGAGGTTGAAGGATTGGGGTTTGGGGGGAGCTGAAAATCCCAGACTGGAAGGAAGGAATGGATGGAAGGAGGAGGGGAAAAGGGGAATCCGTCGGGCAGACATTCCAAACGTGAGGAATGTGGAAGCGAGCGGAGCAGGGGGAAGGAAATTCCGGGATTGGGGAAGGGGGAGAGGGGCTTGGAGCGGGGAGCAGCCCCAAAAAATGGGAATTTCAAGGGGATTTTTAACCCCCAGCCCCTCCTGGCGTTGTGCTCTGCGCGTTAATATCAATTAAAATTTAAAATTAATTATCGAGGTTTGAAAATTGAGAGAATTCCTGGAGAAATCTTCAAATTTGCTTTTCTCCCCTCCGGATTTTGCTCCAAACTTGGGTTTTCCCTGGGAAAAAACCGAGGATTTGAATCCGCAACGAATCGTTCCCAACGAAAAAAAGGGAAAATTGGGGCTGGGGCCGAGCAGGGTTTCTTTCTTTGGCACTTTTTAGCCCAAAATGGGAATTTTTTTTCCCCCTCGTGGTTGGATCGGGTGGGAAACGAACAAAAATATGGATTTAAAAAGTTGGGAATTGTCAAATAAAAACTTTGCTCGGTCACTAGGCTAAAATTGTGCTTTTCATCCAGCCTGAAATTGTCATTTTTTCCCTTAAAACGAGGCTGGTTTGGGAGTTATGAAGGAATTAATAGAAATCAGCAACAGCAGGGATGGAAAATTGGGAATTTCGATGAGCAAAAAGAGGAATGAAATGAAATTTTTTAATGGTTTTATCGGTGTGAGCCCCCAGCTTTGAGCTGCTCCCGGTTCGGCGCCTCCGGAAAACGGGAATAATTTGGGAATTCAGAGGTTTCGGTGATTTCCAGGCGGAAAAATTAAAAAAAAAAAAAAGGTTATTAAATGAATAATTAATAATTCGTCAGCAAATTTCATTCGTGGAGTTCAAGGCTGGGAGAATCCAATCAAATCGAAGTTATCAGGGAGGAAAGAATAAACTTGGGAATGGGCAAAAGCGAGGGAAATTCCTTGATTTCGCTCTTCCCGGGGGGGAAATGCGGCAAAAATATCCCAAAAAATGGAGATTTCGGTGAAAATTCACAGTTTTGAGCCCACGGAAGAGGGAATTGGGTGATTTTTGAAGTCAGGAAAGGATAAAACATTGGATTTATGGAATTTCAGTGGGAATCGCAAGGGCTGGATCCGGTTTTCCAACGGAATTGGTGGCGAAATTTGGGTTCAAACTCAGGCAAACGAAGGAGGATGAGGGAATTGGGGTTCAAGTTCCTGGCTCGGAAAAGCGAGACCTTCCGGAATTTCAGTGAAAAATTCCCGAAAAAAAGGAGATTTCGGCCCCTTCCAGCCCAAATCCTCGGCAGTGCTCGAGTTTTCCGGAGGTTTGGGGAGGGATTTTGGGGAGGATTCCGGTTGGGTGAGGGATCCAAGCTCCTTTTCCAGTGTTTTTTGGGGTCTCCAGCTCCCGATTTTCCAGGATTGCTGGGTTCGGGTGCCTCTGATCCAGATGGAATTTGGGGTTTTCCTGCCTCTTTTTAACGATCCCATGGATTTTATGGAACAGATTTTATGGAGGAAAAAGGCWAAATTTGGCAGAATTTTCCCAAAGGAAAATCCCAGGGAAAGCCCAGGGGAGCTGGAGCTGCTCCTTCCCAAAAACTGGGGAGAAAACTGAAAAAATGAGGAGCTGAAACCTGAAAATTCCAGGTTTCTGCTGGAAAAAAAAGCCTTTTAATGCTTTTGGGTTCTTTTGGCTCTGCAGGGAAATTTCCAAAGTTTTCGGTGAGAATTCCCATTTTTACCAGGCTGGAGGAATTTCAAAGCTTAACCAGGGATGTGAATTCCTAAATCCCACATTCCTGAGCAGCGCTGGGGGGGTTGGGAAGGATTCCCAGTTGCCAGACTGGGGSATACTGGGAAGGAACTGGGATATGAGGAATTCCCGAGGTCTCCCCTCCCTCTGAGCCCTGGAGCGCTTGGGAATTCTCATCCCGCCCCACTGGAAGCAGGGAAATGATCCAGGAGGGTCYGGCCGTGAGGATCCGGAGTGGGAACAAAAAACACTTCCCAGGAAAGTCCAAAAAATTTGGGAAAACAGCAGAAAAATCCCTCAGGGATGAGGCTGATCCTGCCTYGTCCTGAATCCGCTTGGGATGGATTTTGCCTGCTGGAGGGGAAGCACCAGGAGAAGTTTGGGAATCATCTGCTCCCTGGGAATGCTGGGGGGGTTTTTCGGGATGAAAACCTGAATTTGAGGAAAGGAGAATCCCGATCCCGGGGGGGTTCTCCCGGCTGCATTCCCAGCAAACGTGCGAATCCTTCAGGGAATTCTGCCTGGAAGTCTCCGCTGGGGGTTGCCTCCAGTTCATCCCGGGATTTTTGGAGCTGGGAGGTTTTCCATGTTCCTGCCGGAGATCTGGGATGCGTCCCTGTCTCCGTCCCCGTGTCCCCATCCCGGYRTTTTCCCTGGGAATGTTCTCCCAGAGCTCCATCCCTGCGGATGGGATGGGCTGGGAAGACCTCGGGCTCGGCCGAGGAGACCTCAGGAATTCCCTTCCCGCCCGGAGCCGAGGGGAGAAGCCTCGGGATGAAGCGGGAAGTTCCGCTCCGTTGGGGTTTCCCTGGGAATTGGTGGGAAAAAGGGAATCCGAGGGCTTGGTTTCGAGCTCCTTTCCCTAAAATCCATGCCTGTTCTCTGGTTTCCATGGAATAACCGTGGGAGCGGGAGCCAATCCCACGCTGGTTCGGATCCAGGGTCCGGAGCCRCTCCGGGAGACGCCGGAAAATTGTCCCGGCTTAAAGTCGATGGATTTAACCCAAAGATCAGGATTTAAAGGGAACCTGCCGGGTYTTCCTCCTCTGGAAAAGTTTTCTGGAAAGGATCTTGGGATGATTCCCAGCTCCTGCCAGCCCTTCCCGTCGGGAAYGTTCCTCGTGTCCCATTCCCACAGGGAATAACGCTCGACTCGGGTCCCCTTCCCAGGGTTTGGCTTCTTTTGGGAGCATCCCGAGGGAACCGAGCAGGGCTTTGGGGGCTGGAGCCTTTTCCAAGGGGAGATTTCTGGGATCTGTGCGCGTCGGGAAGCAGCTTCGGGAATCGCTGAGCATTCCTGCGCTCCTGAGTCCGCTCCAGCCGCTTTTCCCCGGAGAAGCTTCCGAGCAGGAGCTGGAAATCCACAAAACCCGAGGGGCAGGGGGAGAGTTTGTTGGGAACGCGGCTGGAAGCGAGGGGCCGGGATCCGGGAATGGCAGGGATGGGATGGGATGGGATGGGAGCAACCCCGGAGCGAGACCGTCCCGGCTCCGGGCGCGGAGGAGCGGGAGAGCGCGGCATTCCCGCCGGGAAAAGGGAACAAAGAGGGAGAAACCAAACAAACATCCCAAAATCCGCGCGGAGGAGCCTCCGGATCCGTCAGGAAATGGCTCATTTGTTTTATTGGGAAGGACGCTCGGGAGCAAGGCTGAAATTCCAGCCTTTCCCGGCTACCGGAATGCTCCGGAGCAGGGAAAACCCCTCTGATCCGTACGGAGGGCTCGCTCCGGGCGCGGTTTTTCGGGATGAGGCTCCAGGYGGGGTTCGGGATGCTCCGGACGGGCTCCACCCGCGGGAAGCGCCGGGAGCTGGCCGGGATCCACGGAACTCTCCGGGGCTGTTCCGGGTGGGAACGGCGCTGGGGATTCCAGGGAAGTGGATTCGCAGGGAAAGGGGGAATGTTTGGGCTCCGAGCAGGAAGATCCTGCCGCGCGTTCCCTGTTTTTTCCAAGGTCGGAGGAGATCCCGAGGGAGCAGCTTCCCGGCTCGAGCACGGAGGAGCTGGGAATTGGGAGTCGGAGCCAAAAAAGCAGGAATAGGATAAAACCCCAGGAGTCTCGGGGCTGGATTTTCCCCCCACTCGGAGCCAGGATTTTCCAGCTTGGATGGGAGCGGATCCAAAGCTCCGTTTTCCAATGGGATCGGCGCCCGGCTCCGAGCGCTCCCGGAGAACTCGGATTGCGGGGATTCCCCGGGATTTCCGGAGCTCGGGATCCGCCGGCTCCCGCGGGGAAGTTCCAGCTCTTCCGAGGGGGCGGATTCCGGGGGGATCCCGAGGAATTCCCTGTTCCCGGTTTTTGGGAGGAGTCGCGTTTAGCGCGGGTCGGGAAGGCTCGGCCAAACTTCGGGAATTCCGGGCTGGAAGCGGACGAGGCGCAGGGCAGGGCCCGGAGAGGCTCCCATCTCCATCCCAGCTCCGCGTTTTTCCCGGAGTTCCACCGGCTTCGCTCCGGTTCCCGCGCCATTCCGGAGCCGTGGGATCCGCGGAGGCYGCGGGGAACTCCCTGGAATTGAATGATCCTAATGAAATGATCCTAATGAAATAATCCCGAGAACTCCAAACGATTCCTGGCTCAGGGATCGCGAACACTTGGAGCGTTTTCCTGCCAGTGGTCRGGAAGAAGGGGCTGGAATTTGTGCTTTTCTCTTATTTCCAGAGSCGTCGATCTCATCCCGAATATTCCCTAGGAATGGCTGATCCCACCCAGGCTGGGTGATTCCTGTGTTTATTTTTATATTTATGGATATTTTTCCTTTGCTATCCATGGATTTCCTTTCCTGTGAGGACATCCAGGGGAATTCCGGGATCTCCTCCTGCCATAAAAAATCCCCAAATGGATCCAACGAGCACCAAAGGAAATGGTGACTCCTCCAAGGAGGAAAATCCCGAAGGTTTTTGTGTTTTTATGGAATCGTCTGGGCCGTGACTTCGGGAGAATCCCGGAATTCCCTATAAACCTTGYGCTTCCGGGCTGGGATTCGCAGGGATGTGCCGGAACGCGAGGACCGTCCCTCCGATGGGGCTGAATTGGAGCTTAAATCCACAACTTTATCGGGAAAAGGMGGATATTTGGGAATTTTTCGAAGCTGCAGGGCTGAGGGGGGGGAATTCCCTTAGGGAATAATCCAAATATTCCAGGCAGGTTTGGGCTGGATTCCCGGTTGGATTGGTTTGGGGTGTGTTTGGGGTGGGTGGTGGCTCCCAATGGTTTCCCTTTGGAATTCCAGTGGAGCAGGAAAAGCCTGGTTTTTGCTGTTTTCCAGCTTTTTCCCTGCCCTGCTCCATCCTCAGCCTTTCCCTGCTCTTATCCGTGACTCTCTTCCTGAAAAACTCATCCTCGGATTTACAGCCGAGACGTTTCCGGCTGGAATTTTTTGCCGGGAAGGTTCCGTCCCATCCCAAAGCCGAGCAGGTGCTCCAGGAGGTTCCAGGTTTTTCCGGGTGGGAATGTGCCACTTCCGCCGGATCTGGCTGGGAACAGACCCAGAGCCACTGGGCCCTGAGCTCCCTCCTTTTCCTTCCTCCTTTTCCTCGTCCCCTTTTCCTTCTCCTTTTCCTTCTCCTTTTCCTTCTCCTTTTCCTTCTCCTTTTCCTTCTCCTTTTCCTTCCTCCTTTTCCTTCCTCCTTTTCCTTCTCCTTTTCCTTCTCCTTTTCCTTCCTCCTTTTCCTCGTCCCCTTTTCCTTCTCCTTTTCCTTCTCCTTTTCCTTCTCCTTTTCCTTCTCCTTTTCCTTCCTCCTTTTCCTTCCTCCTTTTCCTTCCTCCTTTTCCTTCCTCCTTTTCCTCGTCCCCTTTTCCTTCTCCTTTTCCTCCCCTTTTCCTTCTCCTTTTCCTCCTCCTTTTCCTTCTCCTTTTCCTTCTCCTTTTCCTCCTCCTTTTCCTTCTCCTTTTCCTCCTCCTTTTCCTTCCTCCTTTTCCTTCTCCTTTTCCTCCTCCTTTTCCTTCCTCCTTTTCCTCGTCCCCTTTTCCTTCTCCTTTTCCTTCCTCCTTTTTCCTCTCCTTTTCCTCTCCTTTTTTTCCTCCTTTTCTTCCTCCCTTTTCCTCCCTTTTCCAGATCCTTTCCTGCTCCTTTCCTGCTCCTTTCCTCCTCCTTTTCTTCCCCTTTTTCCTCCTCCTTTTCCCCCCCTTTTTCCCCCTTTTCCCCWCTTCCCATCCCAAACCTCAATCAGATCCCTCACAATTCCCAGCCAGTTTTATTCCCTCTTCCATTCTCCTTCCCGAAGCCATTGGGGCTTCAATCCCCATTTTCCCCATTCCCCCTTCATTCCCTGCTCCAAGAGCTCCAGGAAAAGGCCCTGACCCCTCTATCCACAGGGCTGGGAATATGGAATGAGGAGAATTCCCGGGCCACTTTCTGCCGGCAGAATTGTGGGAATTAGAGCACCCTCAGAGCCACYGGAAAACCCTTGGAAAAGCATCCCCGTGGTGACGGGAAGTGGGCGAGGAATTCCCGGGATTCCTCATTCCCATCACGCTGGAGAAKGCGGGAAGGAAGAGCCGGAGCTGCTCTGGGTTCCCCACCTTTATCCCGGATTTGTTTGAGGCTGTGTTGGGATTTGGGATGCTGGGATGASACAATTCCCGTGGGATCCACGCTCGGGGCCTTTCCCGCTCCTGCCGGGTGAAGGAGCYGCTCCAAAATGCGGGAAAACCCCCCAAAACGTGGGATATTCTCCGTTGTGTGCGCTTCGATCCCGGTCTTTCCGTCGGCATGGGGGACGGAGGGGGAAATCCAGGCACTCGGSAGTTTGGGATGGTCTGGGAATTGCCTCTCAATCCATCAGCAAACTGGAATGGGAAGTGATTGGAAAACAGATGGATTGTCCAAACCTCATCCCTCTTTCCTCTGGATTACCGRGAAGTTTGTCCTGGCCACGGATATCCATGGATTGGCTTTGGCAAGGATGGATTTCGGCAGGAATCCTGGGAATGGCTGGAATCGTCCTCTGGGCAGGGGGAAAAGGGTTCCTTTGGATATTCCTGTGGGATTTCCGTGGGATTTCCATGAATTCCCGGATTTTTTGGAGCACCGAGGCRTTGGCTGCTCCCAGGGTTGCRCCAGCTCCGGCTCTTCGGGATCAGYGTGGAAAACTGGGAGCGGAAAGGGCTCAGCAGAGGCGGGAATAGGGAATTAGGACATTTTTCCCGATCCTGAGCATCCTCCGGAACGTTCCCTCGGCCCCTGAGGTGCAGCAGCTCCTCCAGAACCAGGAATTCCAAAGGGATGCTCACGGACACCTCRTCCTTGGCAGCTTTCCCAAAAAAATCCCAGGAATTCCCAATCCTGATCCTGGTGTGCAAAAGGATCCCGAAAGGAGCCGATGGGGAGGAACCGATCCGGGAGATGGATCATTCCCAGATCCCAGATCAACGCTGGGTGATCCATGGGAAGGATTCCTCCCTCCAGGATTTGCCAGGGTGGGGCTGGGGAGTGGATTCGGGAAGGTTTAGGATATCCTGGAATGGGTTGGGTTGGAAAAGGAGCTTYGATCCCATCCCATTCCACCCTSTCCGTGGGCAGGGACAATCCCACGATCCCAAGGTGCTCCAAGCCTCGTCCAGCCTGGCCTTGGACAATTCCAGGGATCCTTAGGAGGGCAGGAAGGAGGGAATTTGGCAGCTCCGACTCCCAAGGTGCTTTTAACAGGAAAAAAACGTTGGAATTCCGGAGTTGACATCGGGATCCGGCGGCAGGAGGGGTTTGGGAGGCAGGGAAAGGATTCTCTGGGATTCTCTGGGATTCTCTGGGAAAGCTTTGCTTTTCCTTACGGGACATAAGGAAAATCCTTGTTTCCCGAGCAGGCTTCCAGCTGGATCCTTTTCCAGGACAAAAAAAGGGATTCTCTCCCTTCCCGCTCCGTCCCTCCTGGATCCTGCTCCTTAGGGAGCATTTCCTGGGATTTTATCCCGTTTTTCCCTGGCTCTGTGGGCCTGGATTGTCCGGATGTGCCTCCATCAGCAGCTCCAGGGGAATTCCGGGATGCAGGAGGGGTCTGGAAGGTTCCGTGGTGTGGAGAAACAGGGATGATCTGAACTGTGCCGGGAAAACCCGGAACTCCCGGAAATGCCCCGGGATTCCGGGCTCACCCCCTGGATTGTAGGGATCTGCCTTTTTTAATGGAATATTCCCGGATTTTGACATTGTGTCGGAATGGGAGGTGTCCAAATCCCGGGGTTTAGGCTTTTCCCAAACCTTTGGGAAGACTTTTTCCCGTGGTTTCTCCCCATTCCAGGACAGGAGGTTTGGATTTGGGGGGAAAAAATCCAAATGTTTCCCTCAGCTTTCAGTGTGACTCGAACCCGGGAATGTGGGGAGGGAATTCGGGAATGTGGGGAGGGAATTTGGGAATGTGAGGATGGAACTCAGGAATTTGAGAGGGGAATTCGGGAATGTGAGGGGGGAATTCGGGAACCTGAGGATGGAACTCAGGAATCTGAGGAGGGAATTCAGGAATTTGAGGGGGGAATTCAGGCATCTGAGGCGGGAATTCGGATCCTCGCTGGAGCATCACCCGGTGGGTTTGGAATGTGKGGTTCCGGATGCCGTGGGAGCGTTTCCAGCCAGGAATCTGCTGCTCCTGCTGGGAAATCCTGGTGTGGGTGCGTTTGCGGGGAATCCGAGGGATGTGGAAATCATGGATGAGGTGGTTAAATCCAGGTGGAACGGCCAAATCCCGGAGGATGGATGCCATCCCATCCCATCCCACCCTCCCTCGAAGGCAATTTCGGGACAACACCCCCAACAAACGGAAAACCTATGGAATTTCCGAGGAAAAAAGCAGGAAATTCCTGCTGCCGCTTCCCCCCCGGAGCCCCCCTGCGACGTCCGCGCCTCGGCAACGGCGTTTTCCCGTGGAAAAACGTTGGGAATGCCGAACCCGAGCCCAAGGGCCGCCCACGGAGGCCGGGATTGAGCCGGGCCTGGAATCCAAGCCCAGGGATCATCGAGGAGCTGCTCATGGAGCAGGGAACAGCCTCGTTTGCATCTCATTTGCATCTCATTTGCATCTCATTTGCATCTCATTTGCATATCGCGGGATGGGGGAGGAGCTCCCACCGCATTCCCGCCCTCAGGAGCCGCCGGATTGGGCAGGAAAAGGCTGGGATGGGATTGGGAATGAGGTCGGGGAGAGCCCGGAGCTCGGCCGGGCTCGGATCCCTTGGCATTTCGGTGATTTTCGGTTGGGAAAATCCGCGGGGAGAGGGAAAAACGGGCGGGGGAGGGGCTGGAGGTGTTGGATGTGTGGAAATTCCGGAGGCAGGGAGAGTTTGGGACGCGCGGGGCCGTTCCCGACTCCTCGGGAATGATGGAGCAGCAGCTCCCACAGGGCTGATATTCCCGAAATGAGCTCCAGAAACGGAGTTATCCCGAAAAAACACRGACTGGGGGGGGAGTGGGAGGCGATCCAGAGGTGCTGCTGTGCTGGGATGCTCATTCCAGGGAGTGTCCCGGAAAACGAGCCCAGCCTGAGCAATTCCAGCGGCTGGGAGCGCCTGTTCCCCATGGATCACAGGGAATGTTTGGGGCTAAACCCCTCGAATCCCGGGATGAGCTGAGCCTCCTTCCCGCTCCATCCCCCCAGTGCCGGCGGTGTCCGGGCTCAGATCCCGCTGGGAAAACGCTCCCAATCCGTCGGCAACTCCCGGCTCCGGTGCGGCGCTTCCAGGGAGAGGGGGCTCATCCCTAGGGACACAGAGCTTTCATCCCRACCTGCCGAGCGCCTCGGGATGTGGGAATGGCCCTTTCCAAGCAGGAGCATCCGGCTCCCCTCTCCAGCTTTTCCAGCTGGGAAGAGCAGCTCTTTTCCCKGCTGGCACCTGCGGCCAAGACTTTTTCGGGAGGAGGTTCCAGGATATCCCACGGGAGCCAGGGATGTGATCCGGCAGGGATCGGCTCTGTCCCCTCGGAGTTCCAACCTGGAAATTCCACCTGGAAAAGGAAGGGAATGCTCCAGGAGGTGCCGGCGCTGCTTTTCCGTGTCCTCCGGCTCCCGATCCTGATCCCAGGCTCCCGCTGGATCCCGGCCAGGTCCCTGCTCCGGCTGCTGCCCCTTCCTTGGCTCCCAGGGCGCTCCAGGGAATCTCCAGCTGGTTCCCAGCCGAGAGGGAGGCTCCAAAAGGCGATCCCTGGGGATGCATCCGGGGCGATCGCGAGGGCCGGAGCGGCGCTTGGAGGTTTCCCGGGAAGTTTGACACTGAAAAGCTGGAACAGATCCAACCCCAACCCTGATTTGGGGATTTAACGGGAATTCCGCCTCCCTGGGCTCCAGGGGCTTTTCAGGATGCAGATCCCTGCCCAGGCTGTGGCTCCAATAGGGACCGGGAGGGATTTTAGGGACACTCGGGAATTCCAGCTGCTCCGGAGCTGTGGGACACCAGCCCTGGGAATTCCCCGAGCCAACCTTTCCTGCCGCTTTTTCCCTGGGTTTCTCCCCTCTGGAAAAGAGGTTTGGGTTTGATCCTCAGCACAGAGGGCAAGGAATTCCCATGGGATCCGGATCCTGCGGGATTCCCGGCTGTTTCCCTGGATTCTCCACGTCTCTCCAGGTCCATCCCTTTGTTTTCCCACCCCAGTGAGGGTTGAGGGGAAATCCAAGGAAAGCCTTGGATGGAGCAGATCCTCAGGGATAATGAGGGAATGACCCAAACGTTCCGCGTGGATCCAGCGGCAGTTCCCGTTTTCCAGGTGTGGCAGGACGGGAGCTTTTCCCCGCTCAGTGATTCCAGGGAAAGTTTAGGGAACGCTGGGAGATCTCCAAGGTCTCCCTTTCCCTCCCGGTCCCACAGGAGAAGCAGCGGATCTGCTCCTGGGAGCTTTTCCGGAATGTGCTGTGGGCATGGAGCAGGAGGAGGGGGACACCGGATCCATCCCGGGGATCCATCCCTGGGATCCATCCCTGGGATCCATCCCTGGGATCCATCCCTGGGATCCGCAGTTCCTCTCCCCTTCCTTCCCTCATTTACTGATTTCCCAATTAAAAAATTCCCCCAGCTCCCGCCGGAGCCGCCGCAATTCCCAGAGTTCCTTACCAGGTCTCTGGCTCACCCCGAGGATCTGGGAGTCTCCTGCCTCTGGAACGGGAGCTCTCCCGTTCTCCCTGGAGCCAGAGATTCCAGGGGCGGTCCCGGTCGGAGCCGAGGTCGGAGCGAGGAGAGGGAGGAGCTCCTGCCCTTGGCACATCGGGAATGAAAATCCAGGGAATCGCCGCCGCACGGGGAGGTTTTTGTTTGGAGTTTTTAGTCCGGAGTTGTTTATTTGGAGGAATTCCCTTGGAGTCGCCGTTGGTTTGGAGTTGTTTGTTTGGAGAGCGGCTCCGCTCGGATCCGCGCGTTCCGGAGCCTTTGGATCGCAGGGATTTGATCCCGGCAAAGCCAATCCCGGGGTTTGTTCATCCACGGTCCCTTCCCTGCTTCCCACCCGCTCCRGGGCACATCCAGACCTTTCCAAGGGGTGGTGGAGGCGGCTCCGATCCCGATCCTGCCTTCCCTGGGGGAGCTGGGTCAGGATGAGTCAAGGGTCCGGAATGTTCCTCATCCCGGGATTTCCTGGGATCCTGCTCCGCCTGGGCTGATGAAAGGTCTCTCCTTCCTCAGGGATTTCAAATCCATGGGGATGGAGGCTGGGATTCCGTATCCATCGGCCACGGAGGCTGTCAGGAGAGGGAAATGATCCCGGCGGGATTCTCGGGATGGGAGGAATCAGGGATAATCAGAGAAGCCTTCCCCACTTCCAGRTGATGCTCCAAAGGGCTGGGAAAAGAAATTCCCAGGCTTTTCCTAACGGATTTAATATTTTAGGGGGAGCAAAGGAGCGGATTTGTGGGATTGGGAACAACAAATGGGATTGCTTTTGTTTTCTCTCCGTGGCCTTTTGGATTGGTCCCGTCCGTGCCCGATGCCCACGGATGCCTGGAGAAGTTTTCCACGGAAAACTGAGTGCTGRGAGAGCTCCGAGGGTTCCTCCGTCCCTTCCTGCGCTCCGACATTCCCGGTGTTCTAGATTTTGTGGGATGGGGATTAGGCTGGGRAGGAGGGATCCGGTTTCAGCGTTCCCCCTTCCCTTCCTGCAGCCCCGCCCCCSGAATGCCGAGATTTTCGGGATTGGGTTGGGATTTTCCCCTCATCCGCCTGGTTCCCAGCTGGAGCAGCGACACAACCGTTTTTCCGGAGCTTTCYCGAGCTGAAAATCCTCATTTTTTGAGCTTTGCTTGGACTTTTTGAYGGGAGAACCTCCCCGAATCCATCCATTCCATCCCTCTGGTGTGGATTTTTGGGAAAAACCAGTTCTGGGTTTGTCGGGAACCGACTTTTCCAGGCTTTTTTTTGGGATTTTGGTGTGTGAGGGAAGCTCGAGGCTGCTGCTTCCACCTCGCCAGGATGAGGAGGAATCCTCACCCGGGAATGRCCCATTCCAGGCTGGATGATTTCCTCCCTCATGGACAAGAGGCCTCGAGTTGTCCCACAGCTCCCTGGAGCCGTGGAATTGGAAAACAAGGATCCGGAATTTCGTTCCATCCCTTTATTTTTTGGGATTGTTTCACGTGTTTGGAATTCGCAGCCGGAGCTGGCTTTTTGTTTTCCTTTCTTTTTGGCACCTGAAAAATCAGGGATTTTGGTTATTCCCGGAAAAAACGAGCTGGAGGAGAGGGAAAAACCATCCAGGGGGGAATGGGCGGTGTTCCCACATGGATTGCTCCCRCAAAACCCCATTTCTGGGGCACCTAAAGGTGTCCTTGGCTCCCGGTGGGGATTTGGGATCCCGGAGCCTCGGGATGATCCCGCGGCTGCTCCCAGCTGTTCCCGGCAGCTGCTGGGAGCGGGATGGAGGGAATGGGGGTGGGAACAGCACCCCCGGCRCGAATTTGGCATCGGGAATAAAACAGGAGTTTCTATTTTGGGAAAAGTGAGGTCGGGAAGAGCCAAAAACTTCCATGGAGGAGCAACCCGAGAGCACCCTGGGCCTGGGAGCTGTGCCTGGATCTTCCCGGATAAAACGTGGATGCGGGAATGACGCTCCCGGCATCCCGAGGGTCACCTCTTCATCCCTCTGCTCCCTTTTGGCTTCCCGATCCTGCTGTTTAATCTGGGAAGAGCCCATCCAGCCGTGCCCGCCTTGGACCGATCCCGGAATTCTGCTCCCGGCGCAATTCCAGCCCAATCCTTCATGGAGAGCCAGCAGAAATCCCCGGGAGCGCCTGGAATTGCCAACCTTCCTTGGATCCACGGACCGGCACCGGCGCTCCCAAGGCCCGGAATCCGCTTGTTTAAATCCCTTCTCCTTCCTTCCAGGAGCCGGAAAATCCAGATCCGGAACATCCCKCCGCAGCTGCGATGGGAGGTGAGAGGAGCGGATCGGATTTAGGGCCTAATTCCCCCCCTCCAGGATCCTGTCCTCGGGATGAAGGTCACTCCTGCCTCTCCTTTGTCACTAATTGGCTCCAATTATCCCAAGGCCGCGGCTCCTTCCTCTCCCATTAGGGGCGGGAAATCCCGGGATAGAAGCTCCGCAAGTGACACCGGCCCGGAGCCCCATTCCTGAGGGGCTTTCCTTGATTTCCCCATTGTACAGGGAACAAAATGGATCCTTTCTTCCCGCTGCCTGCCGGGATTTTTTTTTTTTTTCCCTGGCTCTGTTTTCCCACCCCCGCTGGCTCCGAGGCCTCGCGGTCCAGGCGGGAGCTTCCCTCTCCTTAATTGCTTGGGAATTCCTGATGACCGCGGGGCTGCCGGTGGGGACGGATGGGATTTTTCCCTGGCCATCCCGGGGGTAAAGAGGGATTTGCTTCCCACCTTTTCCCAGGTCCTGGATGGCTTGCTGGCCCAGTACGGCACCGTGGAAAACTGCGAGCAAGGTAGGAAGGGAATCAGCTCGGGATTTAGGGAATTTCCGCTCCAGGTCTTYTTAGAGTGGGACACACTCGTGGTTTTCCCGTTGTCAGCGGAACCTTGGAGGTGTCAGGAGCCTCTGGGCCGTTTTTTTAGGGTTTTATCCCAAAAAACCGAGGCTGTTTCACGGCTTTGGTGCCGGATGCGCTCCGGAAGCTCCGGGGGCTTCGCGGCTCCGCTCGGCGGATTTGATCCCGGCCCCAACAGGGATGAGCGGAGGGAAGAGGGTTGATGGTGCCCCCGGGATGTTTCATGGGGCTGGAGCTGCTGGAAACGGGAAGGAGGGCTCGGAGCAGCTCCCGGGATTTTCCCTGGATGGAGTTCCCTGTGGGAATTCTCAGCATCCTTGAAATAAGGCAGGAGCATCCCAGAGTCCGGGATGAATCCAACACGGGCTAAACCCTTGGAATCTCCTCTCCCACGCTGGGAAAACCTGCCTGAAAATCCCCCCCGACGGGGCTGATCCCTCATCCCAGGGGTTTCGTGGATTTTGCGGGGTTCGGATCCGAGGTTCGGGGCTGATTCCCGATCCATTTTCCCTAATTCCTGCCCCTTGCTCCCGCAGTGAACACGGACAGCGAGACGGCCGTGGTCAACGTCACCTATGCCAACAGGGAGCAGACCCGGCAGTGAGTGCCCCGGGAATCTGGGAATTCGGGATCTCCTCCCTTCCCAGCCTGCAGGAAGCAGGATTTCCGCTGCTGGGAGCCAAATCGCCCCCAAATCCCGAAATTTTGGCCAAAAAAGCAGCAAATCTCTGAGGACAGCCCCGAGCTCTGATTTCTTTTCCTCTGCCTTTGGAATGATTCCCAAGTTTTTGGGGTTTTCTTGGCAGTCCAAGGAGTAAAACTCGAACTTTTTGCTGGAGCAAAAGTGAGGATTTTCCTTGACTTCCACGATTCCGGGCGTTTTGTCTCCAGAAAATGTAATAATGAGGACAAACATCCCAGGAGCCATCACTGGTAGACTTTGGGATCCATTCCCTGCTTTTCCCTCCTCCAGGGATGAGCGTCCTTCATCCAGCACCTTTCCCTGCTCCCTTCCCACCCTGCAGGGCAGGGAAAACCTCAGTTCTGCCCCTTTTGGGGTTTCTTTTGGTTAATTTGGGGAATTTTTCCTGCCAGAACGGAATCACTTCCCGCTTCCCGGAGCCGGGGAGTCCGGAGGGATCCGCGGGAGAGCCGGGACCGACTCCTTGCTCTTGCTGCCAGCCCCATCTATCGACAGCTCCCAGCTCTTGCATCCCGGCATTCCCGCCGGGAGACAGATCCCACAAAACTCCCTCCCAAGGCGAGGGAGACGCGTGGGGATCACTCCCTGCTTGGGAATTCCGGGAGCGACTCCCCTTAAAACACTTTTCCCCGGCTGGGAATTCCTGCAGCATCCCTGAGGTCGCTTTTCCCTGCTCCCGGTGCTTCCCGACGGGGGAAAATCCGCCCTGTTTTGAGTCTAGGATAACCCTCATCCCGAATTTTTCCCGCTTTTCCCAGAGCCATCATGAAGCTGAACGGCCACCAGCTGGAGAACCACGCGCTGAAGGTTTCCTACATCCCGGACGAGCAGTCGGCTCCGGGGCCGGAGAACGGCCGGAGGGGCTTCGGGGCCAGGGGGGCTCCCAGGCAGGGCTCTCCCGTGGCCTCCGGAGCTCCCGGGAAGCAGCAGCCCCTGGATATTCCCCTGCGGCTCCTGGTGCCCACCCAGTACGTGGGAGCCATCATCGGCAAGGAGGGAGCCACCATCCGGAATATCACCAAGCAGACCCAGTCCAAGTGAGCGCCTCTTCCCGAAAATCTGCGCCCGGGATGGGTTTTTTCCGGGAATTGGGGGGTTTGGGGCTCCTCCTTCCCGTTTCCCGCCCCGGTCAGGCTCCCTGGGTGCTCTTCCTCCTGTTTTTCCATACCAGTCCCAACYGCGTTTAATGCCGATTTGTGGGATTTTTCCCCCTCCTGCTCTTGGATTTGCTCCTGGGCTTGTATTGACCCCTAGGGAAGGATTTATCCCCCAGGGAAGGATTTCTTTGGGATGGGAAGTGCTGGACAGCCCATCCCACCCCCCAGGCACATCCTCGTCCCTCCACTTCATCCCTCCCGCTGCTTGGAATCAAGAGACGCCCATTCCCGATTGGATTTTGGGGGATTCACGCTTCCAACCTCCGCATCCCTGGGGAACATCGAGCCCAGAATTCCCTCCTCTTACGAACACAGAGTAGGGTGGGAGCTCCGGGGAGCGGAGCAGGCACCGGGAAATCCCGGAGCCGCTTCCCAGCTCCCGCCTCGCGCTCCGCAGGATCGACGTGCACCGGAAGGAGAACGCGGGAGCGGCGGAAAAAGCCATCAGCATCCACTCCACGCCCGAGGGCTGCTCCGCCGCCTGCCGGATGATCCTGGAGATCATGCACAAGGAGGCCAAGGACACCAAGACGTAAGAACTCCCACGGATCCCACCCGCGGGATCTTCCCTGGGCTCCGCGATGCTCCCACGGGTGCGGGAGTTGGATTTGGGACAATCCCAGCGATGGGATTTGAGCTTCCCTCGCCCCTCTGTGCCACATCCCTGCTTTTCCAGCTGCCAGAATGTCTCATTCCAGGTTTTYCCCCTCATTCCCCTTCCCAGAGCGGATGAAGATCCCATTCTCTGGGCTCTGTGATGCAGGAATTTTGATTTGGGACAATCCCAGCCGTGGGATTTGAGCTTCCCTCGTCCCTCTGTGCCACATCCCTCTTTTCCCAGCTGCTAGAATCCCTCATTCCGGGTTTTTCCCCCATTCCCAGAGCTGACGAGGTGCCTCTGAAGATCCTGGCCCACAACAACTTCGTGGGGCGCCTGATCGGCAAAGAGGGACGGAACCTGAAGAAGGTGGAGCAGGACACGGAGACCAAAATCACCATCTCCTCGTAAGGATCCTGCTTTTCCTCGGGAAAACGGGAGCGGGGCCTCCTCAGCCCGGGATGGACGGGGAGGAGGAGGATGATGGGGGTGGGAATGGGTGGAGATGGTTTGGTCCCCAAAGGCCTCTTGGAAAACCTTGGTGTTTTATTTTCCGTGTTCCCTTTCCCATTCCTTTGGGGTCCTTTTCCCATTCCTTTGGGGTCTGTTCCCCATGCCTTCATTGTCCCCTTTGGTGTCTCCTTCCCCATCCCTTTGGGGTCCCTTCCTCATCCCTTTGGGGTCTCTTCCCCAATCTCTGGTGTCCCTTTGGGGTCACTTCCCAGTCCCCTTTGGTGTCCTCTTCCCCATCCCTTTAGCGTCCCTTTGGGGTCCCTTCCCCATCCCTTTGGGGTCCCCTTTGGTGCCCCTTTGGGGTCTCTTCCTCACCCACTTGGGGTCCCTTCCCCATCCCTTTGGGGTCCCCTTTGGTATCCCTTTCCCACCCATTTAGGGTCTCTTCTCCATCCCTTCGGTATCCCTTTGGTGTCCCTTTGGGGTCTCTTCCCCACCCACTTGGGGTCTCTTCCCCATCCCTTTGGTGTTCCCTTTGGTGTTCCTCTCCCAACCCTTTCCTGTCCCTTCAGGGCCGCAGAGCTCAGCCCTGCTTTGCGGCCTGGCCTGGGATCTTACCCCAAGCCCCATTTTCGGGCAAGGCCGAGAGAACTCCCCAGCCCCAAACCCCGCTCCGGGCCCGTCCCTCCCGCCCCCCGGGAATTCCTGGAGCGGCATCCTCCTCGTCCCAACATTTTTCCCCCTCAGCTTGCAGGACCTGACCCTGTACAACCCCGAGAGGACGATCACGGTGAAAGGCTCCATCGACAACTGCTGCCGCGCCGAGCAGGAGATCATGAAGAAAGTGCGGGAGGCCTACGAGAACGACGTGGCCGCCATGAGCGTGAGCGCCCCTCACCCCCCCGGACCCCTCCGGGAGGGGATTCCCGCGAAACCGACCCCCTGTTCTCTCCCCTCAGTTACAATCCCACCTCATCCCGGGCCTCAACCTGGCGGCCGTCGGCCTCTTCCCGGCCTCGTCCAACGCGGTGCCGCCGCCGCCGAGCGGCGTCTCCGGGGCCGCTCCCTACAGCTCCTTCATGGTAGGTGAGCCCCGGCGGCTCCTGCTGCCGGCTTTCCCGAGTGGAAAAGCACCCCGGGATGGTCAGGGCGGTGCTTTCGGCATTCCCCGCTCCCGGGATGTGGCAGGTTCMTCCGTGGGAAAGGTGGCGGAGAAGGGGCGGGGGTGGATAGGCCTGGTGTCCTTGGGAGAGGCCTGGGAGTCACCGGGGGGCGTGTAGGGTGGCACTGAACCCCCAAATGTGGCAATGACCCCCCAAAGCGTGACCCTCACCCCCCAAAGTGTGTCCCTGACCCCTCAAAAGGTGACTCTGACTCCCCAAAGCGTGACCCTGACCCCCCAAAGTGTGACCCTGACCCCCAAAGCGTGACCCTGACCCCCAAAGGGTGATCCTGACCCTCAAAGTGTGACCCTGACCCTTCACAGTGTGACCCTGACCCCCCAAAGTGTGACCCTGACCCCTCAAAAGGTGACTCTGACTCCCCAAAGCATGACCCTGACCCCTCAAAGGGTGACCCTGACCCCCCAAAGCATGACCCTGACCCCCCAAAGTGTGTCCCTGACCCCTCAAAAGGTGACTCTGACTCCCCAAAGTGTGACCCTGACCCCCCAAAGGATGACCCTGACCCCCAAAGTGTGACCCTGACCCCCAAGGGGTGACCCTGACCCCCAAAGGATGACCCTGACCCCCCAAGCGTGATCCCGAGCCCCAAAGCATGACCCTGCTTCCCGACTGCCGCCCCGCAGCCTCCGGAGCAGGAGACGGTGCACGTGTTCATCCCGGCGCAGGCGGTCGGGGCCATCATCGGCAAGAAGGGCCAGCACATCAAGCAGCTCTCGCGGTTCGCCAGCGCCTCCATCAAGGTGGGCGCGTCCCCTCCGCCCCGGATTTTTCCCGGGAAAACCCCCACCCCGGGGAAGCCTCGGCGGGGCCGGGGGGGCCGCTTCCCGCCGCAGCTCCGTGTCCGCGTCCCGTTGCAGATCGCCCCTCCGGAGACGCCGGACTCCAAAGTGCGCATGGTGGTCATCACGGGCCCCCCCGAGGCGCAGTTCAAGGTGGGGATTTGGGATATTTGGGATATTTGGGATATTTGGGGTGGCGACCCCGACTTCGAGCCCCTCCGGCGTCGGCTGTGCCGGCGGCCGCGCGGGTTTGGGATTGCAAGCCGCCGGGATTTTATGGGATGACGCCCCAGCCCAAACCCCCGCGGACACACGAGTTTTTGACTCCGTTCTCCATCCCTTTCCCAGGCACAGGGCAGGATTTACGGGAAGCTGAAGGAGGAGAACTTCTTCGGGCCCAAGGAGGAGGTGAAGCTGGAGACGCACATCCGCGTGCCGGCCTCGGCCGCCGGCAGGGTCATCGGCAAGGGCGGCAAGACCGTGAGTGCCGCCGGCAACGGGATATCCCGGGGACGGATTTCCCGGGAAAAGGGCCGGGATTTTCCCAGGGGGGCTCATCCTTTCGGGGTCCCCGCAGGTGAACGAGCTGCAGAACCTGACGGCGGCCGAGGTGGTGGTGCCGCGGGACCAGACCCCGGACGAGAACGAGCAGGTCATCGTCAAGATCATCGGGCACTTCTACGCCAGCCAGGTACCATCCCGCTCATCCAAGGGTTCTCCAAGGGCTCCAGAGGGGCGTGGCCACCTGGGAATTCTCCTGGGAAGGTGTATTGCACGCCAGGCTGGTGGTGGGGAGGGAAGAGGGCGATGCCTGTTGCTGTTTGGGGTGTGGGATAACGAACGTGCACAGGTGGCGCCTCCCGAACGCGAGTTCTGGAGGGAAAAACGTGGAAAAGGAGATGTCCGGGGCTGTTCCCTTTTCCTGAGGTCTCAGGGTTCTCCCACGGTTTCCTTCTTTGCGATCCTGCAAGGAAAGGCTGGGGGAATTGGGGTTGTTCAGCCTGGAGAAGGCTCCAGGGAGAGCTCAGAGCCCCTTCCAGGGCCTAAAGGGGCTCCAGGAGAGCTGGAGCGGGACTTGGGACAAGGCATGGAGGGACAGGACACAGGGAATGGCTTCCCAGTGCCAGAGGGCAGGGTTGGATGGTATATGGGGAAGGAATTCCTCCCTGTGAGGGTGGGGAGGGGCTGGAATGGATTTCCCAGAGAAGCTGTGGCTGCCCCGTCCCTGGAAGTGTCCGAGGCCAGGTTGGAGCACCCTGGGATAGTGGGAGGTGTCCCTGCCCCTGGCAGGGGTGGGATAGGATGGGATTTAAGGTCTCTTCCATCCTAAACCAGTCTGGGAATTCCATAATCCAACTCTTCCGCGGTGGCTGCGTAGGCAAGATCCAAACCCTCGGTGTTGTACAAGCAGCACCTTTCTGGTCATTATCCCATTAATCCCGCCCGTTATCTCCAGGAAAAACMTGGGATAGCCCCGTGACAGGAGCTGCACCTGGATTGGGGTGGAAATAGGGGAATTAGAGCGCTTTAATCGGGTCACGGGCACAGGAAAATCCAGGTCGGACAGGGCCGGGAGCGAGCCGGGCTCGCGGGAGGCGGAAGGAGCCGCSATCCGCCCTTTCCCTGAATCCCGCTTGTCATTCCCAGATGGCTCAGCGCAAGATCCGGGACATCCTGGCGCAGGTGAAGCAGCAGCACCAGAAGGGACAGAGCGGCCAGAGCCAATCCCGGAGGAAATAGGGAACCCCCCAGGGCGGCGCGGGCACGGCCGAGCCGGGGCCGGCCGAGGAGTGGCTGGGAATCAGAGACGGGAATTTTCATTATCCGGGCGGGATCGCGGGCGCTTCCGTTGGCTTCCAAGGGCGGAGGTGGATGTAGGGAACCCCTCCCGTTCCTCCCGAGGCGCCTCCGGGGGTCCCATCCCGGCGGGAGCGGCGGCGGAGTCTCCCCAGCCCCTCCCTCCTTCCCAAGGCTGGTGGCTGTTCCCGGAGCATCCCTGACCCTTTTGGAGCTTTTCATTTGGATTGGTTTTTTCCATTTTAATTTTTTTTCGATTTTGATGATTTTCCTCTTTTATTTTTTCCATTTTTTTCCTAATTTTTTTCCTTTTAAAAATTTTTTCCCCCTATTTTATTTTTCCAGATTTTTCCCTATTTTATTTTACTTTTCCCTATTTTATTTTATTTTTTCCCTATTTTATTTTGCTTTTTCCCTATTTTATTTTATGTTTCCCTCTATTTTATTTCATTTTTCTCCTATTTTTCCCCTATTTTATTTTATTTTATTCTTTCCCTTTTCCATCTTATTTTTTCCCTTATTTTATTTTATGTTTTTCCTTATTTAATTTCCCCTATTTTATTTTATTTCCCCATTTTATTTTATTTTCCACTATTTTTGTTTCATTTTTCCCTATTTCTTCCCTGTTTTTCTTTCCTATTTTTTATTTTTCCCTATTTTTATTTTATCTCTCCCTACTTTTTCTTTCCCCCTTATTTTCTTTTTTTTTAATTTCTTCCCGCTTGGATCATTTTTTTTTTTCCCATCCGGATTTTCTTTTCCCAAAGACAAATCCCAGCGGATTTTCCCCCCTCCATGCTGGGAACGGGATCCCTCGGGAGCACCARGGGGGTGGGATGGAGAATTCCTCCTTCCCTGCACTGCAGTGCCTTGGAAAGCCTTCGAAGCCAGGAGAACACCTTGATTTTTCCAGGATTTTTTTCCCCTTTTTCCATTGTTTGAATGTTTTTCCCCCGATTTAGAGTAGTTTATAAAGGAATTTTTTAAATTTTTTTTTTTTGGAGCCTATGAAATAACGGCAGAAGTGGGACACGTGACCATTTTTCCTCWTTTTTCCTCATTTTTCCTCGTTTTTCCCGGTGATTTCCGCTGTGGAGGTGATGACCTGTCCTAGGGATGAGGGAAATTGTCCCGGGAAAGGCTTTGGCTTTTCCCTCCTCCCGTCAGGAACAGCAATAAACCACCAAAAAAAATGACAAAAAAACCAGAAAAAAGGCAAAAAAATCCCTTTTTTGGTAAAAACCATGGAATTGATCCTCATCTCCTTCGTAACCAGAATCTGGGAATTCGATGCAGAAGGGATTGGGGGGTCAGGAGGGGTTGAGGAGCGAGGAAAATCCCCAGGGAATTTTTAATCAGCCAAGCAGGGAGATCCCAACTCCCCTGGGGCTCCTTATCCCGCTCCTCCGAACCCCTCCAGGCGGGAAAAACATCCCAAAAATTGGGCACATTTTTCTGAGGGGCAAAAATTTAAATTTTTTCATATTTAACTCAAAAGAAAAACAACCCCAAAATCCTCCTTTCTGCAGGGAAAAATCCCTGTTCTCGTGAGAAAAAACCAAATATAAACCTCCAAGGAATGTAAGCGGTCACTGATTCCCGGCACTCTTCCGTGGGTTTGAGGGTTTGGAGAGRCTTTTTAAGGATTTGTTTCGGGCTATTGGAATATTTCGGAAGGGTCAGGAGCTGCTGCCGCCGCCTCTTCCCGGCTGGGYGAGGTCTGGGCTCCGGGAATTCTGCTGCAAATCCAACCCCAAAATGGGGAATTTCCCCCCCCCCCAAAATCGGAGCGGGAGAGCGGAAAAGGAAAATTGGGATGAATTCGGAGAGGGGGGACGGAAGGAAAGCTGGGAGCGATCCCCAGGTGAGGGTAAAAAAGTGGGAATTTGGGAGAAAAAGGAAAATTGGGATGAATTTTCAAGGGGATGAYGGAAGGAAAGCTGGGAGCRAYCCCCAGGTGAGGCTAAAAAGTGGGAATTTGGGAGCAAAAGCAAAATTGGGATGAATTTTGAGGGAGAAGGGTGATGGAAGGAAGGCTGGGAGGTTCCCAGGGGAGGCTAAAATGAGGGAATTTGGGAGAAAAAGCAAAATTGGGATGAATTTTGAGGGAGAAGGGTGATGGAAGGAAGGCTGGGAGGTTCCCAGGGGAGGCTAAAATGAGGGAATTTGGGAGCAAAAGCAATAATGGGATGAATTTTGAGAGGGATGATGGAAGGCAAGCTGGGAGTGAGGCGAAAAAAATGGGAATTTGGGAGMAAAAGCAAAATGGGGATGAATTTTGAGGGAGAAGGGTGATGGAAGGAAACCTGGGGGGCTCCCAGGCCATGCAAAAAAATGGGAATTTGGGAGAAAAAGTGAAATTGGGATGAATTTTGAGAGAGATGACGGAAGCAAAGCTGGGAGTGAGGCAAAAAAATGGGAATTTGGGAGAAAAAGCGAAATTGGGATGAATTTTGAGGGACGGGGGTGATGGAAGGAAAGCTGGGGGGCTCCCAGGCGATACAAAAAAGTGGGAATTCGGGACAAATCCGGCACTTTTGCTCTTGCTGTCCCTGTGACGGAGACCAGCCCTTCCCAGCAGGGATTTTCCTGGGAGCACCTTCCAGAAAAAATGAGAAAAAAGGAGCCAAACTCGGCTCGGGGCACCAGGAGAAGCGGATTCGGGGGAAGGGGAAGGCGGCAGCGGGAATTGTCCCGGAATTCCGCGGGAAGGGGGGGAAGGGCCGAGGCTCTGCCGGGCGTCCGAGCAGCGAGAGGCGAGGCAGAAACGGAAAAAAAAAAAAAAACGGAAAAAAAAGGAGAGAAAAGCAAAAAAAAAAAAGCTACCTCAAGGTATGGAGTTACCTCAGCAATTGATTATTGATTATTTGAATTTTATTTTTTTTTGGGGTTGTTTTCTTTTTTTTKGGGTTTTTTTTGGGTTGTTTTCTTYTYTTTTTTTGGTTTTTTTTGGGGTCGTTTGCTTTTTTTTTTGGTTGTTTTTGGTTTTTTTGGGGGGGCTCGCTGATATTTTATATAAAGAGCAAAGCAAAGCCGATAGTCGCGAATATTTTATTTTTTTAATGAAGAAAAAAACAAAAAAAAAGAAAAGAGAAAGAGAAAAGTTTGATCATTTTCTTCTTCTGAGCCAGGAGCTCCGCGCAGGATCCCGGCGGTGTCGAGCTCTCCGTGGAGAACGCCAGGAATTCCAGACATAGTGGAAAAGATGGCAGCAGATTTCTGCTTTTTCCGTAAAAAAAGATATTTTTGACGAATATTTTTTGTTTGGCCTTTCCAAGCCTTTTTTTTTTATTATTATTTTTTCCCCAGCGTGGGAAAAACTTTGGATTTTTTTCCTTTTTTACTTCCTTTTTTTTTAAATTATAAGGGGCAAAAAATACCAAAAAACCCCTGCCGGTGGCTGAAAGGCTTTTCCCAATCCCACTCCAGCGCGATCCRAGAGTTTTGGGATCGTTTTATTCCCAGCCTTGACTATGCAAAGTGGGGTRAAAAAAGGGGTTTTTTGGGGGTTGGTATCGAAACCCTTGGAAGCCATAAAGAGATTTCTATATTTGATAGAATTCCCTAGAGAATCYCGGGAAAAAAAATATCCCGAACCCATCCCGATCCATCTTCTCCACTATGGTTGCTGGGAAAAAAAAAAAAAATAGGAAAAAAAGAAAAAAATGTTAAAAAAAAAAAAAAAAAGAGAAATTATTTTAACAGAGATTTTTTYTTTTTTTGCCTCCGTTTTACCGAGGGAAAAAAAAATAATGATAATAATAAAAAAAAACTTGGAAAAAAACGGAAAAAAAAAAGCGGGAAGGAGAGAGAGAGAGAGAGAAAAATTCRTTCGGGAAGCAGGAGCCAATTTTTTATTCCCTACGAACGCACACGGAGCAGGGAGAGGACCAATCCCTGCTCCGAAACCTTCACAGGGTGCTTTGGATTTGTTTGCTTTTTTTTTTTTGGGAATTCCCATTTGCTCTTTTTTCCCCCCTGGACCTGCAGGAAAATTCCATCGCTCGGAGGAAACATCATAAAAAAATCCCCAAATTCCACGGTGCTAAAAGGGAATTTTGGGCATCATCCCCATCCCGCAACCCCGAACCCTCGGGATGGGAGGAATGTGGGATCCCCATCCCTGCAGGGGGGGAGCACCGATCCTTTCCCCCCCGAAATTCGGGATGAAAGGAGCCAAATCCGCGCTTTCGGCAGCTCCCGTGGGGGTAGATGGGGTTTTCCTGCTTTTTTCTTGGATTTTTTTTTTTTTTTTTTTTTTTTGAGGAAAACTGGCTTTGATCCTAGGAAAAAAAAACCGGATTTTTAATACTTGAAACCTCTGGCTCTCCACTCTTTTTTGTTCCCAGCCTTGGAAACGCTTCCGCGATTCCCGTTATTCCCACAGCAAGCGCTTTTCGAGGGATAAAAAACACCGGGAAACAAATCCCTCCCAAATCCCAAATCCCACCCCGAGCCATCCCGTCCCATCTGGTTGTCGCAGTCTTGATCTTGACCTCAAAATCCGACGATTCAGGGAAATCTTGGATCCTTTCCCCCCCCCCATTCCCTTTCCCAAAGCCCATCCCGGGTCCYGTTGCCGTCGGTGCTGTTGGAATTCCTTGGGAGGGAGGAATTCTCGTTGTTTTCCCGAGGGAAATTTATTTATATAAAGGTGCTTCGTAGTAAGGAAGAGCCTCCGAGCATCTCCCGTCTTTCTCTGGAGCTTGGGAAGAGTTGGAAGCGTGGGGGGTGGAAAAAGCGGGATCCCGGAGGGCGGCAGGAGATGGGAGCGAGCTGGATCCCGCCTGGAAYGGAGAAACAGGGAAAAATCCCCCCAAAAGCAGCAGGAAGGATCCCCAGCCCCACGGCAGCTCCTCCGGCCACTCCCCCTGTGCCAGGGAAAACCGGAATTTAGGGATGAGCRGCGCCGCTGGCTCCCGGGGTTTTATCCCGGCAGGAATAATCCGGGGTTRTTTTATTCCCTTGAATTTTTCCCCCTTCCATGGACAAGGAGCATGGGGGGGATCGGCAGGGTCCTGGAATCTCCCTGTCYGTGGGGTCAGGAAGGATGTGGGGCAGGGAGCAGGGAACAGGAATTTCGGGATGCAAAGCCCTTTCCCCGTGCCTCAGTTTCCCCTTTTTGGGAAGTGCTGCTCTCCCGATTCCCAGGAAGAGGAGGAAGGAGTTCCCGCCTTGGAAGCGCTGGTATTCCATGCAGAGCATCGCCGGAACGAGCCTTGGAAAGAGACGCGGATTTGGGGTTTTCCACCACAATTTTTTGGGATTGGAGCCTCCTCTCRCCGCCCAGCTGGAGAACCAGGAACAAAAGGATCCCAAATCCCAAATCCCAGCGGATGGTTCTTCTCTTCCCGGCATCCGTGGGGTCCTGCTCCCGCCCTGGACTCGGATGATGGGCATGGAAATGTTCCCTGGAATCCCAACTCGAGGAAAATCCCTTCTAAGCACGGCAGAGGAATTCCCTCCCGCCCGCATTTTCGCTTTCCYGGGAATTTCGGGGCTTGGGTTTATTTTTTTTAGGGCAGAAAAAGGAAAAATTACGAAAAAAAATAAGAAAAACTCAAAATGCAAAAACTCAGCAATGCTGGGAAAAAACCACAAGGATCTTTTTTTAATTCCCAGCTCCAAGGTTTTTGGGAGTTCTGCAGACTCTGAGGAAGTTGCTCGGAAAGATTTGCTCCAAGAAATTTCCTTAATTTAACTCCTTTTGCTTTTCCCTCCCTGTCCCTGCTGCTCCACACCTCATAGGCTTTTTCAGGATATTCTTGGATATTCTTGGAATTTTCTTATTTTCCGAGAAAGTCGTGGATTTCTTTGTCCTTTTTTTTTTTTTGGATTTATTTTCTTGGCTTGTTCCGTTTGGACGGAATCGTTGGGATCCCGTGAAATTCCCGTGCCRGGAGGTTTTTTTCCCGGGATTTTGGCCGGGATTCGGCCGTGGATTTGCTTTGGGAGCAGCGGTGTCGGAGCTCGGGAAGCTTCCAGCGTTGGTTGGATTTTTCCGCGTGCCGGGGACCCGGATCCTGGGAATCTGCCTTTGGAATGGCGCTCGGCAATAACTGATCCGGGCTGGAATTAACTCGGGATGACCAACAGGGAGGAGGAATCCCTGCCCAACTGCTGGAATCGTCCTTTCTCCATAGTTTTATTTCCATTTCATTCCACGTTTTCTCGCTGATGACCAYGGATGAGATTCCAGAGCGGAGCAAGCCCAGCCGGAGGCTCTTCCATCCCGGATTTTTACGTTTTTTGGGAGGTGCTGCCAGCTGGAAAAACACACCTGGAAACTACCTCAGGGCCGGGATCCCTCCCCATCCCACGGCGGGACCCGGCCTCCGGCACCCCCGCATCCACAGGGATCCTCCCGCAGGCAGGYGGAATTTTGGGATCAATGCCCGGAGGAGGAGGAGATCCCACCAGGAAGGCTCTGGAGCGCTCCAGGAGGGCCGTGGGGGGGGAGGGGAGAATTCCCGAGCCGGACCCTTGGAAAAGCCGGCCCCGGGCTGAGATCCCGGCTGCTTTCCGTGCCGGATGGAATTCCCGGAGTTTTGAGTGGGAGAGGAATTGCTGGGAGCAGCGGGGAGAGCGGCGGGATGCTCTCAGAGCGGGGCAGGATGTTCTCCCGGGATTAGGGCAGGGGGATGCTCCGGGCTGGGATGTTCTGCCAGACTTTGGGAAGGCTTTGATGGAGCACGGTGGTGGGACGGTTTCCTGGATCCTGGCAGTGGGATGGTTTCCTGCATCCTGGCAGTGGGATGATTTCCTGGATCCTGGTAGTGGGATGCTCCACTAGAGCATGTGGATGATTTTCTGGGATGGTTTCTTKKWYCYAKWWTTYCTGGATCCTGGTAGTGGGATGCTCCACTAGAGCATGTGGATGATTTTCTGGGATGGTTTCTTGGATCCAGAATTTCTGGATCCTGGTATTGGGATGCTCCACTAAACCATGTGGATGATTTTCTGGGATGATTTCTTGGATCCTGGCATTAGGCTGATTTCCCGGATCCTGGCAGTGGGCTGCTCTCCCAGACTCCGGTGCAATCCCTTGGCACTGGGATTCTCCAGCCCCACATTCCCTTGGCATCGGCGAGTTCCCGCCCGGAGAGGATTTGGCTGCTGCGGATCCGACTCCAGAATTCCGGTTTAAGGAGAGGAATCCCTCCTCGAGGCCCCAGGAACTGGGATGTTCCATGGCCGAAGGGATTTTCTGGAGCAGTTTGGGAATGCTCCCCGCAAACACCAAATCCAGCGGGAAGAGCTCACCCGGAGCAGGGAACGCCTCTCCCGTCGCTGCCGGCGCATCATCCCGGGAAACCGACGGCATCGGCCGGAATCAGGGCAGGAACGAATCCCTAAAAACTCCCCAGTCGCTGGGAACGCTCATTCCCAGCCCTCAATCGCCTCGGAAGCGCCTCCGGACTCACCTCGGGATCGAGAATTCCTGGGAATTCAGGGGCAAACCCGGCCTTGAGCCACATCCCCGCCGGGATCCCGCGGAGAGGTCTTTCCGGGAGCCTGGAACGGCTTTTCCCGCTCGGGATTCCTGCCGGGAACGTCCTCCTCTCTTCCCAATCCAGTTGTGTTGATCTACCTCTTAGGCAGTAGGCGGCCGTGGGGAGGGGCGACTCCAGGGCTGTAGCTTAGGGAGAAAAAGTAAAAAAAAAAGAAAAAAAAAAGAAAAAAGAAAAAGAAAAAAAAGAACAATTCCTCTCTTTTTTCCAAAGAAAAAAAAAGGTTCTTTAAAAAAAAATGGAATTTATGGGTTTGCTTTTTTCACTCGGAAGCGACGTCGAAGCTCCAGACCTCGCCAGGCCCAAATGTGGCCTGCGACTCATTTTTATTGTTTTTTTTTTTAAATCCTCAATTTTCCATCATTTTCGGTTTTGAAACTCAGACATTTCCTTCTCCCCTCTCCCATCCCCCTCGCTCCTCCYCGGGGGAGTCACACTTGAGAATTTCGAATCACACTTGAGAATTTTGGGATTTTTTTTTTTCCTTTTTTTTTTTTCAGTGGATTTTGGGGTATTTCTTGGGGGGGGGAGGGGATGGAGCTGAATTTGGGGAATTTCGCTGCTTCCCCCAGCGGCCGCTCCGAGGCCATTTCAGGCTCTTTGGGTAAAAATTGTCCTTTCTGTGATGTTTTTTTTCCTCTTTCCAGCTGATTTGTTTTCACCTTTCCCCCCCCCTCCCTCTCCTCTCACCTCTCCCGCGTTCTTCCCTGTTCCCGGGACGTGGAGTTGGGATCGGGGATGGACCTGGGCTCTGTTTCTCTTCCAGGGAGGATGGTTTTTCCTTTCTTTTTTTTTTTTTTTTTTTTTTAGTTGGTTTTTTTGGTTTCTTTTTGCCACAAAACGCTTTATTTCCACTGTTTCGTTTTGAAAAATAAAGAGAAAAAAACAAACGGAGAAACGAGCGAAAAGAAATTCCAAGTGTTCGTGTGGTTTTGTGGGGTTGGGGGAAGGAGAAGAGGGGAGGAAAGGGGGGGAAAAGGGGGGGAAATTGAGGAATTAGGAGGGAAAATGAAGGGGGAATGGAGAGCGGAATAGAGGGAAAATAGAGGAAAAAATAATGGGGGAATAGGAAAATAAAGGGAAAAAGAAAGCGGAAATGTGGGAAGAAATAAAGGGAATAAAGAAATGGGAAGAGAAATAAAGGGGGAATAAAGAAAAATATAAATTGAGGAAAAAATAAAGAAGGGAAAAAATAATGGAGGTAAGAGAGAAAAAATGGATAAATAAAGGGGAATGGGGGAAAAGAAGGGAAGAGAGGGAAAAAGAAATGGGGGAAGAAGGGGAAAATAGGGGAAATAGAGAAAAAAGTGGGGAATAGAGAAAAATAAAGGGAAGCAAGAAAAGAGGGAATAGAGGATAAATAGAAAAATAAAGAAGAACTAGAGGAGAAAAAGTAATAAGAGGAAAGTAGAAGAGGAAAATGGAGGGGAAAATAGAGAAAAAGGGAGGGGAAGAAATAAAAGTGGGAAATAGAGAAATTAAGAGGAAAACAAGGGACAAAGAAACAAAGGGGGAAATTTAAAGGGAGAAATAGASGAAAAATGAATACAGGGGGAAATAGAGAAATAAAGGGGAATAGAGGAAAAGTAAATGAATAAAGGGGAAGCAGGGGGGGAAAAAGATAAAGGGCAAATAGACGGGAAAATAGATAAAAATAGAGAAATAAAAYAGCTAAATAAGGAGGAAATAGAGTGGGAGAAGGAGAAAGAAAGGGGAACAGAGAAATAAAGCGGAAATAGAGGGGGAAAGAAAAAAGGGGGAAAAGACGAAATACAGATAAATAAATGGRAAATAGAGTGGAAAATAAATAAAGTGGGAAATAGAGGAAAAGAGAGAAAGAAAGGGGAGAAATAAGAAAAAAAAACAGAGGAATAAAAGAGGAAATAAGGAAAACACCAGAACTGAAGGCACGAGCAGCGCGGGTGCGAGCGGCGAAGCTCGGGGCCGTCCCGGAGGATGAAACGGGGCCGGAGCCGTGGTTTAAGGGGATTTTTCCCGCTGGGAATGTTCCGCAGACTTCCCGGGAAGCGGCGGGAGCGGGAGCAGGGACTATTTCCCGGCGTGGAGGGATAGACYGGGCGCGCGGCGCCTCCCGGTACGCCCAGCGGTCCCATGGTGTAATGGTTAGCACTCTGGACTTTGAATCCAGCGATCCGAGTTCAAATCTCGGTGGGACCTCGCGTTTCTTTTTGCCTCCCTCCGCCGCCGCCGCACTGCTGCCGAAGGAGGCGGAGCGGACCGGGGGACGCCGAGGGGCCGCGGGGGCCGCACCGGGAGCGCCGGGCCCGGCCCGGCTCCCGCCGCGCTTCCATTTCGTGCGTGGGCCCCGCGCTTCACGGCGCAGGCGCGGGTGGGAAGCTGAGGGCGCTCTCCGTGCCCGTCKCTGATTGGCTGCCCGGGATGTCACTCTCGCGATCCCGCGTTGCTATTGGCTGGCGGCGCGCCTCGCCCCGCCCACCGGCGGCGCGGCCCTSTGCCCCCGGGGGAGGGCGACGGCGCTCTCCGGTGTCCGTCGCTGATTGGCTCAGCCAGCTGTCAATATCACAGGATCGCGTTTCTATTGGCTACAACCTCGCTTGGCACCGCCTCCCCTTCGGGTGGTGTTGGCGCGCTCCCTTCTCCATCGCTGATTGGCTGCGCCGGCTGTCACTCTCGCCATCCCGCCTTGCTATTGGCTGGGACCGCCTTTAACCCCGCCTCCCCCCCTCAGGGGCACGAAGCACTCATGGCGGGTTCGAGTCCTCACGACGCGTCGCGGTCGCGAGTGGGCGCTGAGCGCCCCCTCCGGCCCTGCCTTAAGCCGCTGCTGGGCCGGCAGCGTCCCGAATCCCTTCCGAGGCGGCTTAGCTACCTCTGACGCAGATTTCCAGCCGTTTAACRTCGATTAACGGGTCAATCCCCTCCGGCCGCGGCCCCGTTATCGCTGCGGATTAGGGGCAGCTCAAGCTCCGGTGGAGCCGATCACCTCAGGGCCGTGACAGGAAAGCAAGTTTTTTTTAAACTTAAACAGCCTGAAATTGCCTTGGAGCAGCGGCCAGGAGAAGCAACGCCCTTGGGTGCAGCCACCCTGTGTTCCCCAAATCAATTATGCAGAACCTCACAGTCAGCTCCATCACCCCCAAAAAACGCAACAGAACCACCAACTCCATCAAATAACAGGATTCTGCACCCCTAAACAAACCATCAAAAATCAGGATTCTGTCTCCCCTAAAACCCCCAACAAAAACATCAAACCCCAGGATTCTGCACCCCTAAAAAAGACGCAACAAAACCATCAAAAACCAGGATTCTGCCACCCCTAAAACCCCCAACAAAACCATCAAAAAACTGCATTAAAAAGCAGGATTCAGCCCCACCATGCCAGGGAATGAGGAGGATGAGGGGAGAAGGAAATATCCAAGTTTTGAAGGTTAAAGAAAAGGAAGATGGAGCACTAGAAWAATAGTGCATCAGTCACAACCTGATCTGAGACTGGTGAAGTCTGGAGCTGCAACAACTAAAGGCYGCTCTAAAGTGAAAATAAAGCCCATAAATTCTATTTTTTAAAGAGTATTTCTTGCAAGAAAGACAGAGGCCGTGCTGGAGCTGGCGGGTTTATTGAGCATCTGCGAGAAAGAACAAAACCACCTTGATTTGGGGATTTTTTGGGGACTGGGGAGGCGCAGGGAGAGGGGTTCTGGCTGCAGGGGACTGGGGGGGRTCCCCTGCCTGGGGAAAATCCACTTCCTCATGTCTTTTTCCCCCTGTTTTGAGGTCTCTCCGTGTCCRAAGTGCCTTTGCCTCCTGGTGACCCGTGGGTGAGGCCCAGCAGGGATCCAGCAGGCGGGAAAGCACCGCTCCAGGTGGGATCCAGAGGTATTTCCTTGCTTTTAAAGCAGTCCCAGGTCTGTCTCCACGCTCTTCCAGAGCCCCAGCAGCAGCTTCCAGYGTCCCACAGGCAGCAGGTAACTCCTGCTCCATCCCCTCTTCCCAAAGACAAAGAGTGGGAGAGGCTGAGGTGGGGACAGCCTGTGGCAGGGACAGCACCTGAGTGACTCAGAAATTAAAATTGCTGCTGCTTCTGCTCTGGGGTTGATGTCTGGGGCAGTTTAGGGGAGTTTTCCCAAGGATTAGATGGAGCTGGAGTGGATTTTGAAAAACGAAACAGCTCCGAACAACAAACCCCACAAATCTTCCTGCACTGAACTCGGGAGCTGGCTGTGCAGGGATTTATCCTAAAAAAACTCGGGAGCAGGAGGATCGCGGCCTGGCTTAGGGCTGGAGAGTCCTGCCGTGCTCCAGGGATGGCTCCAAGGCGTTGGGATGAGGCCGGGGCTCGGTGGCAGCGGAGGGGAGGTGACACCACGGTCACGAGCTGCTTTTCCCACGGCTGCCAGGGCCTTTTCCAGAGGAGGAAGCGAGACCGGGAGGGTGGGGGTGACATCTGCCTCCTTCCCCTTCCCGATCCCACGCGGGATGAATTCCCCCCCAGCCCTCAGATCCCGATGGAAGGCAGGGCGCGGGCTGAAGGGAGGGTGGGCAGCGGCCGCGGGATCCTCGGGGATGAAGGGAACAGAGCTCCAGAGGCCTGGGAGCCCCAGAGCAGCGGGATGGGCCGTGCCAGGTGGGAATCCCGAGGCAGCGGGAGGGAGGGACCGGCCGGAGCTCCCGGGCTGGGATTCGGCCGGGAGCGGACACAGCTCGGCGCTTCCTTCACCCCCGCCTCGCTCGGGCTGCTAAAAATGCAGAAGTTTTTGCTCGTGGGAAACCAAAGCTCAGCTGTGCCACCACAAACGAAGCTCAGCCCCGGCGGCAGCAGGGGGGGGAGGTTTTTTTTTGGTTGTTTTTTTTTCTCGTTTTTTTTTTTTTTGCTTCTTTTCCTGTCCTTTAACTGCTCTACGTTTTGGTTCTGGGCTCCGCGGTGCCGAGGGCAGACTACAGGGAAAGCAGGATTCTGACAAGAGTTCTGGAATGCCCGCGGGAACATCCCTGGGGCCGGCGGCAGCGGGGGGTCAGCTTATCGTGCAGCCTCCCTTCTCCTTGAAGGGATTCTTGTCCTCGGGAATTCCTTTCAGCAGCGGGTCCTCGCCCGCCATGGACTCGATGTACTCCTTGATCTCTTTGCCGGTCTTGGAGACCTGCCAGGGAAGGAGACATTCCGTGTCCGGGATGGAATCCTCGCTCCCCTTCGTGCAGCTGGGAGAGGGGAACCGTGGGCTGCAACGTCCCACCCGGAATGCGGTGTCCTGAAACCATCCCTGGGGTGCCAGGGGCAGTGGGAGAGGGGAATCGTGGCCATGAACATCCCACACCCAGCAGGGAGTGTCCCAAAGCATTCCCAGGTGCCATGGGCACGATGCCGGGTCCAGTGGGAGAAGGGAACTGTGGCCATGAACATCCCACCCAGAACGGAGTGTTCCAAAGTATCCCTGGGGTGTCCCAAAACCATCCCTGGGGTGTCCCAGATAATCCCTGGGGTGCTGTGGACACATTGCCAGGGGCAGTGGGAGAAGGGAATTGTAGCCATGAACATCCCACCCAGAATGGGGTGTCCCAAAGCCATCCCTGGGGTGTCCCAAAGCATCCCTGGGGTGTCCCGAGAGCATTCCCAGGTGCCGTGGACACCTCGCCAGGTGTGGGGCTGAGAGGGAAGCGTTTGCCTGGGGCGCAGAGGGGAGTGCAGCTGCTCCTGCCTGTGTTTGAGGGTTCATTTCAGGGACTGGGGTTCTTTCCCTTCCCCTCAGGTGACAGAGCCACCCCGTGAGCAGCCTCTTCACGTTCTGGGTGAGGAACTCACCATTTGCCTCTCGTTCTTCACCTCCTTCTTCAGCTGATCCAGCTCCATCTTCAGCAGCTCCTTCTCTGTCATGTCCTGAGCCATTTTGCCCTGGAACTTCAGGGAAAGAGCTCGTTACTGGGATTATTGCTGTGTCCCCAATAGGATTGCAAACCCCATAATGTCCCTGATCATTGTCCTGTGTCTTGGCAACATCTTCCCAGGTTTTCTAAGGAATTAAACACATTTCATTTTATAGTTCCTCCTTGCCCTTCCTTGTGCCTTTCCTCCAGGTTTTTACAAGGTGGATTATGGTTCATGGCTCCTCCATCCCCTTACCTCCACTATTTGCACACCCCTGAAAGTTTTTGGGACTGTGGAGGTTGGGAAAACCCAACTCATTTTTACACAAAAGCCGTGGCACGTGTGCCCCATGCTCCTGTCCATCCCCATGGATCCCTCGGGACACCTCCAGCCGCGGGATCTCTGTGAGGGAAAAAGGGGCTCCCCATCCAGGCGGACCCCAAAACTCACCTGGGGGGGCCGGGGGGCCGCCCCTCTCCGCCCTGGAGTCGCTCAGAGACCCATCCGAGGGGAGATGCTGCTCCTGCTCGGAGCTGGGAGGCTCCTCGGGCTGTCCGGGAGGGCAGCGGGAAGCAGATGTCTTTGCTCCTTAAGCTGATAATGGACTCAGGAGCATAAGCTGGTCAGGTGTTGGGAATTAGCCTCAAAGTCCGGGCCGGTGGGCGGGGGGGCCGTGGGGAGGGGGAGGATGGGGAGGACGGGGAGGAAGAGTGGGTGGGTGTCCGGGACGGGGAGGAAGAGTGGGTGGGTGTCCGGCTGGGACACCCGGGAAGCCCTCGAGGCCCTGCCATGGATGTCTGATCCTATGGCGCGTCCGGATCCCGCCCCGGAGCGGCGGGACTGACCCTTGGGGGGGTCGGAGCAGCTTCCACCCAGTTCGGGAGGGGAACTGGGGTGAGGGGAGGTCTGGGGGCTGCTGGAGCTTCGTCGGGGCCGGGAGGAGCTGGAGCGGCTCTGGGTCCTGCGGGGTGTGCGGAGCTGGGCCGGTGCCGGAGGAAATCCATCATTTCCCTCGGCCTTATGCCGCTGGGGCCGCGGGCTCAGGAAGGGCCAGGCCCGAGCGTGGGGTTGGTTTCTCCTGRGTGGCCTCTGCAAAGTCGCTGGGGCCGGGGACAGAGCTCGGGAGGCCCCAAGGAAGCACCTGGGGGTGGAGGACGAGGAGGAGGAGAGGGTGGAGGGGCTTTCCAGGCACCGGGGAAGTGGGAATTTCCTGCGGCCTCGCCCGTGGGGGTGTGAAACATCCCGAGTGAAGCCCTGGGAAGGACACGCTGAAATGGACATGCCGCCCCGGGCGAGGGGAGGACAGGCACTCGTGGGGTCACTTGGCACATCCTGCCGTGCCCCGAGCGCAGCCAGGCCCGGGGGATGCTGCACGGGATGCACACGGGGCTTTTCCAGGGAGGGGCACCTGGCACTGGACGCATCCAAGGAACATTCCCTTCCCTTTGCCGTTATCAGCCAGGCGAGGCGCGCGGCCAAGGGCAGGGAACGTTCCGTGGATCCCTGGATGCGCCTGAGCCCCAGCCCCCCGGCAGGGCAGCGGCGGCTCGTGGACGGTGGGCGTGGGTGGCAGAGAGGGGGGTCAGGATCACTTTGGGGTCGGGATCACTTTGGGGTCGGGATCACTTTGGGATCGGGATCACTTTGGGGTCAGGCCCATTTCGGGGTGACTCCCTCCACCCTGCCCCGTGACTCACATCCTCCCCCGCTCCCATCCCCTGCCACGGCCGGGGGCTTTCCCCCGCGCCCGTCCCTCGTGGGGCCGGGGGCCGCTCCGGCTTCCTCCCCGCCGGCCCCCCGCTCCTCGCCGGCGGGGCGGGCCGTCCCTCGCGGGGACGGGGACACCGCGGCGCCCGCGGGCCCTGCGTCAGCACCGCCGCGGGCTCCGAACGGCCGCGCCGGGGAGGAAGTGCGAGCCGAGCCCGCAGCATGTCGGAGCCGGAGCGGCTGCGGCAGCGCGACCTCCCCGAGGGCCGGCGGCTCCTGCGCGAGCAGCACGGCAACCTGCACCGCGTGGCCGACTACTGCGAGAGCAACTACCTGCAGGTCGGGGCCGTGGGGCGCGGGCTGCGGGGGACGCCCGGCGCGGGCCCCCGGGGTGGTGGGGAAGGCGCTGCCCTCGGAGCTGGGAGCCCGAGCATCCCCGCTGGCTCCCGGCCCGGCCGCCCGCGCCGCCGTCGGTCGCGCGTTCCTCGCGCCTGGCTCGCCCCTCTTGCTCCGCAGCAGCTCTCACGGAGGGGTTGGGATGAAGGGAGGGTGCCCCACGGGGTTGGTGCCTCTGGGGAAGCTGTGGGAGAGGGCTGGGGGCAGCAGCCTGTCCTGGGATGTCGCAGGGCTTTGGAGGTGCCTCTTGGCAGGGCCTGCACACGCAGAGCAAGCGTGGAGCTCTGCTGGTGCATCCCTCCTCCTCCTAATCCTCATCCTCCTCCCTGCCTGCCCCCACTGAGGGACACGGGGGCAGGAGCTTTGGAGATGAAATAAGAGGGAAAATGCTCCTTCTGGCCCTCTCAGCTGGCGAGGGGTCCGTGTGTGCTTTGCCAAGCCCACGTCCTTGACCTTGCTGGCTCGAGCCAGCCCYGAGGCTGCTCCCAAGGGGTTGGACCCGCTGGAGCAGAACCGAAGGGGAAASGTAATGAACCGTTTTGAGAACTGAGACAACGTCCCCAGCACAGCCGGTGGCACGGCCAGGTGTCCCACACCCAGCCTGCCGCTGGCCSGTCACTCCCCTCCACAACCTGCCGGAACGCCGGCATCCCGGGGAGGAATCCCGGGGCATCCCTGGCGCTGGGATTCACGCGCCCGCCAGGCGCCGGTGCGGGGCGGCCAGAGGAAGTTCGATACATTCGGAAAGCAGAAGGAAACATCCTGGGCGCTCGTCCCACCAGCTGGGTCTGTCCCCCCCCCCAGGCCGGCGACAAGAGGAAGGCTCTGGAGGAGACGATGGCCCTGAGCACGCAGTCCCTGGCCAGCGTCACCTACCAGGTCAGCAGCCTGGCCGGCGCCTTCCTGCGCCTGCTGGACCTGCAGGCGGCCCAGCTGCGCCAGGTGGAGGCCGACGTCGCCTGCGTGGCCCAGGTGGGGTCACCCTCCGTGGGGTGGGCTCTGGGAAAAGGGATTTGGGTTGCAGACCCTCCCATCAGCTCCCACTCCCCGTGCGGTGGGAACGCGAAACCATCTCCTTGGGTGGGGTGGGGACCCCTAGCATCCTGGGGTTCAGACACTGCTCTCTGGGGTGTTTGCAAATCCCAGTGGAGGGAGCTGTGGAAACTGCCCAGGGAATCCCAAAGTGGGAGCTCGGAGCGTTGGCCTGGCTGGCACACGTTCCCCTTGCTGGTGCCTGGCCTCGTCCTCGCAGAGCCTGGGGACAGTGATGCAGAGTCCCGTGGCCCCCCGCCCTCTTCCTGGCACTTGGAAGTCACCTGGAGCCTGTCCAGCCACAGGAGGAGGCAGGACCCTGTGGTCAGGCTGGGAGGGTCAGGAAAACAGCTGAAGGGGTGGCCGAGCCTCTCACATCTCCTTTTCCAGGGCTGTTTTCCCCCATTCCCTGCTTTAGGAAGGGTCAGATCCAGTGGTAGGATCTGCCCTTTAGCCATCCCGATCCTCTCCTCCATCCCCTCCCTTATGGGCAGGGACACGGGGCTGGGAAGGACTTGGAGGGGCTGCAGGAGGTGGGCAGAGCCYGGGATGGGACAGTGGGGACGGTGTCACCTCCGCAGAGGGTGGACATCCACAAGGAGAAGGTGTCCCGGCGGGAGATCGGCACCCTGACCATCGCCAAGAAATTCCCCACCTACCAGAAGATCGTGGCCCCCCCAAACCCCCCCTGCCTGGAGCCCTACTACAGGAAACCCCTCAACTTCAGCGTCCTGGACGACATCGGCCACGGGATAAAGGTCAGCCCGGGGTGGGAGGGGTCCCACGGGGGGCTTGGTGGGGTTTTCGGGCCCCAATGTCCCCAACACCGCCCTGATGGGGGCACAGGTGGGTCAGACCCTTCTCGATGGAACAGTGGGGTCTGTCCATGCCCTGCAGCCCACTCTGGAGGCCTTGCCCCCCACAGAGCCTTTCCCAGCTCT
>JACAXG010000174.1:1083264-1136166 GCA_018881555.1 Amblyornis subalaris | reverse complement strand
CTCCGGAAGGCGTCCCGGGAGGGGTTCGGAGGCCCCACGGGCCGGGGGGAAGCGGTTCCGCGGGGGCCGCGGTTCCCACGGCGCCGGTGCCTCGGGGCCGCCCCCGCAGCCCCGGCCCCTTCCGCCGCCGCGGCCGCTCCCCCGCGGAGCCCCGGGGGTGCCGCTTCCCGCGGGGGGGTCCCGGGAGCTTGTGGGGCGGCCCACGGTCTCCCCGCTCCACTCGCGTCCCCGTCCCGCAGGACACCAGCACGCAGCTGTCCCGCACCGGCACCCTGGCTCGGAAGAGCACCAAGGCGGCGTCGGCGCAGGCCGCGGGAACCYTGGGGTGAGACGGGGCGGGGCTCGRGGTCCGGCCGTGTCGCCGAGGGGGGGTCCCGGCTCCCTCGGGGTCCCATCCCCGGGCGCTTTCCCCGCAGGAGGAGCGCCCGCGTCCCGGAGCCCGTGCAGCCGCCCGTGGTGCCCGAGGGAAAGCTCTCCGCCGCCTCCTCCACCTCCTCGCTGGTGTCCGTCAGGTACCTCGGGGCAGGTGCTGCTGCAAAGGGGGTTTGGGGGAAAATGAAAGGGTTTGGGGGATTTGCTGCCCTGGCAGCGCTCGTGGAGAGAGCAGAAAGATCCTCTTAGGGACAGGGGGAAATCGTGATGGAAAATCGTGGGGGAAAAGGGGAAGGGATTKGCACGCTGCTGCAGGATCTCCCGGCACGTGGTGCCCACGGCCAGTGGCGCCTTGTCCTGCCGTGGGACAAGTGCCTGTGCTCTGCCCCCCACCCTGACACTGCTGCTCCTCCGCTCCCAGCTCCAGCGGAGCCCCGGCAGCTCCTGGGGAAGGAATTCCTGCACCGCCACCCCTGCCCTCCCTGCCAGGGCCACCTCCTCCAGGGCCACCTCCTCCAGGACCGTCCCCTCCAGGGCCACCCCCGCCGCCTGCAGGTGCCATCCCACCGCTGCCACCTCTCCCTGGGGACCTGCTGCCACCACCTCCTGGGCACCTGGCCGTGCCCCCACCTGACCTGCTGCCCCCAGGTGAGTGCTCAGTGCTCCAGGGGGATCACAGGGGCATGGGGGGCTGCGTGTGACCCGTCCCTCATGCCCTTTGGGGGGTTCTGCAGCCCCCGATGACCTCGAGCCGCTGCCGCCACCGTCGGCCATGCCCGACTTTGAGGACTTGGCCCTGCCGCCCCCACCTGCCGCAGAGGACCCTCCGTGGGCCCCGGAGAACTACCTGGAGAAAGGTACGGTGGATCCCCAGATCCCCTGGATCCCTGCGGGCTGAGCCCCTGCCCACACCCCCGGCATGGAGGGCACGGCTGGGACGCCACGCGGTGCCATGGCTGCTCCTGTCCCCTGGGGTGGCCCTGCCGTGCTCCATGTCCCCGTTGTCCTCCTGCAGTGGTGTCCCTGTATCCCTACATGTTCCTGTCCCTTGGGGTGTCCCTGCCGTGCTCCATGTCCCCGTTATCCCCCGCAGTGGTGTCCCTGTATCCCTACACGCGGCAGAAGGACAACGAGCTCTCCTTCGAGCCCGGCGCCCTCCTGTTCGTCACGCGGCGCTACTCGGACGGCTGGTGCGAGGGCGTCACGGGAGAGGGGGCGGGATTCTTCCCCGGGAATTACGTGGAGCCCTTCTGAGCCCCCCAGGGCGGGCGCTCCCCGCGTCCCCCTCCCCGGATCGGCCCCGTCCCGCCCCGCGCTTCGCCTCGGAATTTCGGCTTTGGCGCCGCTGGGAGCCCGCACGGCTCGGCCCTCGCGGGGGCAGCCGGGGTGGGGGGCGCCGCTGGCGCGGCCTCCGGAGCATCCCGCTCTCCCACGTCTCCCTGGGAAGGCTTGGAACGGGGACGCTGAGCTGGGAACGCAGCAGGAAGCACAGGCTGATCCCGGGGATGCTCCCGGCCCCGGCAGCCCTGGATCGAAGCCCGGGAACGGGACACTGGACGAGGAGGAGAGCGGCCCCAGGGCACCTGCGCGCTGTCCCCGTGGCCTTGATGGGGACATCCCATCCCCAGGGATGATCCAGGCCCCAACCCCGCACCCCAGAGGGTCCCTCTCTCACCCCCTGACCCCGCTCCGCTGCTCCAACGCCATTCCCCAACTTCCAGCAGCCCAAGGAAGAGAAAGAACGTTTTGGTGCCGCTCAGAGCTGTTTCGCCCCCAGGTTTATGCCCTGGACACAACCAGCTCGTGCCATGTGCAATACAGAGAGCTCTGTCCGTGTACATAGATCCGTATCTTTAATTCCATGGCTTTGAGTTCCACACAGTCAAACAGGGTCCGGAGGAGGAAGAACAAAGGAGAGGGAATTAGAGGAGGAACGACTCAGGGCTGCTTTGGTTATTTCCTGCTGGGGTTTTGCTGCCGGGGGTTCCAAGGGTTTTGGAGGAGTCAGAGCCACCCTCGGGGGCCGGTAAGGCTGTGGATAAATCCAGGAGGAGCCAACACCAGAGAGCAGCGGATCCTGGCGCTCCCCCCTGCAGAGTGCAATTAGAAGGGGTAATTAATACTGCAGTGGGGAGGGGGGACGTGGCCGGGGGGGTTTGGGCTCGGGGGACGCAGTGCCAGAAGTGCCACAGCACCACGGAACATCCCCGGGGGGGGGTTGGCACCTCTCGCCCGGGTCAGGGGGGGAATTCTCCCCTCCCCGGGGCAGGAGGGGACTCACACGGTCCAGCAAGCACAAGGACACGCTGGAGGGACCTGCCAGGGACACAGGGACGCTTCGCCCTGGGAGAGGAGCAGAGCATGGAAGTGGAAGGCAAGGACAGGTCCTCCTCCCCACGGCGGGGAAGTGATTCCTGTGCCCTGGGCCAGCGAGCGGGAACGGGGCCAGAGAGGCTTTTTCCGAGTTGCCGCCTTTCCAGGAGCTTTCCCGATGCTCGTGTCATGGGGTTTTTTTCAGACAATAAAGTCCCAAGGGACAGTTAAACCCATTGCAAGGCCCAGCGGGATGCGGAGGGCCAGGGAGCCTGGGATTTCCCAGATTAAATTCCCAGTGGGCTCAGCAAGAGGGAAGGAGCCCAGGGCCGGGCAGGCAGCTCCTCACGTGGCCGTGAGGGTGGGCAGGCCGGGGGAGGATGGCAGGAGGAAGGATGTGCCCAGCCCGCAGGGAACCGGCTCCTGGAATTTTAGGAATTCTCTTGCGAGCTCCAAAGGGAAAGGGAACAACCCAACCAAAAAAAATCCCCGTTAGCGTTGGCAAAGGGCGCAGGCGCCCGGCTGCGGCCACGGCCCCGTCCGCCCCGGGCAGGGCAGGGCAGGGCAGGGCAGGGCAGGGAGAGGGGCCTGCAGAAAGTGCTTTATTCGCCAGGGAAAGGAGCCGGGAGAGGCAGGAAAACATCCCGGGAGCGGGGCTAAGCGAGCAGCGCACGAGCAGGGGGGGCACGGGCCCCGATCCCCCCGGGATTCTCCTTCCCAGCCGCGCGCGGGACGCGGGAGCCCCTCCGGAGCCGCGCTCAGCTCTTCTCCCTGAGCAGCTCCTGCAGGTACCGCGCCACCTCCGCCGCCGACTCCCACGGCACCGCGGCGGCACGGAACGCCCCGGGCTGCGCCTTCTCCTTCTCCTGGATCAGCCTGTGCATGGGGTAGCCCTTCCTCGGGAACGCCACGTCCGCCGCCGTCAGAGTCCCGGCCGGGCAGAAGTCGTTGGCGCCGTCGCCGACGTAGAAGACCCTCTCGAACTCCACCTCCTCCCGCGCCCTCTCCGCCAGGTACTCCGTGAGGATCTTGCCCTTGCACATGTTGGCCGGGCACTCGAGGCACTTGTGGCTGTGGTAGGGCCCCAGCGTGAGGTAGCCCCTCCTGTCGAAGCCGGCCGGGTTGCTGAAGATCTTGCGGAACAGGGAGCGCGCGCCGGCCGCGCGCAGCTTGGCCTCGACGCCGAACACGTTGGCGTCGGAGATGAGCACGACCTCGAAGAGCTCGCGGTGCTTGGCGAGGAACTGGAAGAGCTCGGCCACGCCGGGGGACAGCGGGATGCTCTCGTAGACGGCCTTGAAGTCGGCCTGGCGCACGCCCCGCTCGCCCAGGAAGGCCAGCACCCTCTGCATGTGCTCGTTGTAGGAGCCGTGCCGGGGGCCGTGCCGCAGCTGCTCGGGCAGGGCCCCGCCCGGCGCCGTGCGCAGCACCGACTCGTCGCTGTTCTCGTCCACGATGGTCTCGTCGAAGTCGAACACCAGCAGGTACCTGGGGGGCCGAGCCCCGGCCATTCCCGCGCCCTGCCGGGGGGAGGAGGGCGCGGCGCCCCGCGGTCACTCGGGCCGTGCGGGCGGCCGGGCTGCCTCGGCCCCGCGGCGATTAGCCCGGCCGGGGCGAGGGCCGCGGGTTAATCCCCCCCTCCCGTGCCGCGGCCCAGCCCGGCCCTAAGGCGTTTATGTGCCCCTAAAGGGATCGTTCGTCAGGCTAATCCCGGCCCCGCGGTCCAGGAGGTCACTGTGCCTCCCCGGGGACGCGGGGACAGCGCGCGCTCCTCGGGCCGGGGAATTACGGAGGTTGGGAAAGAGCTCCCGGATCGTCGAGTCCGACCTTTAACCCGGCACGGCCGGGCTCGCTGCGGGGGGGGGAGTGCCCAGCCCGTTCCTGGCACGCCTCTGGGGCAGGGATGTGCCCCTGGAAGGGCCAGGAGGAGCCTGGCTCTTCCCAGCGTCCTGCAGGGTCATTTTTGCTCCGTCATCCCCTGCAGCTTCCCCTGGGATGGGCTCTGCAGCCATCCCAGAGAGACCAGGGAACGGCTGGAGCCGTGCCAGGGAGGGGTAGGTTGGGTTTTAGGGAAAGGTTCTTCCCCCAGAGGGTGGAGTAGGCACTGGAACAGGGAATGGGCGCGGCCCCGAGGTTGCCGGAGCTCCAGAAGCGTTTGGGCAACACTCCCAGGGGCAGGGTGGGAATTTGGGGTGTCTGTGCAGGGCCAGGGGTTGGACTGGATGATCCCTGTGGGTCCCTCCCAGCTCAGGGTATTCCATGATTCCTTGATCTCAGAAAACCCAGAATCTCCCACTTTGCCCACACAATTCCCCCCCAGCCCCCCGCTCCCCTCAGCTCCTTCCAGCTGCTCCAGGGTGGAGTTTCGCGGGATGGGGACCCCATTCCTGCCCTTCCCGAGGAAAAGGGGGTGTCAGGAGTCACCTGGAGACAGCGGGAGACAGCGGCACTGACCTTAAACAGGCATGGCAGCCCCGCACCCTCGCAGCACCTCCTCATGGCCGGACCATCCCAGGCTGCCTCCGGGGGCTGCAAACCACGGAAAACAGGGAATGTGCTGAGAGCCAGCGGGGCTTTTCCCGGGATGCCACCGTGACGCAGCCGGGCCCCGTGTCCCGCAGAGAACTCCCGAGCTCGGGACCTTTTTTTGTCCCGGGAGGGAGGAATTAAAGGAGGCTCCGGAGAGCAGAGCCCGGGTAATGCCTCTGATCCCTCCTAATTCCCCGGAGCGCACGTGAAGGCAGCCAGGGAACAGCCAGGACCGCCGGGAACAGGGGCCCCGCTCCCGAATCGCCCTGATTTTCTTCCAGCGCAATTAGCGTGGGGTGTTCCTTTTCATGGAGTAAATTACCCTGGAATGACACCCGGGCAGCTCCAGGAGGATGCGCCAAGGCAGGGCCCCGCTTCCATCTCCGGAATTCTGCCACAGGCGAGGGGAAACCTCCCGAAATCAACCCGAAATTCGGGAATAAACCCCCCCCTGGGAAACGGGCATTTGAAGCGGGCAGCAGGAGCTCGGCTTAGCCGGGGCCGGGAGGATCCCGGTGATTTGTCACCGGCACGACGACAGGAAGAGTTCTGCGGCTGGAGGTGATCTGTGGGGGATTTGGCTGGATCGGAGCCCAGCATCCAACTATTTTGGGCACAAACGCGATCCATGACTCTGCTGAAATAAAACACCGCGGCCGCAGCGGCACCTGGCAGAGGGAAACGGAGCCCAGGGCGACACCCGGGGCTGGAAACCTCGGAAAAGCTSCTTTTTGTGGGGCCTGGGACCGAACACTGGGGGATTTCTTTGCTGGAAAACCCCTCAGAACTTGAGGTTTTATTTACAGACATCGACTGGAGCCAAATAACGCCCCAGCCGGTCTGGGAGAGCTTTCCACACCGAGAGAGAGAGACGGAAAAAAAATAGGGATTAGACATGAAAGGGGAATTGGAATTTTGGTCACTGCTTGGCCACTGCCAGCAGTGAGGAAATAATTTGGGACTAAGGAGACTCCAGGAGACTTTGTGGTGCTGAGAGGCAGGGAAAGAGCCCTGGGATGGGGTGGGGAACGCTGGGGACACCGTGCCCGGCAGTTTGTAGGGACAGTGTGGGCACCACGAGCAAAACTGCCCCAAAAAAGCTCTCCTGGGCCCAAGGGTTTGGATTTTGTGGAATGGGAAAGGCTCTCGGGACACAGTTTGGGTTTGGGGAGGTCAAACAGAGCCCCTGAGGTTCCCTGGACGCTTCCCTCTGGCCACTGCTCCTGGATATTTGTTGTGGACATCGAACCCCCCCCCCAGGAGCTCTTTGGGCTCCACCTGAGCTCCGGGAGCTGCCCGGGATGAGGTCGGGAACATCCCTGGATCTCAGCATTCCCCTCAGCAATTCCCCCCTCGCCGGCATCCCGCGGCTCTCCCTGGGATCGATCCCGCTGCTCCAAAGGGCTGGAAAACTCAGCCGGAGCCTCCCTGTCCCGCTGCGCCCTCCCTGAGCTCGGTGGGGACAGAGGCCGCTGGGGCGTTTCCCATGGAATTTCCAAGGAAAGCGCTAATCCCTGGATCAGCTGGACAGTTCCCTTCTCCCTGCAGGAATTCGGAGCATCCCCGAGGCGCTGCTGCTCCCCAAACCCGGCCCCAAAACCGCCATAAATCGTATCAAAATCGCATTCAATGGGAGCCAGCCTTATTTAGGGAATACAGGTCCCGGATGGGATTCCCTACGCCGGGAATCTGCGGGCTGGGGGGGGCAAACGGCATCCCACAAAATCCGAACCCAGCGCTGTTTTCCCTTCGGGATGCAGAAAAGGAGATCCCAGCCCAATAAACCAGAGGAGGGGCTGAGCTGCTTGGAATTCCCAATTCCAACCCCGATCCTGCTCCCACAGGAGGGGGAAAAAGAATTTAGGAAATCTCCCAGACCTAAATTACCCACGTTAGATCCACGGAGTGGGGCGGGAGGAAGCGAAATCCCGGCGGGAGCGGCTCCCTGCTCCCGGCTGAGCTATTCCTGCTCCGGGATGAGTCACCCGGGAGCGCCTCCGTCCACCTTCCTCAAAACAGGGAAAAGCAAAGCTGCCGCACTTCCCAAAATTTCACACCCGGAGCGTCGGGATAGAAAATAAATGGGATTTCTGCTCCTTAATCGCATCAGGGATAAAGTTTTCAACCCCCTGAGTTCGGGATGAGGGTCGGGAAAAGCCTGGAACCGCTGGGAGTCGTTTCCCGGGGTGGTTTATCCCCCAGATCTCGGCGTTTTCCTCCCTTCCGGCCATTCCCGGGATCTCTGTGTCCCGGGGAGGCCGAGGGAGGAAGGGCTGGAGCCTCTCAGCACCTTCCTTATCTCTGCGGGTTCCCAGAAATCGGCACCGCCCGGGGACATCGGGAGAGGAGCGCCCGCGGCTCCCAAACTCGGGAAGAGCCGAGCCTGGGAATCGCGGGGCGCAGGGAGGATTCCCGGGATGAAGGGGCAGATTTCCCCCCGGGCACTTTCTTGCCTGGTTTGGACGTTTTTAACCCCAAGGATGGTTTTGGGAAAAAGCGTTGGGGTTTTTTTTTAAATGAACTCCAACCCAACCCCTGCCCTCGAGCAGATTCCAGCTCCGGGGCGGAATTCCCGGCGGACCGAGGGGAAAGGAGAGGATCCCGCTGCCCCGGGAGCCAAACAATCCCCTTCAGCACCACCGGGATCGGGACGCGATTCCAGCGCTCCTGGAATAAAACCGGAGCCGCTCCCAGCCGCAGCTCCCGAAAGCGGAGAAAATGAGGGAATTCATGGGGAATCCCTGGAGAGGAGAGCTCGGAGCGGGGTCCCGGCCGGCCCCGACCCCTCCGCGCTGTCCCCTCGCCCCTTCCCGGGCTCCGCGGCTCCGGCTTGCCCCCGAATTCCCGCGAACGGGAACGAGCAGACCCTTCCCGGCCGCCCGCCCGCGACGGTCATCTCGGGTGACGGGGACGTTCCCGTTTTTCCACGGGGTTTGTTTTTCCTGCCGGGATCCGCGGCGTTCCCGCAGCCCCGGGCTCCGCTGCGGCGCCGGGGCCGCCCCGGCTCCCCAAACCGGGGCGTTCGGCCCCAAAACGCGCCGGGGCCGCTCCGGGGCTGGATCCCGGCGCGGCCGTGGCCTCTCGCCCGGTGCCCCCGGTGCCACCGGGACCGGCAGCGGCTCCGGTACCGGCACAGCCCCTCCCGCTGCCCGGGGTCTCCGCGGCTCCTCCCGGTACCGGCGGCGGCCGCGACGGGGCTGAATCAGCCCCGCTCCGTGCCCGGAGCCTCCCGCACGGCTGACACCTCCCGCTACCGGCGGCAGCCGCAGCGGGACCGGCGGAGTCCGAGCGGGCGGGGACCCCCCGGTACCGGCACCGTCCGCTCCCGGCAGGATCCAACCGGCTGGGGACCCCCCGATATCGGCAGCAGCCGCCCCGGTACCGGCAGGGTCCGACCGGGCGGGGACCCCCCGGTCCCGGCAGCAGCCGCGGCGGATCCGGCGTTTGCCGGTACCGACACCCGGCAGCTCCCGGTACCGCCGCGGCGCCGCCTCTCGCCTCCTTACCGGGTCGGAACCTGCCGGGAGCGCCGGGTCCGCCCCGGTGCCGGCGGGTGCGGGGGCAGCCCGGGCTCGGGCCGGTGTCGGGGCCGGTCCGGGGCCGCCGCCGCCGCCGGGGATGCCCGAGGGCGGCCCCTTTAAATCGACGCCACCGGAGCCGCGCGGAGCCGCCGCAGTGCGGTGACGTCATCGCCGCTCGGCCAATGGCGGCGCCGCTTCCCCGCCGCGAGGGGGCGGGGCCCGAACGGACCGCGCCCCTTCCCCGAGGGGCGGGGGGAGCGCGCCCCGCGCGGGTCCCCGCGCGCGCCCCCGCTCCGCTCCCAAAAGTTGCCAAATCGGGAAAAAACAACAAATCCCCCTTTACCCGCCACCCCCCTCCCCAACAACCCAATCGCTCTGTCACCGACGCCGTTCTGGGGGGGTTTTACCCCAAAACCCGGGGACGCGCTGAGGCTCGCGGTGAGAAAAACGCAGGAATTGTCCCCAGAATAAACCCGGGGAAGGCTGGGGGGGTCCGGAGCCGCCGCATTCCGGGGGGGAGCGGGCGGCCCGCGCTATTTCGGGATCGGGACGCGGAATTGCAGGGTGGCCGTGCCAGGGCAGCGCCCGCGCCGCGTCCACACCCCGAGCCCGGGAGCCGGGAGCCGCTCCAGCGCTATCGCGGCGCTTCCAGAGCGTCTGGAGCCGCCGCCGATAAAAATACCCCGGGCAGCTCCTTCAAAGGGAGGGGAGGCACCGGGCTCGGCCTTGGAAACACAGCAAAAGCTCCCAAAAAAAAAGCCCGGCAGAGGTTGGGGTTTGTCCTGGTTTTTAATTAAAAGCGTCTAAGAATGGAAAGGAGCAAACAGGATTCCGAAGGGCTGGAAAAGCCGCAGGTTTTGCTCCCTCCCTGGAGCGGGGCGGCCACCCTGGGAGTGCCACGTTGTGCTGGAAGTCAGAGCCCCTAAAACCCGAAATTCTCCTCGTTTTGGTAAAAATCCGCCCCAGGGCAGAGCTCGGAGCGTTTCTGAGCCCTTGCCCCGGCTCCCCAAAGGTGCCGACCCCTCCCCGCGGGAAGCCGGGGAAAATCAGGGAATGATTTTATCCCGTCTCCAGCCCGAGCCGTTCCCCTGGGGTGCGGAACCCCTCCCGATTCCCCGGCACAGCCCCCCAGGGGCTGCTCCTGCCTTGGCATTTCCCCCTCTGGAGCCGCTCCAGCTCCGCCCGTGGGTCCGACCGGGAGACTCCAAAGGGCAAATTCCCCACGGCCTCCCGTGCCCTTCCCACCGGGACAAAGATCGCTCCCGAACCGTCCCGGCCCGGGGAGCTTGGCAGGGACGCTCCCGGTGATTTTCCACTGCGGAGAACTCCGGGAGCAGGCGAGGACAGCGCCCGGGGCTGGCAGCCCCTGAACAGCCGAGGCCACCTCTTCCCAACGCTTGGATCCGCACGGATTCCCCGCAAAGGAATCCGCGCCGGCCTCTCCGAGTTTGTCCCGGTTTTTCCCCCGGCAAAAGCGGGATTGCGTCAGCCCCGGGGCGGCGGCCGCGTCGCCGTCCCCGCGTGTCCCTCCCGCGCCGCATTCCCACATCCCAGAGGCTGGAAAAGCCCAGCCTGGCAGCCTCCCGTGGGCTCGGCCCGGCCCTGGCGCCCGCAGGATTTTTGGGGGAGTTCGGGGTGAAATGGAGCTTCCCGAGAATCCCAAGGGCTCAGGATTCCCGGCACGTGGATAAGGGAAGTTCACCTGCAGCCGATCCCCTCCTGCCTCCGAAACAGCTCCGAAAATCAGGATTTCTTCCAGAGCAAAGCATTTCTGGAGGCTGAATAATATTCCGGGATCGATAGGAGGGAAAAATCCGTCAGGAACTGACGGAAAGAAGGCAGCAAATTCCATTTATCCCGTGGGATGGCCTTCCCGGGCACCCGCTCCTGCCGATCCCCCAGGGGGGACACCTGGGAAGGGAAGGGGCCAGCTCTGCTCATCCCCAATTCCCCGAATTCCCCCCGTGGAGATGGGAATTTTGTGTTTAATCCTAAAAGGCACCAAGGGAGGGACAAGGAGAGGTGAAATCAGGGCTCATCCAGAGTCCGAGCGTTTTACACGGAATCCTGGAATGGCTTGGGATGAAGGGACCTTAAATCCCATCCATTCCCACCCCTGCCACGGGCAGGGACACCTCCCACCAGCCCAGGGTGCTCCAACCTGGAATTCTTCCCTGTGAGGGTGGTGAGGGGCTGGAATGCAATTCCCAGAGAAGCTGTGGCTGCTCCATCCCTGGAAGCGTCCAAGGCCAGGCTGGACGGGGCTTGGAGCAACCTGGGATTCTGGGAAGTGTCCCTGGAACTGGGTGGGATTGAAGGTCCCTTTCCCACCCAACCCATCCCGGGATTCTGCAATGAGCAATCCATTAAAAAGGATTGGAAACCTTTTCGAATCCAGGGAATTGCTGCAGGCGCGGATTCCGGGAGCGATCCCGGCCGGGGAGGCGGGATGAGCTCCACTGCCCTCTCCTGGCTCAGCCTCCCGAATCCTTCTCCTGCAGCTCCTGCTCAGGGAAAGGACTGGGATTCAACCCCGGCCCCCGGGAATGATTTCCCTGGGAGATGGGAACAGCCCGGAGCTYGGAGGGCACCGATCCCAGCTCCCAGCGGCTGGAATGAACTCAAAGCCCTGGATTTCTCCGCTCCCATTCCCGGAGTTTTTTTTAAACGGAGGGGATGGATCATGGAATCAGGGAGAAGATTCCAGACGGTGGAAATTAAAGTGTAATAAAATCCTGTTGTTTTCTGGGAATAACAAAAAGCTTTATATTTCCGTGGAACACGAGAACATTCCAGGCCAAGCGGGAATTTCCCTATGAATTAACAACTCTAAGTTCCCAAATTTTCAGGAGTGAGAGGCTCCAACTCCGCCTCCGCCTCCTGCTTTCCTCGGATCCTTTTCCATCCCAAACCCGCGGCGGGAATGGGCCCTTGGGTAACACCACCGCCCTTCCCAGGCATTCCCACTTCCCAAATCCCTGGATCTCCCCCGCTGCTGCCCCTGGGAGCGGGGTCAGGGCGCAGCCGATCCCAGATCCAGCCCCTCTGTTGACATTGCTGTGTTTTCCTTCGGGCCCCACCTGCGGAATTCCGGGATTCCGCCGGAATCAGGTTTGGAGTGTCCCAGACCTTTGGACTGTGGAGGAATCCCAGGGCTGAGCCTGGGAGGGATCCTGGGCTCTTTTCATGGATCCTGATCCCAGCTGGAGCCTTTGGAAACGCAGGAGGGAGATTTCCCCAGGGGTATTTGCTGCATTCCCTGATTTTTGCCTGGAATCAGAACCACAAAGGGTTTTTTCCTGCTTTTTCCTGATTTTTATCTTCTTTATTCCAATATTTGCTCTCTGCTGTTCGGGAATGAGGCAGAAAATCCCCAAAGAAGTGAGGAGGGGCCTGGTGATCCCACCTGGATCCGGAATAACGCGGAGCTCCGATCCCAGCTCATTCCCTTCCATCCTTCCGGGCAATTCCCCATGTGCAGGACAAGGACACGGATCCATCCCACCAAAACACTCTGGATTTGATCCCAGGAGACCTTTCCTGGATTAAATCATTCCCAGGGGGAGCAGGAGGGGAGGTTTGAGCACAGAAACATTCCAACATTTTACAGGGAAATCCCACAAATGCCTCAATCCATGGCTGGGGGATTCGGGGAAAAGGAAGGCTGAGCTCCTCTGAATCCAGGTTTTCCTTGGGAAAAGCCACACTGGGAATTATTCTGCAATGTTTGTGCTGTCCCAGCCTCTCCTTTGGCAGGCTCTGGAATTGTTTCCCAGGGATAAACCCAGCTTTTAATTCCCATGTCCCCTGGAACCTGCAGGAGGACACGGGAGCTGCCCCTGGGCTTTTATTCCCAGAGTAAAGGTGGGATAATCTGGAGATAAAATAAAATGGGAAAAAGCAAAATAAAATGGGGAAAAAGCAAAATAAAATGAGGAAAAGCAAAGAAAAGGGGGAAAAGCAAAATAAAATGGGAAAAAAATGGTGAAATTGGACAAAACCTGGAAAATCTGAGTGAAATAACAATTCCAGGACAAGGTTTTGCTGGAAGCTGGGAATGGTTTGCCAGGAAAATGTTTGAGTCCAGTGGGCCCAGGGCTTTTTCCTCTGGAAAAGGTGCTCCCCTGGGAATGCTGAGCTCCCGAGCCTGGATGGATCCTGTTCAATTCCTCCCTTTTAAAAAATCCAATTTAAAAACTCCACAAAACTTTCCTGAGGCTCAGGATGATTTTTAGGGAGGGAAAACCCAGGAGAATCCAATCCCATTTTCCCAAACATCCAACCCTGATCCCAAATTTGAGGATTTCTCTTTGCCCTTCTCCAAAGGAGCATTTTAAGGACCCAAATCCACCTTTTAACTGAATAAATATTGCAAAAATTCCATTATTTCCCATGGATTTTGTGAAAGGTGCAGAAGGGAGGGAACACCTGGACAAATCCCTCGGAATTTTCCAATCCCCGCGGAATTCTGTGGGCGCAGCCATGAAAATTTAAGCTTTAAAAAAAACCCACGGCAAATCCTTGAATTAATTCCTTGCCTTTTTTAACCCCATTCCCCCCCTTTTTTTGCTGGAATAAATCCCCTGGGAAGAGCTCCCGCCCCACCAATCCCGGGAGAATCCACGGACACCATGCCAAGACCGGGAGCGAAAGGGGGTTGGAATTTTTAATCTTCTTCCACAGAAAGGAAGTTCCATAATTCTCAGAATTAGAAAATACAAAAGTTTGCCAGGAACTCGAAAAAGAATAGGAAAAAAACCCAAAAAAACAACCCCAAAAGCGTCCCAGATTCCGGAATTCTCGGAAGAGCAACCTCGGACTGGAAATTTATGGAGCAGAAAAATGACTTTTTGCCAAAGTGGAATAGAACAGATTTACCTTTTTTTGGTTTTTGGTGGTTTTTTAGCATTTAAAGATCAGTTCATGCCAGGCCCGAGCAGCAATGGAGGTGGCAAGGGTGGAATGCAGAGAACTCCAGGGAATTCGGGATTGGCTTTTCCTTCCAGGAGGGAAGAGAGGGGATTAAAATATTCTGGAGAAAATGATTAAAAAGCATCATTGGTTCTGTCGGAGGTGCCAAAAATGGAGGTTTTGGGGCCAAAATGGCCCYGAAGTGATGGAAAACCCAACTCCGGGATTGAGGAAATGGTGGGAAAACATCCAGGAAGGAGCAAATTCCGCAGGACTGGGTGTTCCCAGCTTTATCCTGGGGGAGAATTCCCACCTCTTCTGCTCCCTCGGGTGAAAAGAAATCCCGTGAACCGCAGAATTCCACCTCTGAGGAGCTCTGGATGTGGAGTTGGGTGGGATGGGGCTGGGAAGAGCAGCACAAAGAGGAGGAATTCCCAGGAAAAGAGGGCTGAGGGTGCGTTGCTCCGGGAGCAGATTCCCGGATCCGGGTGCTGCCGTCGGGGTTTGGTGGGGCAGGAAGGGAGGATCGGCTCCTCGCGGATCCCAACGGACACCTCTGGAATCCCAGCCCTGCCTGGAACGGGCCAATTCCCACGGGAACAGCTCCGGTTTCCCACCCTAGACTTGGATTTGTCCCAAATCCGACTCCGATCCCCAAAAACCATCCCGGTTTTCTGCCCTGAAACATCCAATGCCTGCGGAACAGCTTCGGCTCCAACTCCTCCCCCTCCCAAAATCCAGGCAGGAGCTCCCTGTCCACGATCCCGACAGCTCCAGGAATTCCCTAAGTCTGAGCAGCAGCATTGGATTATCCATCCCTAAATGAAATCCTTCCACTGGGTAAATCCCGCACGGAAATCCTCGGCTCGCTCCAGAAACTCCATCTCCTCCCGCTGGCAGATCCCTCTTTTTTTTTCCCCGCGCTTCCCATTCCCGAATTTCCCAACAGCAGGACACAATCCAATCCCCCTTTCCTCGCCCATCCCTCCCTCCCGACACGCGGCAGGAATATCCCATCCCGACAGCAAAGAGGGAAAATCAAGCTTCAAAAAACAAACAAAAAATCCCTGAAAAATAAATTAAAATCCCGAAATCCCAAAATCCACCCCCTTTTCCAGGCAACCTTCCCAGACACCTCCGGGCCTGTGGTTTTTTTTTCCTCGTCCTTTCTCCTCGGCAGCCGCGCGGCTCGGAAGGATCTGGGAATTCCAGGAGCTCCAAAGCATCCGTGAGGATTGACGTTTGGGCCGGTTCTAGAAATTCCCTCTACTTTCAGCACATCGCTGCAGCCCCACGGGAGAAAACAACATAAAAAATGACACCGGAATGGATGGAAATACAATTTTTTTTTGTCGTTTTGTTGGTTTTTTTTTTGCTCTTAGAAACAGGACTACTAAAGAGGTTCTATACAAAAAACCCTCTAAAATAATTTCTGTAGTAAAATAAAGAGTGTGTTAGGAGAGCTACACAAAACGAGAGGTTGTTTTTGTTTTTTTTTTTTGTGGGATTTTTTTTTTGCCTTTTTTTTTCCGGATAATGCTCCGAGGTCGGGGATGCCGAAGGGAATCATTCCGTCCACAGTGATCCGTTAATGCTCTCTGTTCGTGTTCATTCCTTAGTCTCACAGCCTTTCCCGTTAGTCCAAAGAGCCCCGGGCCCGGCTCCTCTTTGAGGAGAGGGCTCGGGAATAAAAGCCAAGCGTCGGCTCCTACGGGATCGGGAAATCYCACCGGGCTCGGGAAGCTTGGAAAAGTCACCAGGGAACGCGACCGAAATCGGGGGTTTGGCTGGTTTTTTCGCGGTGCCGCGGGGCCCGGAACGGGGGCTCTGCGGGAAGCGATTCCGGGCGGGAGGAGGGCGGACGCGGGGTGGAGGATCCCGGCGGATGCCGGCGCGGATCCCGGCGGATCGCGGAGCCGTCGGTGGTGCCGGGCCGGGCTGGCCTTCTCCGGGCGCCGCAGGGCGCGATTCCGGGTGGGATGAGGGCAGCTCCGGCCGTGTAGGGCGCAGATCCCGGTGTATCCCGGCGGGATCGGGGCTGTCAGTGGTGCTGGGCCGGGCTGGCCTTCTCCAGGTGGGATGAGGGCAGATCCCGGTGCAGATCCCGGTGCAGATCCCGGTGCAGGTCCCGGTGCAGGTCCCGGTGCAGGTCCCGGTGCAGGTCCCGGAGCCGTCAGTGGTGCTGGGCCGGGCTGGCCTTCTCCAGGTGCTGCAGGAAGTTCTCCAGGTGGGATGGAGGGCAGATCCCGGCGTATCCCGGCGCATCCCAGAGCCGTCAGTGGTGCTGTGCCGGGCTGGCCTTCCCCAGGTGGGATGAGGGCAGATCCCAGTGCAGGTCCCGGTGCGGGTCCCGGTGCAGATCCCGGTGGATCCCGGAGCCGTCAGCGGTGCTGTGCCGGGCTGGCCTTCCCCAGGTGCCGCAGGAGGTTCTCCAGGTGGGATGAGGGCAGATCCCGGCGCAGATCCCGGTGCGGATCCGTCAGTGGTGCTGTGCCGGGCTGGCCTTCTCCAGGTGCCGCAGGAAGCCGTCCTCGCCCTGCCCGCGGTGGTTCAGGGGCTCGCTCTTGAACAGGGCGGGGGGCGGGGGCAGGTGGGGCACGGGGGACACCGGCAGGTGGTGGGGGTGGGGGTGGGGGTGGGGGTGGGGATGAGGATGAGGATGAGGATGCAGGTGCAGGTGGGAGTAGGCGTGGGGCGGGGCCCGCGGGGGCAGCGCGGGGCTCAGGCCGAGCGGCGCGGCCGGGGAGGGGGTCCCGGGGGGGTCCCCGGGGGCCGGGGCGGGGCCGGGCAGGGGCCCGGGGGCGGCGGGGGCGGGGCTGGTGACGCGGAAACATTTCTCCTTGTGCGCCTTGAGCATGTTGGAGAAGCGGAAGCGCTGGCCGCACACGTCGCACGGGTACGGCTTCTCGCCCGTGTGCGTGCGCCGGTGCCGCTTCATGTTGGGCCTGCTCGTGAAGCTCTTGCCGCAGATCTCGCAGATGAACGGCTTCTCTCCTGCCCGACACACACACACGGCGGCGCTCAGAACCCCCGCGGAACCGCGGAACCCCCGGAAAACTCCCCTCGCCCCCGGGAAAACGCCTGGCGTCGCGGCCGCGGCTTTCGGGGATCAGCAGGGGTTTGGGGAGTCCTGGCTCGGTTTGGGGATAAAGGGCTCCTCTCCTGCCCGACACACACACAGCAGCGGTCAGAACCCCTGGGAAACTCCCTGATCCATGGGGAAACGCCTGGAAAACTCCCCTCATCCCTAGGAAAATGCCTGGCGTCACAGCCGCGGCTTTCCGGGATCAGCAGGGGTTTTGGGAAAGCCTGGCTCAGTTTGGGGTCGGGGTCCTGACTCCCCTGGGGGATAAAGGGCTTCTCTCCTCCCTGACACACACACAGCAGCGGTCAGAACCCCAGGAAAACTCCCTGATCCATGGGGAAATGCCTGGAAAACTTCCCTCACCCCTGGGAAAACGCCCAGCGTCACAGCCACGGCTCTCGGGGATCAAGGGTTTTGGGAAACTGTGGATCCTGGCTCCCCTCAGGGATAAAGGGCTCCTCTCCTGCCCGACACACACACGGCAGCACTGAGGACCAGGGAGAATCCCTCCAGACTCCCCTCACCGCTGGGAAAACCCCTGGAAAACTCCCCTCATCCCTAGGAAAACAGCGTTGCGGCCGCTGCCTTCGGAGATCAGCGGGAAGTTTTGGGAAATCCTGGCTCAGTGTGGGATTCGGGGCCAAAAACCTTCGGCCAGAGACTCCTCCAGCCCAAAACGACCAGGAAATAAATCCAACTTCCCATTCCCCCCCCACCCCTCAGCGAGCCACAACCCTTATTCTCCAGCACGCAGCGCCGGATTAGCGGGAATTAAACCCTTCCCGCGGCCCGTTCGCCGCGATTCCCGGGAAATGCCGCGGCAGCCCTCACCGGTGTGGGTTTTCATGTGCTCGTCGAAGTACTGCTTCATGTTGAAGTCCTTGCCGCACCACTGGCACATGAACTGCTTGTGCCCGATGTGGATGCTCATGTGGGAGCGCAGCTGGTACTTGTACTGGAACCTCTCGTCGCAGTTCTGCGGGAAAATCCCCGTTCCCGAGGGATTCAGGGAGAGGGGAAGGAGCCCTAGGAGCGGGGCGGGGCGGGCGGGGTGGGGCACGCGCGGCTCTTCGAGGGGAAAATGGGATTTGGGGTGTTTACGGAGGGTGGGAGTTGGGATAACCTCGTCCCTGACGGGTTTTGCCACGCCGTTCCCGGTTGGGATTCTGCTGGAAAAGCCCGGCAGGGATGGGGTTATTCCAAAGGGTTTTGTGTGGGGTCGGAGCTGCTCAGCGCTGCCTCCACTAGAGGACTCTGCCACACACCGAACCGGCTCCTCCCGGCCCTTCCCAGCGGGATCCCGGGGATTTTAGCGCCAGGAGGGAATTTTCCTGCCCTCAAGTCTCACTCCCAACTCTGTCTCTCTCCCAGCACTGCATCCCTCGTGGGATTCCCACAGATTTCCCCATAAGGGGGTGAGACCTTCCCCGCTCCAGGCACGGGATTGGGAGGTCTGTGCCTTCCCAGGGAATTACCATCCCGAATTCCCACGGATTTCTCAGGGAATATCATTCTCTCCACCAAACTGAACTCAAAGTCAGAGCAGTGGCTCAGGTTTTCAGGAGTTTTTATAAGTTTTCCTCACAAAAATCCAGCATTAATTAATTTATTTTCACTGTGCCCCTTCCCTCAGCTCCAATTAACAGGGAAAATTAATTAGAATTCACACCAGCCTTTGCTGAGGGGGGAAAAGTGGGATTCAAACCCTTTTTCCCTGGGAAAACACAACCAAGCAAACCCATCCGTGCTGGGATCACTGCTTGGTGATTTCTCCACAGGGAGAGGAATTCCACACAACTTTTAGGAAACAGCCCCTCAGGAGAAGAATTCCCCACAACTTTCAGGAATCTGCCCCTCATTCCCACACCAGCCGATGCCATTCCCACCTGCCTCTAGAAGTTCCCCCATGGATTTAACCCAAGAAGGAGGAATGATCTGCACTGGGATCACTCCTTGGTGATCTCTCCACACGGACAAGAATTCCCCCACAACTTTCAGGAATCTGCCCCTCATTCCCACACCAGCTGATGCCATTCCCAGCTGCCTCCCTTTCCTGGGAGTTTCCCCACGGACTGAACCCTGCAGGGAGGAGGGATCTCTGCTTGGTGATTTCTCCACAGGGACAAGAATTCCCCACAACTTTCAGGGATCTGCCCCTCATTCCCACACCAGCCAATGCCATTCCCACCTGCTCCTGGGAGTTTCCCCACGGATTTAACCCCAGGAGGAGGAGGGATCTGCGCTGGGATCACTCCTTACCGATCCCCCACAACTTCCACGGAACTGCCCCTCCGGACGAGAATCCCCACAACCTCCACGCAACCGCCCCTCGTTCCCACAGCGGCCGAGGCCGTTCCCGCCCGCGCCGAGCATTCCCAGGGCTCGGATCCCGGGAGGAGGAGCTCACCTCGCAGCGGAAGGGCTTTTCCCCGGAGTGCTGCAGGGAGTGCACCTTGAGGGACATGCTGCGCTTGAAGGACTTCCCGCAGGTCTCGCAGGTGAAGGGCATGTCCTTGGTGTGAGCTGCAACACAGCCCTCGGATCACCTGGGATTCCACGGAAACAGCCCTCGGGAAGGCTCTTCCCACCCCATTCCAAGCTTTGTGCCTCAAGACAATTGGATTTGGTTTGTTTGCGTGGAATTCCGCGAGGGTTTGGGGGCGGAAGGACCTTCAAGATCCCTTTCCCAGCCCCCGCCGCGGGCGGGGACACCTCCCGCTATCCCAGGCTGCTCCCACCTGGCTGTGGAATTCTGGGAATTCCATCCCAGCCCCTCCCCAGCCTCACAGGGAAGGATTCCTTCCCAGTATCCCATCAAAACCTCCTCTCTGACAGAGATTCCTGTAGGATCATCTCTGTTCCCTTCCACCAGGAGCTTCTCCCTTGGAAGTGAATTTTCATGGAGTGGGAGATGAACCAACCAATGCCATAATAATAATAATAATAATAATGATGATGATGATGATGATGATGATGATTATCTTTGTGAAGTGCCACGCTGGGGGAAGAACAGGAGATGAACCAACCCCACCCCAGCGGAAAACCAATCCCTGCATCCCATCCCTCCACCCCTTATCCCAAACCCCTCTCCACGAGCCCCCTCAAACCCTGGAACCGCTTCCGCCTCTCCCTGGCGCTTCCCTTCTCCACCTGAACACCTCCAACCGTTTTCCCCCTGACCATTCCCTTTCCCCCCGCTATTTCCCCTTCCCAATCCCGGATTTCGGGCGCGGGATTCCCGGGATTCCGGGCAGACTCACCAACCATGTGTTTGCGCACGTGGGCCATGGTGTAGAACTTCTTCTCGCAGATCTCACACGAGAATTTCTTCTCGGCGTAGCCGTGCACGATCTTGATGTGCTCGTGCAGGGACCAGAGCTTCTTGAAGGATTTGTTGCAGGAAACGCACTGGAAGCGGAAAGGAGGAGGGACTGGGGTTAGGATCGAGGTTAAGCCAAGGTTAACTCTGGCACGATAAAAAAAAAAAGAGGCCAAAGTGGTCAAAAAGCTGCCCCGGAATGTGGAATTTGTGTTGGACACCTGGAGAAGGGCAGGGGGAAAGGGAGGAGTGGGAAGGGGGAAGGGATGGCACCTCCTGATTCCCGGAATTCAGCAGCACGGGAGATCGCCCGGGGACAGCTCCGCAGGCTCCGGTGCTGCTGGGGGGGAAGAATCCAAGCCCTTGGAGGGAGAAGAATCCAAGCCCTTGGAGGGAGAATCCAAACCCTTGGAATAGGAGGAATCCACACCCTTGGAGTGGGAAGAACCCAAACTCTTGGAGTGGGAAGAATCCAAACCCTTGGAGGGAGAAGAATCCAAGCCCTTGGAGGGAGAAGAATCCAAGCCCTTGGAATAGGAGGAATCCACACCCTTGCAGTGGGAAGAACCCAAACTCTTGCAGTGGGAAGAATCCAAACTCTTGGTGTAGAAAGAATCCCAACCCCTGGAGTGGGAAGAATCCAAACTTGGACTGGGAAGAATCCAAGCCCCTGCAGTGGGAAGAATCCAAACTCTTGGTGCAGAAAGAATCCCAACCCTCGGAGTGGGAAGAATCCAAACTCTTGCAATGGGAAGAATCCAAGCCCCTGGAGTGGGAAGAATCCCACAAAGCTGGAGGAGGCCACACCATGAAATTCCCTCAATCCCACGGGCACATCCAGCCCTCTGACCCCCCAAATTCCAGGTGTGACCAGTCCAAGCTCCCTGATCCTTCAGGCTCTCCATGGAAAGCAGCTCCCATCCCACAGGAAACAGGGATTCAGCTCCTGGAGCAAATCAAGGCATCACCTCCTCCTCTCATGTCCTGACTCTTCATTTATTCCAGGTATATATCACTGAAGGTCCACAGTGACAGTGGAATGTGGGAATTCCTTCCCAAAACTCCTGCGGAATGCCCACAAAAGCAGCCAGAGGATCCATGGGCAGCTCTTCCTGTTCCCGACGGTTCTTCCTGAAGACTTCATAAAAAAAATCCATGTCCAGTTGTGAAAATTCCAGAGGAGGTGTAAATCCTGGGATGTGAGGAAACCAAATCATCACCTCTGGAGGGCAGAGGGAGGAATTGCGGCTTCTCATTTCCGGTTGTTGGGATGTTGGGGATTTTTGGGACATCTCCGTTTCCCAGCCCAGCAATTCCCCCCCTTCCCTGCCAGTCAGAAGGGCTGGGAGCTGTTTAATCAGGAAATCAATCCATTCGTTCCTATTTGGGATGTTTCTCCTCCGCACAGCCAAGTTCTGCTTCCACGGGGCTGGAATCTCGGGAATTCTGCTCCAGCCCCCCAGGAGAAGCTCTGCCTCCCCAACACCTGCTTGGATACATGTGAGGAACAAACCCTTGGGGGGGAAAAACATCCTGGAGGGTAAAGAAATGCTGTGAAATGACCACAAATCCTTGGATTTAGAGTAAAAGCAGCCCTTGGAGAGGATTAGAACACAGGGTTTGAGGTGACAACAGAAATTCTGGGAAGGTGCTGGTTCTGAAGGATGGAAAAGCAGGAATTACCTGGAAAAACAGATTTATTCCATCACTGGGATTTAAACAGACAGGAGCCAGCCTTGTTTGCCACTTCCATCCAAAATTAAACCAGTTTTTCCCTGGATAAAGCTCCCCCTCGACACAATAAACTCCACATTAGGGAAAGCTTCCATATTCCCTCAATTCCTTTTGCCAAGTGGAATACAAACACATCACCAGGCAGCTGTGAAACACATTCCAAAGGTCAGGACACAAAAGGAATTGCTGGATTTATTATTAGATATGGAGCAGTTGAAGGTGACTTTAGTGCTCCTGGCACTGGGAATGTTTTGGGGGAAGTTTCTGGACTGGATTCCTCTGGATTTAAACCACAATTCTTTACACTTTCTTCTTTTCCCATCACTCTGGGACACGTGTGGGCACGGCCACAGGATACTCCTCCACTCTGTGTGCTCAAATTATTCAGGAATTCCTGCTTAACTTTTAATTCCTGCTTTAATTCCTTCAACTTTTAATTCCTGCTTAAATTTTACGCTGCGAATGATCCCCCTGGATGCTGGGCCACTCCTTAAATTCCCATTTAAATGCTCTCTGCTGCACTGAGCCTTGAAAATATTTCTTTCAAAAGCTGCAAGACACTGAAATGGATTTTATTAACTGTAAAATCATTCTTTTATATTCAAACTCCCCTCAGTCTTCCTCCTCTGAGCTGAAACATAAGGAAAAAAAAACCAGCCCAGAGTTACACAAAGCTGGAAAAAGAGCTTGGAAAAGAGAAATTGGAATAAATATTCCCCAGTGGGAGCTGAGGATCAACCCAGGGCAGCATTTAAAGGGAACAAACGATGGAAAAATGTCCAATTGTTCTGGCCAAACTCACAAAAAATTCGCTGCCCTCCGAATTCCAGCACAGAAATCCAAGTGGAGCCGCTGGGACGATTCCAGCAGGAGGTGGCAAAGCCTTGCTCGAAAACAAGGCCAAAAAGGCACATCCGAAGTGCCGGATAAAGCAGCAGATCCCTGGGATGGGAGCAGCCCGGGAGCAAAGCACGGAGGAATCCCAAACTCTGGAGCTCTTCCCGGTGCTCCCGGCAGCGCCGGGGGGTGGGGAAGCAGAGCTGCTGTGGGGAAAGGGCAGGGATTTCCCGGGTGTTCCACGCCGGGGAAGGGCAGGCTCGGGGCTGGGATAGAGAATTCCAGTGTTTTTACAGGCACTCACTGGAAATTGCCTTCCTTATCTCAGTTGGGTTTTTGAGTTTCGTTTTAACACAACCCCAAACACTGACCCCGCTCCGGCCTCTCTCACCAACCTCCCACTCCAACACCACTGAACTCCTGGCGTTCCACTTTCCCTGGAAACCTCAGCTGGACACGCTCTGGGACCCTGAAACACCCAGAGCTCTAACGGCACCACGAGGAGCATTCACCGAGGAACCCCACACTTTTGGAACCACCTCCTGTCGATTCCACCACCCTTACAGGAGCTCTGCGTGCTCCCAACTCCCACTTTTCTCCTGGAGCAACCGCCGGGAGCAGCCGGATGCTCTTCCCTCCCTCCTTTAGGGCCCCTTTAGGGCCGCTCCCTCCTTTGGGATACCCCGAAAGGCACCGCAGGCACCCAAGCCGGGGCCGCGCCGACGGCMCCTCCCCCTGCGGAGCGTCCGGGAGCCGGATCCGGGACACGCCGGGATGCGGGAGCAGGCGGGGGCACCTACCTGGATGTTCTTCTCGCAGTCGGTCTGCTGGTGCAGGGACAGCTCGCTCTCCAGCACGAACTTCTTGCCGCACTTGTCGCAGATCTGCATGCGCCTGTGGGTGACGTTCATGTGCTTCTCCAGGTACCAGCGGGTGTTGAACACCCTGGGGCACTTCTCGCACGTCAGCGTCTCCTTCTCCTCGCACTTGGCCCTCTGCGCGGGCGCCTTGGGCTCCTTGGGGCTCTTCTTCTTGCGCTTGGGGGGCTCGGGGCCCTTCCTGCGCCCGCGGGCGGCCCTGGGGGCGGCGGCGGCCGAGGCCGAGGCGCCCCTCCTGCTCCTCCTCTGGCCCGCGGCCGCTTTGGCCGCTCTCTTCTCCTTTTTCTTCCGCCTCTCGTTCTCCTCGTAGTCGTTGCTGTCCTCCGTGGCCTCCTCGCCGCTGTCGCCCTCCTCGTCCTCGCTGCTGGTCTTAAGAACAGCCGTGTCCTTGGACTGCGAGGGGACACCCTTCTCCCCTTTGGACACGTTTAGGGTTTGGTTGTTAAGGTTTACCTCGACTATAATCTGCTCCCTTTTGTAAGTCACTTCGTCTTCCTCCTCCTCCTCCTCCTCCTCTTCCTCCTCCTCCTCCTCCTCGGAGTCGTCCGAGTTTTCCCTGTCCTCCTTCACGGCCCGCACCTCTCCCACCGCTCTGCCCTCCCTGAAAAACGCCTGCTCCTCCCTCTCGCGGAGGTGGCCCTTGCTCATCTTGCCGTCCCCCAGCGCGGGGTAGGGGCTGCCCGACTCCCTCTTGTAGGCCTTGGTGGACAGGTCGAGCTCCTGGCTGGAATAAAAGGCGGGAGCGGGAGGCCCCTCCTGCGCCATGCCCGCCCCGGGGGGCTCTCCCAGCTGCTGGCAGGCGTCGGCTGCTCGGCTCATCTGGGGGCTTTTCCCGGCTCATGGAGCGCCTCGCATCCCGGAAAAGCCCGCGGGGAGCCGCGGCTCGGGGTGGCTTCTCCGGCGCGGCGCCGCTTCCATGGGTGGGAGGTGCCGGGGCTGGGCTGGGATTCGGGATCACGGGGTTCGTCCGGAGGAAGGTGCCGGGGAAGCGTCGAGCATTTTATCTGCGAGAGGCAACGGAGAGAAGGGAGTAAATCGTCAAATAACGGCGGAAATCGGCGCAAATCCGGGATTTGTGGGGCTGGGGGAAAGGCCGGGGGCGTTATCCCGGAGCGGCTGGTTGGGATTGTCTTGGGAAAGGGAGGGACGAACGGCAGGGATCGGAACCGGGCAGGGGATTCCCRAGGAATCCAGGCAAGGAATATCCTCCATCCACCACGGATCACCACGATTCCGTTTCTCCTGGATTTTTGGGAGCACTGACGGCCCCGCAAACATCAGGGCTCAGAACCGGCAGCAGGTTCCCAAGGTATGGGAATCCAGGCAAGGAATACTCTCCATCCACCACGGATCACCTCCACCCTGGGACTGTGTTTCTCCTGTGGCCCCAAACTCTGCTCTGCTCCCACAGCCGCGGGGCACGCCCAGCCCGGAACACCCCAAACCTCCCCCGGCCCGGGGAGGTATTCCCAAGCCACATTCCCACGAGGAATCCCAACGGAGCCGCTCTCACCTCGCAGCACTGAACCAGACCCAGCACACCCCATCCCCCGCCCCTTCCCACCCCACGGATCCCCCTGGAATTCCGGCAGTTCCCCCTTTGGCTCCTCCTCCTTAATCCCCCGTGCGAAGCCAAACAACATCAACGTGCCCCTCCGCATTCCCGGCGCGGTTATCCCAGCTGGAATTTGACCAGGACACCGCCACTTCCTCCTGCAGGAAGGGCCACGTGCTCCCCTCGTGGACACAGAGCAATCAACCCCTCGCGTCCCTGCTTTTCCGCCAGGACAATCCCAGGCTGGCAGCTCGGGATTGCGGCGCCAAGCCCAGAGCTGGGGCTGGGCTGATCCCGGCAGGAACGCGCTGGGAAGTCCGGGATTCCCGGAGTTAGCCTGGGAGCAGAGGGTGCAGGGAAGGGGGATCGAGGGCAGAGAATCCCGGGGTGGTTTGGGATGAAGGGACCTTAAATCCCATCCGTTCCCACCCCTGCCAYGGGCAGRGACAACTCCCACGATCCCAGGGTGCTCCAGCCTGGCCTTGGACACTTCCAGGGATGGGGCAGCCACAGCTCCTCTGGGAATCCCATCCCAGCCCTTCCCCAGCCTCACAGGGAAGGATTCCTTCCCAAAATCCCATCAAAACCTCCTCTCTTCCAGAGATTCCTGCATTATCATTCCTGTTCCACCAGGAGCTTCCCCCCTTGGAAGTGAATTTTCATTGAACAGAAGATGAACCAAGCAATGCCTGAATAATCAAGATTAATAATAATAATAATAATAATAATAATAATAACAATAATAATAATAATAATAATAATAATAATAATAATAATAATAATAGTAGTGAAGCGCCACGCTGGGGGAAGAACAGGCCAATAATCACTTTGATTGTGAACTTCATTAAAAAAGGTTCTCGAGCACTTCTCCAGGACTTCCAGATTATTCCAGAGCGTCCTGACGGCGCCTGGCACCGCCCTGCAGGCTCAGCCCCTCGGCAGGATCCATTCCTACGGATCCATCCTCATTCCCAGCTCCAGAGGCGAGGCAGGAAAGCCATGGAGACGGGCTGCTAACCTCGGCTTGCGATCCYAATCCACATTCTGGCGGAAAATCCAAGAAATTCTACAACCAACTGCTTTTGGCAAGCCAGAATTCCCAACCCTACACCCAGGAAGCCGTGGGAAGGACGGATCCCAGTTTAGCTTTTCCTTGGAGTGGAATGAATCATTCAGGAGCTCAGGAAAAAAAAAATCTCCGTGTGAAAAAATGACACCCAACGACTTCCTCATCCAATCAAGCATCGGGAAACCAGGAATTCCGCTGGAATGCTGCCGCTGGAGAGAGCCGGGGAAGGAAGCTTCACCTTCCCCCCTTTTACTGGATGCCAAAATATTCCTGTTATCCTTTCCTTGAAGGGAATTTCACCTCCTTGGCCCTTTGGCACAAACAGCTCTGAAATATTGCCCTAAAAATCCTCTAAAAACACTTTTTTTCCCCCTTTAAATTTCTAATCCCAAAGCAGCATTTGGGATTTTCCGTGCTTTAAAGGTGGATTTCCTTTTATCCATCCCGATTTTTCCACGGACTGAATCCCAGTCAGGCTGCAACAGGAGGGATGCAGGTCCTGGTTAAGGTGGAAAAAGAGTTTAAAAGTGATTTTTGATGCTTTTCAGGCCCCAAAGCCAGGGAATATCCCAGCACGGCAGCGCCGAAGGATCCAGGATGAGCCCAGGTTTGCACATTTGGGATATGAAAGGCTCAAAACCCCAAAAAAAGCAAAATTTGCAGCCCAAAGGTGTGGGCGGAGGAAGAGACTTCGGCGGAGCCCACGCTGCTTCCAAGGAAAACCACAACCTCGGAGCCATCGGAGCTAAAAATACACACGGGAGAGGCAGGTCCTGGCAGGGACACGGGAAATGGGAAATGGGAAACGGGAAATGGGAAATGGGAAACGGGAAATGGGAAATGGGAAATGGGAAACGGGAAATGGGCCCTGGCAGGGATGAGGGAGCAGCTGGGCGGGAGGGAGAGCTGAGGGTGGGAGGGAAAAGTGAGAGGAAAAGCTGAGGAGGAAAAGGTGAGGATGGCAGGAAAAGCTGAGGATGTGAGGAAAACCAGGATTTGAGGGAAAACTGAGGATGTGAGGAAAACTGAGGAGGAAAAACTGAGGATTTCAGGAAAAGCTGAGGATGAAAAACTGAGGATTTCAGGAAAAGCTGAGGATATGAAGGAAAAGCTGAGGATTTGAGGAAAAGTTGAGGAGGAAAAGCTGAGGATGGGAGGAAAAGCTGAGGATGGGAGGAAAAACGGATGGGAGGAAAACCAGGATTTGAGGGAAAACTGAGGATGTGAGGAAAACTGAGGATTTGGGGAAAAGCTGAGGATGGGAGGAAAACTGAGGAGGAAAACTGAGGAGGAAAAGCTGAGGAGGAAAAGCTGAGGATTTGAGGGAAAAACTGAGGATTTGAGGAAAAGCTGAGGGTGGGAAGAAAAGGTGAGGATGAAAAACAGGATTTGAGGAAAAGCTGAGGATGATTTTTTAATTTTTCCATTTATTTTCCCCCAGTTTAATCCAAGTTCTCAATATCCACCCTGGAAGTCGCCACAAATTCCCTGCACATTCCCTTTACAAGGAGCTGCAACTTCACCACAGAAAAAACCCTAAAAATTCACTTTTCTCTTCAATTTCAGAGCAGACAAATCCCAGACAAAAAGCAGCTTTGGAATGGCTCCGATCCGGAGGCACCRCCAGGAATAAACAGGTTTTCCACCGTTTTTTAGGGATAAACAAACAAATATTCCTGTGGTCATTGGGTATTGATCACCCAAGCTCCACGAGGAACCCTGAGCCACCTGAAATTCCAATTATTCTCCATAAAACGAGACTTTTCTCACAAAAAAAAAKTACGGAAAAATAAAAACTGTGTCCCAATTAAGTGTTATAATTMATTTTGCATATCCATGAGCTCGGAAGGATCCCAGCTGGAATCTCCAATCCAGCAGCATAAATCCATAATTTACAGGAGTGCAGAAAATGCACCAGCAGGGCAAAAATAAAGGAAAACGCAGCAGAAAAATGGGATTTTCGCTCCACAGATCCAACTTGGCTTCGGGTTTACTCCCCAGCACAAAGTTCTGCTATATTTTTAATAAAATAACCAAATATTGCAGTTTTCTCCCTGAAATTCTGTGCAATCCTCAGGAAAGGTGAATTTTGGGGAGCGAATCAGCAGGGAATAACCAGGGATTGCAAGGGGAAAACACAAAATGAGCTCCAAAATGACATTTTCGGGGTGCCAGGAGTCGGACTGGGTGATCCTTGTGGCTCCCTTCCCGCTGGGGACATTCCAAGATTCCATGGACAGCTCGGTAAATTTCCGATATTGCCATAAAAAAGCCTCGATCCCACCGCGTGCCTGGAACAGCCCCAGCCATTCCCAAATAGTGGGAAAACCCAGCCGGTCCCATTCCCACCGCAGGGAAGGGAACCGGGGCCATCCCAGCAGCGGGAATTCTTTAAATTATTCAAATTATTCCTCTCAGCTCCCAATCCCTTCTTTCCTGTGCATCTCCAGGTGCAAAAATCCCTGAAAATCCCATTTTAAGTGGGGGAGTTTTATCCCCCCCGGCACATCCCGGGGATTTTGCATTTCCATGGGAAGTGCTGGAGCCGCCTGCGCCCATGGAAATGCAAAAGAAGGAGCTGAGTGCTGCTAACGACCCCATTCCCATTCCCAATCCCATTCCCAAAGCTCGGGATGGCTCCAGCGCCCACCGGGGAGAGGCAGCTGGAATGGCWTCCCAAAGCAGAGCCCCAGAGGAAAACAGGGAAGAGAAATCCCAGCGATTCGACCCGATTTGGGAACGGTGCAGCCCTGGCAGGAGGATATTTGGGAGCGGCATTCCCAATTCCCGTGAAAACCTGGGAAGTCTGGACTCCCCTTGGCACCGCCAGCCCCGAATTCCCTTGGAACAGCTTTTCCCTCGATTCCCACAGAAGCTCAGGCATGGGATGGTGAGCGCGGGGATGTGTTTTGGGGGAATTTTGGGCTGTGGTTTCCATTTCTGGGAATCTCTGGCTCGCGTGGATTAGTCCTGGGATAACCCAACCAACCCCACGGCACATCCCAAAAACCGACAGGGCCACAGAAGCCTGGAGAGGGGGGGATAAATCCCATAAATCCTGGAATTCAGAGCATTTCCCACAGGCCAGCCCGAGGACGCAGCTCCCGTCTCACCTGACGCCTTTTCCAGCTGTTCCTAAAACAAATCCATGAAATCCTGCCACTAAAACATTAAACCCACGAGGAGAAACCCTCGGGCTTCTCCCACTTTTCCAGAGGAACGACCTGCCTGCACCCAGGGCTCTGCTGGGACACACAAAGCCTTTCCAACCAGCGATTTCTGGAATTTTTTCCAGCATTATCTCCGCGGGAAACCATTCCAGAGGTTGCCAGTTGGGAATTCAGCGTTGGAATCCCTCGGGTTTTGCCACAAACTGGAAGTTTTCCCCTTGGCCCTGAAGGAGTTTTGGATTAAAACACACTCGGGCGCTTCCCACTCACCTTTCCCATTTTTATGTCATTATTGGATAATTTTTAGGGRAAAAAAAGCTTTTTATGACCACATCGAGGCCTTTTGACCCTTTGGATTCGTGAACTCCTCACAAGAGCTGCCAAAATCCCTTTTTTTCCCTTAAAACCTCTCCTTTTCACCCCTTTTTGCTCACGGATTTTAAAGATTATTAAATCTGCACGAAGATTTTATTCATTTGGAATAAAAATTACTTCGYTCGGAGCTTGTTGTTCCAAAAAGGAAATCTCTCCTCAGGATCTCTTGCCCAAAGTGAGCGTTTTTCCCTCAAAAAAATGTGGATCTGCGCCTTTGAATAGGCAGAGGGGACCCAGGTGGGAACGAAGTGTGAATGTCCCCAGGTAAAGCCGCAGGTGGAATTCCCACCTGGATATTTTCCCGCGGGAAAAAGCTCATTTAAGCACTAATCTGGCAAGAAATAATAAGTTTTTACACCCAGCCGCTTAAAGGAGATCTTTGGAATGGGGAAAATGGGGAAAACGATCCAATTTTTYGGGGTTTTAAGGAAGAATTCAGGAATTTTTCGCACCGCACGTCCCTGCCCCTGCGGAATTCACACATTTCTTGTGATAACATTTACATTTCAATAATCCCACGGGAGCTGCCAGGACACATTTCACAGTCTCTCACTCCCGGGTYTTCTATCATTCCTTAAAAACTTTGGATTCATTTCCAGTCTGCCAGCTCATCCTAACAACCCTGCCGGAGSTTTGGGAGCTTTGCTGAGCCTGGTGAGTGGCAGAGGAAAAAAAGGAAATTTAAACAGCAAAAAAATCATCTTCGCATTCCCAAAGTGTGAATTCAACCGCTCCGAATCCCAGTTTGTCCTTCTCGCATTCCAAAGGGATTACGGAGATTTCAAATCCTCCGCGYTTCTCGCTCAGGGCCCTTCACACGCCACAAAAATCGGGATTTTGGGATCGCCGAGGAGTTTGGAAAAGCTTCCATAGCAACCCYAAAGGCCGAGGCAGCTGCGGGGCTGCCCCGGGCAGATGTTCCTGCCTTGGGAATGAGTCACCGGTGCTGGAAAATCCCGAGGGAAAAGCCGGCACCGGGAGCTTTCCCTTCCTTGCCTCACCTGGACTCCTCTTCCTACTTCCCATTTTCCAAATTCCCACAAAAACGCACCTGGAAACTGTAACTTTTTATATTTTAGTGGGATTTTAGCAGCTGAATTCCCGAACATTCCTCGGTGCTCATGGAGAAACAACTCCAGGGGTTTTCCCTTCCTTTCCTTACTTGGGCTTCTCTTCCCACCTCCCCTTTTCCTCAGAATTCCCACAAAATCTCACCTGCAAACCGTGGCTTTGTATCTCTCAGTGGGATTTCCACCGCTGAATTCCCAAACTCTCCTGGGATCAGCCCCGTGCTCACTCCAGGATGATCCATCCATCCCCAAACTTTTCTGGGATTTCACCTCTCCAAGTCCAAACTTTTCTGGGATTTCACCTCTCCAAGTCCAAACTTTTCTGGGATTTCACCTCTCCAAGTCCAAACTTTTCTGGGATTTCACCTCTCCAAGTCCTGCTCTCCCTGAAGGTGCCCAAACTCTTTGGGAACTTTTTGGTTGATCAAACAAAAACCTTCCTAAGCTTTACAATTCTCTAGCATAAATCCTCTTCCCACTGGGTTTTATCCCATTTTTTCCCCCATAATTCCCTGTGGAACTATGGATGTCCCATCTCAGTGATACACTGTATTTCATCCCATTTTTTCCCCATAATTCCCTGTGGAACTATGGATGTCCCATCCCACTGATACACTGTATTTTATCCCATTTTTTCCCCCATAGTTCCTTATCCAACTATGGATATCTTATCCCACTGATACACTGTATTTTATCCCATTTTCCCCCATAATTCCTTACCCAACCATGGACATCCCATCCCATTGATACACTGTATTTTATCTATTTTATCCCATTTTTCCCCCCTTTAATTCCCTCTCCATCCCATCCCAGCTCTGCATTGGAATTTCCTGCTGGGTAAATTGGGGATAATCATCAATTCAGAGCCAATCTTGGGTAAATCTGATCCCAGCCTGGAGATTCCTTGGGAAATCAGGAAAACAACCATTCCTTGGGATAAAACGACCATTCCTTGGGATTGGATTTTCAGCTGGATGAGTTCTCTGGAGCAGCAGCTTCATCAAGGTATTTATTCCTGAAATAATCCATTTAATCCAGAGGCTTCCACCTCCCAAAAAAAAAACAAGGGAAAAAACCAGAAGCACAACAACAAATTGGTGGGAAAAAATCCAAGAATGATCCTTAAGAAGTGAAGTTGAAAAAAACAATGTATTTCCAAGGATTTGTGGCAAACAGGAATTTTCCTCAAATTATTTCAGCCTTTGAAGCTCCTTTCATGGAAAAATAAGTTCCTAATAATGGAAATGCTCTTAGATATCAGTTCTGTCCCTGACTGATAATTTATAACCTGAATTCACTGATTTATCCCTAAAAATTGTAAAATCAGAGTCCCAGCATCCAAATAAATCCACATTTAGGTACCCCAGGAACCACCTCGGTGCCCCAGGAATTCCCAATCCCAAAAACCAGGAGCTGCTTTCCGCAACTTTCACAACGAGAGGGGAAAAAAATCAACCAAAAATGGGATTTTCCCCTCTGGGCCAAAGGGAAGAGGGAAAAAAATCTCCCTAAAATTGGGGTGGGTTGTGGGAAGCGAGGGTGGGAAGGGAGAACGGGAGCAGGGATAATGAAATCCATCCACGCTGGAAGGCTCAGGATGATTTTAAAGGAATTTGCAGCAGCTCAGGTGGGCTCAGGGATKCCTCAGGACAGGGAGAGGGAAAATTCTCCATCCAGGAAGCTGCAGGGGAGGGAACAGGCCACGAAAATCCCAAAGGGGGGAAAGAAAACGGAGCAGGTCAGGGAAAAAAAAGGTTGGAAAAGGCAGCAGAAAATGGAGTTAAAGGCAGGGAAAGGGGAGGGGAGCAAACRGAAGCAGTGGGAGGACAAAAGTGCAACAAAAAGTTGTAATTAAATTCAGATTGTGATTTTCCTGAGCTTTTCCCTGGGGCTGGGAGTCCATCCTGCAGCTCCTGAGTGGGAAAGGAAGGATTCAGGATAAGAAAGGATTCCCAGGATCCATCTTTTGCCATTCCATGAGAGGGGAGAKGGGGACTGGGACAGGTTTCTGGGGTTTTCAGGATGTCACAGGGCGTGAATTATCCACCCCAACTTCCCTCCAAGTGACATCAAAACCAGGGAAAACTAAACCCAGCAGGTGTCACCTCACAGGGAATTGGGAGAATTTACTCCCAAAAAAAATACTGAGGAATCCCCTGGATCCACGAGCAACACCTCAAACGTCTGAAAAAGGGAAAAAGAGACCAGAAATCCCTGGAATTAAGGAGAGAGCTCCCATCCTTGTACAAACTTTAGAACAGGTAGAAAAATCTCTATTAAATAGAAAATCCACATTAATACGAGCGAGGAAAGCWGATCCTCTAAAACACGTGGCAGAAAATCTTGGAATCACAAAGAAAATTGGAATATTCCTGCTCAGCAAATGCCCAAAAACGTTGCAGTGAGCCAGGCAGGACCTGGGACACAGGACACTGCCCACAGCCACATTTTTAATTAGAAATGATAAAATAATAATAAATAAACACTAAAAAGCCTCAAACAAGAGGGAGCTGCCAGCAGCTGGAGAGTCCAGGGCGGATTTTTCCCGACTTCCAGGAGATTGCTGAGGCACAGGAGCAGCAAAGCTCTGCAGCCGCAAGGTTCCAACTCAAATATTTGCAGCTTTTTGTGTCCAGCATTCCCAAAAAAAGCGGAGGAATGCGGATCAATGGATGCTCGGCTGTAAATTTTCAACTCTAAAACTTTCTGCTTGGGATAAAAAAAAAAGGAAAAGCTCAGCTGCTTTCTCCTGCCAGGTACCACAAATATTCCTAAATATTCCTCCCAGGGAGGGCAGGGAGCGGCTGGGATGGGTTTTCCAGGGAAGCTGCGGCCACCCCATCCCTGGAAGGGTCCGAGGAGCAAGCTGGGATAGGGAAAGGTGTCCCTGCCCATGGAACYGGGTGAAATTTAAGTTCACTTCCAATCCAGGCCATTCCATGATTCCACTCCAAAATTCCAGCTGAAACACCTGGGACAAAACTTGGCCGAACAGGTTTTCCCCTCCGATTCCAGCAGCTCCATTCCCTTTCCCATCCCCTCCCTAAAGCCRCATTTTCGGGGGGAGGGAAAAGAAATCCCATTTCCAAAGAGAGCAGCCCCGGCAGAAGGCGCTGGAAGTGGCTGGGAAATGGGAAAGCTCCCAGGGTGAAACCTCCCGAGGGAAGGGTGAGGGAAGCGCCGAGGAAACTCCCGGCAGCTCCCGGAGCTCGGGAGCCGCTGGCACCGGGAGTTTCGCTCCCTGCGCGGTTGTTTTCCACGAGGGAGGAGCAACTTGAATTCCAAGCTGAAAATCGCTGGGAAAAGCGAGGCGATTCGGGAATCGGGCGCTGGAAGTTCGGGTTTGGAGGGAAGTCTGCCTGCTGCGCTTTGTCGCTCGCGAGAACCGCGGGAATTCTGCTCCTGGAAAAAACCAGCCTGGAAAGGCACGGAATGGGATGGAATTTGAGTCGTTGACACGGGAAGTGTTTAAAAGGAGTTTAGAGTTGAGAAACAAATCAAGCTTTTTATTAAAGTGCTCTTTAAGGCACAAAATCTGTGACAGATCCCGCACAGAACACCCCTTTGGGTCGGGAGATTCCTTAAATTCTGCTACAACCCAGGAGCCGCTGGAAAGCTTTTTAAGGCCTTGTGTTTACAGCGGGAACAGCTGGGAAYGAGGCTCTGGGATACACAGGAAGAACAGGTTAAAAACGCCACATTTTTGTCGGAAAAACACTGAAATAATCATTCCAATCTCCTCAATCGGTGCTCCCTTCCACTTCTGCCTCTCTTTAGTTTGTGGGGCCAGGAATAAATTTCTTTTTTTTTTTTTGATTTTTGGATCAGGCCCACACAGAGAAATAGGTCAGTGATGAGCTGGGGTTTTGTAAGCACCTTAAATACACCCGTGCCTATCTCAGGTACAGGGCACAGCCCTCCTCCTCCAGGACACGAGATGGGATCTTGTTTACTGGGAATATCCACAGAAGAACCCARGGGGTTCTTCCCAAGGCATTCCCGCACGGACATCTCCTGCTGTGACCCCAGAAAAAGCCCTTGGACAGGTAAAAACTTTCAATTTTCAGGTGAAGTTGCAGCTCTCAGAGTAAAATTTCCACATTCCAYGAATTCTGGCAAAGAGGAGAAAAGCACAGCATGCCAATATCTTTTATATTTGTACAATTTAGCCCCTGTTTAGGCACCTGAGCCTTCCTGCAGCAAGAATTTACTCTGAAAACATCACCTAAAGGCTTCCTGTATCAGTGTTAGATAATAAAGTCAATTAAGTCCTTCAAAACTCACAACAGCCCACGCTGCCAAAGCCTCTTTGGGTCAGATCAATATCCGAGGGGCGTTTTGACAAATATCCCAAGTTTTGAGCAGCAAAACACCCAGGGATGGTCCCAAATCTCCATTCCCGCGGCTCCAAACATGAGTCAGCCCACAGAAAAGAAAACGATAAATAAACCCTTCGCTCCCTGCCAGCCAACAAACGCAACTGCTTAGTTAGAAAAATGAAAAGCCTTCATGATTTTGCACTTTTCTTTCAAACACCCTCTGAAAAAGCGCCCGSGGTTCGCGTCCCTCGGCCGCACGTTTGCGCCGGGGAGTTCCTATCTCGAGCCTGTTATCACATCTGAATTTCAGTGCCTGCTGCCCCGGGCAGGGATGGGGCTCCTCGTTCCTCCACACTCCAGGGGATTAATCCCTAAAAAGCAGCGGGGAAACGCACCTGGCACACAGGGAGAGAGGGAAAAGGGGGTAAAAACAGGATGAGCACGCTGCACTCGAGGGAAGTGATCAGGTATCAGGAACGCAGGGGAAATTATCAGATCCCACAAACGCAAAACCCTTTTCAGATGACATTTGGCAGCTCCGCAACCCTCTCACCACCACCTGAAAACTGCATTTTGTCCGCACAGACCACGCACCGARAGGGAAACACAGCGCAGCTTCCAGATGGGAACAACCCAGCGCCAATCCAGGTGCTTCCCAAGCCCACGTCTCCCTTCTCTCCCCTGCCCCGGCGGCTCCCGGCACCGCTGCCAACAAAGCCGGTGCCAGTTGCCATTCCCAGAACAATACGGCCCCTGGAAAGAGGAAACAAAACCCGCACATTCCTCACATCTTTGCTGCCCGCGGGACCTCCGTGGCTTTTCRCTCCAATCGCTTCCACGCGCAAGATGCCCAAACTCATCTGTGATTAAAGGTCCTTACGTAACGCGGTTAAGCCCGAGGAGATGCCGCTCCCGGGCTCGGCCCCCTGGCAGTGCCCGCACCGGGACACCCGGACGCGCACAGAAAGCACCCAAAAACCCCACCAAAAACCCCACCAAAAATCCCAAGCCCCGGGCGCGCGCACCGCAACGCGAGCTGGGAGTGCAGGGAAGGGGAAGGCACCTGGAGGAAAAGGCTGAGGATGAGAGGAACCCCCAGATTTCCCACCTGGATCCCGGCACCGGGTAACGCTGCGTGTCCTCCTGCACCGCCCCACCGACCGCTCCGGCCCCGAACCCCGCGGGGGACACGGGCAGGGAGCGGGCAGGGGCCGAGGGGAGCCGGCCCAAAGCCCAATCCCGCAGGAATGTTGCCTTCCCTCTGCCCCGCTCCGGGAACTCACCTTCCCTCCCGTCCCCTCCCCCAGGCAGGTGGCACAGCCCCGTCCCCACACGGGGGGGGGACACCGAGAGCCCCCGGCCCTGGGGCAGCCCCCGGACTCGGGCAGAGCCCCCCGACCCCCGGTGGAGTCCCCAGCCCTGGGGCAAGGCCCCAGACCCCGGCCAGAGCCCCGGACCCCCGGGCAGAGCCTCCAGCCCCAGGGGAGCCCCCCGAGCCCCGGCCCCATGCCCGCCCGCCCGCGCCCTGCTCCCGCGGGGGCTCCGCCGCCGTGCCCCCTCAGCCGCGCTCCCTCCGGGCCGTGAGGCGCCCCTGCCCCGCTCCCTCCGCCGCCCACCCGCGGGCCGGGCCTAGCGCCGCTCGGCTGCGCCGCCAGGCCCGGGGGGAAGGAAGGGAAGGGAAGGAGAGGGGCCGGGGCCCGGCGGCCGCGCGGGCGGCCCCGCACTCACCCAGGCCGGTGCCCTCGGGGCCGCCCCCGCCGCCGTCCATGCCGGGCGGCGCGGGGCGGGGGGCGCGGGCGGGCGCGGCGGCGGAGGGCGGAGGGCAGGGCGGCCGGGGCCCTCCCTCCCTGCCCGCTTCCCTCCGGCCCCTCCGCTCGGCCCCCGCGCTCGAGTGGCCGCTGCCTCGGCCCGGGGCCGGCGCTCGGGCCCAACCGCTGCCGGCGCTGCTGCTGCTGCTGCTGCCGCCGCGGGCGGGCGGGCGGGCGGGCGGACGCGGCTCCTCCCGCTGCCCCTCGGCCGCCGCCGCCGCCGCAGCGCTACGTGGCCGCCGCCGCAGCCGCCGCCGCCGGTCCTCGCGGGGGCGCGCGCGCGCGCGCCTGTGTGTGTGTGGGGGGGTGGCGGCGGCGTGGGGCGCGCCCCCGCGCCTGTACCGGTGCTCGGCGGTTGCGGAGCGGGAGCGCGCCCGGGCGGGGGGCGCGCGTCTGTGCGGCGGGAGCGCGCGCGCGGGCCGAGGCGGCCGTTGAGGAGGGGGGGGGTGGGGGGGGGGGGGGGGGGGGCGGCGCGCGCGTGTGAGTGCGCGTGTGCGGGAGCGCGCGCGGGGAGGCGGGGAGGGAACGGACGGAGCGGGGAGGCGGCGGTTGCGGGGTCGGCGCGGGGCGGGGGGGTACGTGCGCGCGTGCGGGAGCGCGCACGGGCGACGGGGGTGGGTAACGCAGGCATAGTGCGAAGGAGGGGAGCGGTGGCGCGGCGGGGAGCGCGCCCGCGCGGGAGCGCGCACGGCTGAAGGGGGGGGGCACCCCCCGGTCCGAGGCGGRGGGGGTGCGGCGCTGTGCGCATGCGCCGCCGGGGGCCGCTCCCGCGCGCCCGYCGCGCGCCCGCCCCTTTCCCGCCGCCGCTTCACCTGAGGCGGTGGCGCGCGCGGGGCGCAGGTGAGGCGCGCGAGGGGAGGGGCGGTGCGCATGCGCGGGGGGGAGGGGGCGGCGTGAGGGGCGGGGGGCGCCCGCCCGTTACCCCGCGCGGGCAATTAGCGACCGTGCCCTAATTAGCGCTGTCAGGTGATCGCGGGGTGCGGGGGTTGTGTGAGGGGGTAGGGCTGTGATGGGGGTGGGGGTGAGTTCCCCCTCAGCGGGGCCGCCCTCGCGTTACTGCGCGCGGGTAATTAGCGAGCCCGCCCTAATTAGCGCAGCCAGGTTAGCGGGTTGTGTGAGGGCGAGGGGCTGTGTGGGGGTGAGGGGGTTGTGTGAGGGTGAGGGGCTGTGATGGAGGGGGTGAGTTCCCCGGTTCCCCCTCAGCGGGGCCGCCCTCCCGTTACTCCGCGCGGGTAATTAACGAGCCCGCCCTAATTAGCGCAGCCAGGTGAGCCGGGCAGCCGCGGTAACCCCGGCCTGAGCCCTCACGGAGCCCGGGGATGGCTCCTGCCCGCGGAGGCGACAGAGCTGCCCCTCGGAGCAGGTGAGACCCGTCAGCCTCCTCGGCCAGGCCCCGGCTGTGACCGGCAGGAGCCAGAGCAGCCGATCCCTTCTGCTCCTGTGCCAAACCCCAGCTCCCGCCGCTCAAACCTTCCTCTCCCCTGAACACGCTAATGACTGCTTAACTCCAGCCTGCGGTTTCTTGATTACACCCTGATGAACGAGGGAGATGTGACAAGAAGCAACACCTTTTGCAGGTAGTTGGTGGCAGGCGTGGGGCTCCTAAAGGGTGTGGGGAGGGTCGGGGGTGCTCCTTCCCAGGCTGGCACAGCCTTTTCCAGGTCCCACCTCTCCTGGGAAGCGGCAGAGCCTCGGCCACAGCCCCAAAACCGCTGCTGGGGCTGTGTAGGAGGGGACGGCGCTGCTGTGGTTTGGGTTTGGCAACGCTGAAGGAATTAGTGAGAGCAGCAGAAAGGCAGAGGGGGAAGGGCACCAACCCCTTTGGCAGCGGTGCGGTTTCCAAAGGACTTCAGGGCTTTCTCCTGCCGCTCTGAGCTTTGTGTTCCTTTGCTAAATCCTTCGGTCCACAATCTCTTCTCCTCCTGTGGTTTGTTTCCTCATCTGCGAATGCCCCCTGCCCCCAGCGGTGCAGGGCGCTGCGTTTGAGATTCTGCCAAAAAATCTCGACGCCCTCACTCTCCCAGAGTAACAAATCCCAAATACCAGAGTGTTTGACTTGCTSTGGATTACTGAGCACAAACCCCGGATCTGAGCTCCCCGTGCAGAGCCGGGATTGGGGCGGTCACAGGCAAAGTTCAGGATCAAGTGAAAAGGGCAGGGAAGGCTGGGGAAGCCGCAGTGTGGGATCAGAATGTTTCCATATTTGTTCCTTGCCCCAGCTCTCCCTGGAGCAGAACAGGACAYGCTGACCCAGCTCTGCAGGAGCTGGGACTGCCTGACCCGGTCCAGAGCTGTTCCAATCCCTGCTGGGACCTGTGCRGAGCTGGAGAGGGAAGTGGGAACCTGGAAAAACCTTGGGATTGGAGTGCRTGGACACTGCTCCACCTTAGCCCARCACCCTCSTGTAATACARGGAGGAAGAACAGAGGAAGGATGCCAGGTAGTGGAATTTCCTGACTTGGAAAGGGAAGGATGAAGAATACAGATTTTTTTTTTTCCCTTGGAAGGTGAATGTACCAGGAGCAGTGGCAGAGCCCCTCTTCCAAACGTGGGATTTCAGCTGAGGGACGATGTAAAACAAAGGAGCACAGAGGAGGAGCACATCCATCCCCCATTTCCACACCCACCAAGGGGACCAAACACAAACATCCCTGGATTCYTGGCACGGTGAAACCAAGGCACTTGTCCTCCCCTCCCTGCTGGTGGCCCGGGGAAGGGGCAGCTGCCCGGAGTGACCTTTCCCGGCCTCGCTCCGTGCTTTGGCCCCGGGGCACGGCACCCTTCTCCCTGGCTGATGGAGGGTGACGGCTCCTCGTGCTGCATCCCGCGGTGGCACAGCCCTGTTCCCAYAGGCTCTGCCCATCCCTCCCCGCGATCCCGCGGCTGGCAGGAGCAGGCACGTCGGGCAGGGAGAGGGAAACCAACCCGGAGCAGCGCCAGAGCTCTGCTCGCACGGGAGCTGCGCTGAGCACAGCCCTGCCCCGGAGCCACAGATCCTTATCAGCGCCGTTTCCTCAGCATCTCCGCGCTCCCTCCTCGCTGCTGGGGGACTCCAGAGCAGCCCTGCCTCCTGGGCCACCTCTCCYGGGCCTTTTCCCTTCTCTCCAGGTGTAACCAGAGCGGGAAAACCCTCCCGTGCCRGGGACGGGTGACATAGATCTTCATTTCCCCCCTGAGCTCCTGCAGTGTCCCAGCTCTGGGTGACATTTTCCTTCCCTACAAAGCAGATTTTTTTTTTTTTCTGKTCTAAGCAGCTTGGGACCTTTCAGGGTGAAAAGTCCAACAAAAGTCAGAGAGTGTGCTGGGCCAAGGGCTGCAGGCCCAGCAGGACGTGGCGTTCCCCACCTGGGGGGGTTCTGCAGGACTGGGTGTTCTGGGCTTGCTGAGAAAGCAAACTCAGCAGGAGTTGTTGTTGAGGGGCAGTGAGCTCTGTCCCAGGGCACCGTGGGCAGGAGGAAAGCAAACAGAGGTGAACAACTGCCTTCAGCAGCTGGGAATTTTGCTGGGATTTGCCAGGCTGGGGGTTCTGGGCCATCTGCTCCTCGTGTTTTCATGGCTGTCAGGGCTGGAATCCTCTGGTAGTGCCCAGCCCTGCAGCCAGCCCCACGTGAGCCGTGCTGCTCACAGGGCTCTGGATCTGCTCCATCCGGATTCCTGCTGGGAGGATTCTTGGGAAGCTCCTCGTGGAGCAGCACAGGCCCTTCCCCCTGTGCCTGGGGTTCTGCTGGGGCCTCCACGTCCTGCCAGTTGTGGCTTAGGAACAGCCTGAACCAGGCAGGACTTGGGACAGTTTCTTCTTCCCCGAAGGAAGATCCCAAAGGATCCTGGAAAGGACAGGCTCTGGGAAGGGAAACTGAGGCACAGATGGTGCTGACACCTCGAGGTCTGCAACCCAACCAGGCTCTCAGGCTTCATCTCTGAGACATCCTGCTCTGTCCTGCAGGGCTCGGGATCCTCTCAGGCAACAGGAGAGGAAGCAAAAGGAAAACAAAGGGGTTTTTCCTGCTGGATTTGGTCACAGGAAGCCCTGTGCTGTCTGAGGGAGCTGCCACCACCGAGCTCAGAGGCACCAGCAAAGGAGAAGTTCAAGCAGAGGAAATTCCTGTTCCCATTCTCCTCCTTGCTCAGCTCGGTGTAAAGTCACAATTAAAGATTAATTGCCTCCAAATAACAGAGCAGAGCTCACACCCACCAGCATCTCCTCGTGCCTGGGATTAGAGAGCACTGGCAGCTCTGTGTGGGGGTTGTTCGCTCTCTTTGGGGTCCTGGGGGCAGGGTAGCATCAGCCTCTGCACAAAAAAGTAAAATTTCTCTCTGGGGTAGCCTTGGGTTYGTGCTTTTTTTTTGGCCTTTTGAAAAGTAAGTAAATTACAGGTTCTGGGATGCAGCAGTTGGGCAAGAGCAGGTTGGGAGTGAGGGGAACTCGTGGAATTGGAGGTTTTTACTCTGTGTTGGCTGTTCAGTCAGCTCTGGTGCTGTTTTGTGCTCTCAGAAGGGAGTTCTGAAGTGATTATTAAATGGAAATGTCCCCCCWGAGCTGCTGGCCGTGGCTGTCCCCGTGCTAAAGGACACCTCTGCTCACAGCAGCGTCRAAGAAGGGCAAGAAGGGGCCTTGGCCTTGGCTGGCGAGGGACAAACTGGTTTAACTGGAGTCCTTCCCATTCACACTTGGTATTCCAGAGGCTCCCACTGGAGCAAGGCAGGATGAGCTGGATGAAGCCAGTGGTGCTGATGGAAAACAGGCACAGGAGGAAGGTCTCAGCCCCAGTGCCAGGCGAGGAATCCCGAAACCAAATTTGGCCCTGAGGATTGCTCCCCTCTCCCAGCCCAGCCCRACCTGGGACATCATTTCCCATCCACTTCCACAATTCCTTCCTCCCCCACCCCCTCTGTGTTCCAGGACAGGCATTTTCTGCTAGATCCACTTGGATATAAACAGCACAAAGGAAGCAGTAAGGAAACTCCTCCCTCTCCCTTGCTCCGAGCGCTCCAGCCCCGCTGCCAGCTCGCTCCAGGGGACAAATTATCCCGGCCTTGGGGACCTCCCTCCCCTGGGAGGCTCCAGCCCAGGTGCAGCAGGAGCAGGTGCCTGTTCCAGTGCACAGCCAAGCAAATCCCAGCTGCTCCAGAGGCTGTTCCACGTGGTCCTGCCCCTGTCCTCTTCCCAGCAGGTAGGCTGTTATCTGTTCAGGAGGGAGAGGGTGAGCACACGGAGGAAATCAGGCACTTTCCTGTTTGTTTATGGGGAACAAAAGCCAGTTTGGCTGGTCTGAGTGCTGGCCCAGCTGCTGCACAGCTCCCTTCCACCAGCAAGAAGGGAAAAACAGAGGGAAAAAGTCTCCCAGGAAATCAAAACCGGTCTGTGCTGCCATTAATCACAACTGCCAAGCTTTTCCCAATCCTGGGCCCTCCGGCACGGATTAATCACAACAATGTTCTGGACCCAAAAGCTCAGGGTTGTTTTCTGACAGGAATCCAAACCAACTCACACCTCTGAGGCCATTCCCAGACATTCCCAAAGCAGTCAGATGAACTTGGGATGGCCTTGGGCAGGTGGGAGAGGAGGAATGCTCAGAGGGCGCCAGAGCTGAGCCACCCTGGCACCAGGGCTAGGGGGGAAAACAGGAATTTGCACCTTCCCATGCGCTAGAGGAGTTAAACCCTGGAGCTGGAGGGGGCAGCAGAGGTTTCTGCAGAACCCTCACGCAGCTCCTGTGCCAGCTCCTGCTTTTCCCTCCTCASCTGGAGCCTGTGTTCCCCTGTCCGTGTGCTGTCCTTGCATCCCGTGCCCTGGGCAGGGTGACCTCGAGGCTCTGCTGTCCCCACGGGAGGCTCGGGGACACCTTTGGGCCCCATTTCCCTCCCCACACGGAATTGCTGCTGCCACCTGGTGGGAAACAGCCSGGCCCTGCTGCTCCTCGGCCTGTCCTGCCTCTGGGAAAGGTCACCCCTAGGAAAGGTCACCTCTGGGAAAGGGCCACTCACCCCTTCCTTCCCGTCACTGCGAGCAGCAAAGCCACACCTCCAGCACTCACCTGTACAACGCCCCCAGCCCCGAGATTTTGGTGCTAAATGGGACAATTTGTTGGAGAATCACAAAATGGTTCAGGTTGGAAGGGACCTCTGGACATCCTCTAGTCCGAGTCAGCTGGAAAGCAGCTGGGAAATGGGAAAATCCAGGTGGGATGTCAGCAGTGCACAAACACAACAGAAACAAGGGTTCATCCCCCACACACCAAACAGCCCCAGGGTCAAGAGCAGCTTTGGAGTCCCATGGCAGCTCCAGGTGTTAAGTGAGGGAGAGGAAGGGAAAAGGAGCAGTAAAGGGAAGGTTTGTAGGAAGAATTCCACCCAAAAGCCAAGGAAAGGGTGGTTAATCAGACCCAGGAGATTCAGGCACCTCCTCCAAGGGGCCAGCAGGAAACACTCCCCACCCCAGTGGGAATGCAGAGCAGGGATTCCAGCCACACTCTGGAGCCCAACACCTGCAGTGGGAAACAGAGAGGGGAACACAGGAAACGCTGAGGAGGCTTCAACAAGAGCCTTGGGACCAAGTGGGAGCTGCCCCAGAAGTGTCTGGAGCAGTAAAGCAGAGCAATAAAGAGCACCCGAGGGGGAAAAGATCTGGACGTTATTTGGGAGTTCTGCCCCCGACTCCACTCAGCTGCACAAAACACTCTGCAAGCTCAGGCACCTCATCACTGTGAGCATTCCCTGATTCCCTGGCAAGCAGAAAAAGCAGGAAAGGATTCCCACAGCACCAGAGGGGATGACAGGAGCCCACCACCCACAGGGCAGCAGTGACACCCACAGCAGGCTGTTCCTGGGGGACACTGGATGAACACCAGGATGGTGCCAGGCTGGAACTGCGCAGGGAAGAGCCTTCCCAATAAGACAATCTTACCTTGTTGCAGGAGTTCATGTTTCGAGCTTTGAAGCTGTCAGGATCCAGCCCTGTTTGCCTGTATCCAGCTAATCCAGCAGGAGCAGGAGGAGTCGTGCCCCACTGACCCCAACCTTCACTTCTTCTGAGACAGCAGGAAAAAAAAGAAGCAACGACCCACGCTGCCACCCTTGGGACTGTGACATTTATTGAAGGCTGGTTACACAATCTCACCCAGCACATCCTCCTCACAATTCAGCTTCCTGACCTAAAAACAGCACGGAGGGAGCAGAGGGTTTCTGCCCACCCCCCAGCGCCTGAGCCGCGGAGCAGCGAGGCCTGCCYGGGCCCCAGGCCGCGGGAGGGGCCTGCGGAGGAGCCCACGCTGCACCCGGGCCACGGGGRAGAGGAGACGTGCCGCTTCCAGAGGGATTCCCTGCAGAGGAACTCCSTCCTCGGCCGTGCCCCAGGGAATGCCTGCTCTSCTCCCCCCCAGCCCCCACGGGCACAGCAGAGCCGCTGCCCTAGGCTGAGGTGTTCCCTGCTGTCAGGTGACACCTGGGAAGGGACTGGCTGGGCTGAAGGGCCCCGAGCGTCCCCATCCCACGGGAGCTGCGGGGCTGGGACGGCCTCAGCCAGCYCGAAGGCACTGAAGCGGCTCCGAGCCCCCACCGGTGGCCAGGGCCTCACCCGGGCTSCATCCCGGGAAAACTCTGCTCCTGCTGCTCCAACTGCCCGGCGAGGGGCAATTCCCAACCCCCACAGCCCCGGCGCGGCGGGCGCTCGCCGTTATCCGATCGCCCATCCGAAAAACGCCTCGCGTTTCCCAATTTCCGTTTCCTCCGCGAGGAAATCGCGATGATTTTTTTTTTCTCTTTTTTTTTTTTTTTTCTTTTTTTGCGCGTTTGTTTTGTGAGAAGGGCGGGCTGGGGGCTCACTGGGGCAGCTGCAGCAGCACCGACTGTCCCGAGGGCAGGTAGGTGATGTTGCGGGAGCGCGAGAGCTGGTAGGCGATGTCCTCGGCCGCCTCCAGCTTGCGCAGCTCGATGAGCCCGTCCCCGGCCGTGGCCAGCGAGTTGGCAATGAGCTCCGCGGCCTTGGAGTCYCCCTCGGCAGAGATCACGGCTGCCTTCTTCTGCTGCTCCGCCTGGAAAAGCGGGAACGGGGGAAAAGGGGAACGGGCAGCGGAGAAAAGCAGAGCGGAACGAACGCGCGCCGCTTCCCCGCCCTGGTTTTCCTCCCCCCAGCCAAAATGATTTTGGTTTAAAGTTGTGTTCTGTTAGGTTTTCTGCCCACTGTGGGGGGAAAAAGCCAATTTGCCCACTGTAGGGAAAAAAAAAGGTAATTTCCAGAGGAATTCCAAGATGATTTTCATCCCACCCAAAGACAGAGAGTATCGGGCAGCTCCCTGGGGATGCTCCCAAACCCAGAGCTCTTCAGGCAGCTGAAGTCTAAATTGACACAAGAGCTGAAAATCCCATGCTCTGCTGGAGACTCCCAGGAATCATCCAATGGGAGTCAAGCCAGGCCAAGCAGTTGGAATGAGCAAGGAACAAACAACGAGCACGGCTCCAATCAGCTTTGTGGGGTGACCATAGAGCCTGGGGGTGCAAAGAGGAGCCTTCTCAAACTGGGAGCAGCTTTATGTTGGATATTAGGAAAACATTTCTGCTCAGCATTCCAGTAGGACTGGCACAGGATATCCAAAGAAAAAACCACTGGAGCGGGAAGGAGACACCGGGAATGAATTCCAAGCTTCCCAGGAGGACAAAGTACCTTTTCCACGATGAACCTGGCTCTCTCTGCCTCCTGCTGGGCCACCTGCTTCATTTCCACAGCCTCTGTGAACTCCTTGCCAAAGGTCAGGTGGGTCTGGAGGGCACAAACCAAGCGAAGTCACAAGAGTGACAGTTCCCAGCAGCTCTGCTGTGCCAGGGACACTGGGATGGGGAGGGAAACCAGGATTCCTGCAGGAACAGACACTGAGACAAGTGAGGATTCCACATCCATCCCCATCCTGAGCCTGCTTGGAGAGCTGCCACCTCCTGGGATGGGACAGRGGAAGGCTCCAGAAACAAAGTGTCCAAGCTCCCACTTGGCAGAAACAAAGTCACCTTTCTGCRAACACTTCCTCTGTGTCCCTGCGCTCCCAGCAGGATTCCAAGGAAAGTCCCAGGAGAGAGGGGGGTGTGTACAAGCCTGATCACAACACAACTTACAAAGGATAAATTTAACTTATAAAGGGAGATGGGAGGGGAGAGCTCCCTCCTTGAGTATYTTAGAAAAGGAGAAGCAGGAGAAATCCTAAAGCTTTGTGGAAAAAGCTGCTGTCCAAGGGGGAATTTTCATTCCTCCCCATGCCTGGTGCTTCCTCGGGGTGCCTGTGGGGCAGCTGCCAAATCCAAGCCACCTGCAGCCCAATCCATCACCCTCCAGCTCCTGGCTGGAGCTACAAAAGCCCCGCACAGGGAGGGCTGTGGCCACCCCAGGGGCCACCCAGGGCTGCCCAAGGTCACGGGGACAAACCCGGAGGTGCTGCCAGGAGCTGTGACCCAACACAGACACACAGACGTGTCCAGCTGTCCAGCCCACCATGCCCTGATTCCCTCCTCCAGGCAGGCTCCAAAGGGGAATGGCAGAGGGGGAGCTCTCACCAGGGACACGTCGTCCAGGATGAGCCCGAAGGTCGCCGCTCGCTCCGTGAGGTCCTCRCTCACCTGCCTGGACACCAACTCCCGCTGGGTGATGAGCTCCCCGGCATCAAAGCGAGCCTGGAACGGGATGGACACCGCTGGGAACAGGGAACGACAGGACACAGCCCCAGGCTGCACCACAGGAGGGTCAGGTTGCACAGCAGGAGGAATTTCCTCGTGGAAAGGGCTGTTAGGGAGGTTTGGAGTCCCCGTCCCTGGAGGTGTCCAAGGAAGGACTGGAYGTGGCACTCAGCAGGGACAAGGTGGGGGATCAGGCACAGGTCACATGATCCTGGAGGTGTTTTCCAGCCTCAGTGATTCTGCGATTCTGTGGAAGCTTCCAGGAGCAAGAGATTCTCCATGCCCTGGCTGGTTTTGCACCTACGAGCTCCAGAGTTCTCCCAAAGCAAACATGGAGCTGCCCAGGGATTGCGAAAGATGGAACAACTGGGAATTGTCCAGTTAAGCATTTAATACTAAAACTGGCTACTGATTATTTGGCAGCTCCCTGGGGATGCTCCCAAACCCAGAGCTCTTCAGGCAACTGAAATCTAAATTGATACAAGAACTGAAAATCCCATTCTCCTGCTGGAGACTCCCAGGAATCATCAAATGTGAGTCAAGCCAGGCCAAGCAGTTGGAATGAGCAAGGAACAATGAGCAGAGCTCCAGTCAGCTTTGTGGGGCGGCCAGGAGAGCCTGGGGGTGCTAAAAGGAGCCTTCTCAAAGTGGGAGTAGGTTTRKAYTGGACATTASGGAAAAATCTTTCCCTGTGAGRGTGGGGAGGGGCTGGAATGGGTTTCCCAGAGAAGCTGTGGCTGCTCCATCCCTGAAGTGTCCAAGGCCAGGCTGGAGCACCCTGGGACGGTGAAAGGTGYCCCCGCCCGTGGCACTGGATGGGCTTTACGGTCCTTCCCACCCAAACCAGCGCGGAACTCCGCGATTCCAGGGCACACCGCATCCCACCCTCCGCGCCAGGACAGGCAGAGACGTGCCAGCAGCTCGGGGTGTCCCTACCACCACAGACTTGAGGATCTCGGTGGTGATGGAGGGCAGGACGCGCTCGTCGTAGTCCTCGCCGATGCTGGTGAAGATGCGCGGGAGCTGCGCGGTCACCGGGCGGAACAGGATCCGCAGCGTGATGTTCACGTTCTGCAGGTCTGGGGAGAGGCTCCGGGTTAGGGATGGAGCTGCCCTCTCCAGGGGAAATGGAGGAGGAAGAACGAACACCCCAGCTGCTTTCCGGCAGGAAAAATGAGTTGGTTTCGCTCCCCTTTTCCCCTTGGGATCCGAACGCGCCGCGCTGGRAAGGGAGACATCCCAACCCCGCCTGTGCCACCCGCTCCAGGGGAGCCTGCCTTGCACTGSATGAGCTCCAGAGGTCCCTTCCAACCCCAACACTTTGGGATTCAGTGATTTACAGCACCAAAGGAAGAGTCCTGTAACCTGTTCTTCATTAAAGAGATCGAACCATTCCTGCCTGTGCCAAACCAGGACCTCCACAGAGTCACGGAATGGCTGGGGCTGGAAGGGGCTGGACGATCTCCAGAGGTGCCTTCCAACCCCAAATATCTGGGACCAAAGGAAGAGTTCTTTGATCTATCTTTTGCTTAAAGAGACAAATCAAAGCATTCCTGACTGGGCCAAACTGGGACATGTGGGATCTCCATACAATCAAGGAATTGTTGGGGTTGGAAGGCACCTCTGGAGATCCTCCAGCCCAACCCCCTGCCAAGGCAGGGTCACCTGGAGCAGGTGACACAGGAGGGTTTGGAATGTCTGGATCCAAAGAGGGGGACTTCAGGCTCTGTCCCAGTGCTTGGTCACCCTCGTCTCATATTGAGGAGGAACTTGAGGATTAGATCCTGGCCATTCCTCCCTGGCACTGGCTTTAGGACCACAATTCCACATCCAGCAGGATAAAACCAAACCCCTGGAGCCCCCGGATCCGTGTCCCTGGCGCCACACSCACCTTTGCTGCCCGTGATGACGGGGATGTTGCGGGGCCGCGAGCGGCAGTCGAAGATGATGGGTTTCTGCACCCAGGGGATCAGGAAATGGGTCCCTTCTCCCACCACCACGTCCTGCACGCCCCGGAACCGGTCGAAGATCACAGCTCTGTGTCCTGCATCCACTGCGGAGGGAGAGAGCACGTCAGGGATTCCACTGTGCCACCAAAACCACGGGCATGGCACGTCTGGGATAATTAAARCCTTGGGCTACAGCACAGCAGGGAAATTAATGGGATCCTGTGGGGCAATAAGGCAAGGAGGAGCTGCAGGCAGAACTCCAGGCCTCCCAGTCTGCTCCCCATGGAGCAGCTTTTGGACGAAGCAATTCCCAACGCTCTTGGTATAAACAGCCACACAAGGCCTCATGTCTGTTTTTATTGCACAATAAAAGCACTGAGAAGTCAAGATCTGGACAAAAATACAAAACGAAGTGATCTGGAGCGCTCAGCTCGTCCCACTCACCGTTGTAAAGCGCAGAGTTGACAACTCCACCCGCCACAGCCAAGCCCAGGCCGAGCTTCCCGATGCTCTCGAACACCTTCGCAGCCATTTCACAGCTCCGGCTCCAGCCCCCGCTCCAGAACCCTCCTGCAAAGCCCCCCCGGGCCGCTCACACCTCACCGGGGGTGCTCCGGGGGTCCCGGGGATCGAGCCCTGCCCAGGATCCCAAACCACCCTGGCAGCATCGCCTCGGGAGCTCCTTCTCCCCCCTCCCAGACCCCTCAACCCCGGGGGGCTCCTTTCCCCACACCCCCCAGTCCCACGGTTCTCTCCTCCCCAGACCCCTCAGCCCCGGGGGTCCCCTTTCCCCACACTCCCCCAGTCCCAGGGGTCTCTATCCCCAAGGCCCCTCATGCCCGGGGTCTCCCAGGTGACCCCTCCCCGGGCTCGGACCCTGCGGCCCCGCAGCACGCCGAGCACCCTCCCAGGACCACCCCCAGCTGCCCCCATCCCCTCCGTACCCCACACCCCGACCCCTCCCCGCAGGCCGGACGCCCCCAGGCCTCCCCCTCCCCGCTCCCTCGTAGGCCGCTCGCCCCCAGCACGGCCCCCCACGTGCCAAGACCTCGCTGTCTCCACCCCGGCCGCCCTCAGGCCGCGGCTCGGCCCCGTCTCGTCACCCCCCGACCCCGGGACCCTCGGGACCCCCGGACCCACCGCCGCCCCCCCGGCCCGCCGCTCCCGCCGGGCCGCTGACCTCCACATGAATCCGCGGCCGCCCCTCCCCGCGCGCCTGCGCGCCGCGCCAAGACCCGCGCCGCTCATTGGCCCGCGCCTCGCGGCGCCTCCCGGGACATGGAGTTCCGCCCGGCCATGGCGGCCGCACCGGCGCCGCCTCCAACTCCCGGCGARCCCCGCGGCCGCCGCCGCTGAGCAACGCCCCGCGCCATTGGCTGCGGCCGCGCGCGAGGGCTCAGGGGAGGTGTAGTTCTGGGGGGGGAGGGCACGTGAGGGCTGCACCAGCGGGGGCGTGAGGGGACATGAAGGGGACAGGGGACATGAGGGGGACAAGGGACATGAGGGGGACAGGGGACATGCGGGGGACAGGGGACATGCGGGGGACAGGGGACATGAGGGGGACAGGGGACATGCGGGGGACAGGGGACATGAGGGGGACACGGGACATGCGGGGGACAGGGGACATGCGGGGGACAGGGGACATGAGGGGGACACGGGACATGCGGGGGACAGGGGACGTGCAGGGGACAGAGACATGAGGGGGACAGGGGACATGAGGGGACAGGGGACATGCGGCGGGGGTGGGCAGCACGTGCCCGCTCACAGAATCCCACAATAGTGTTGGAAAGGACCTCAGGACATCACCCAGCCCAGCCCCTGCCMAGGCAGGRTCACCTGGAGCGGGTGACGCGGGCGGTTTGGAATGTTTGGATCCAGAGGGGGMGAGTCCAGGCCCTCCCTGGGCAGCTGCCCCAGGGCTCTGCCACCCTCCGTGGAAACAACTTCTTCCTCACACTTGTTGTGTTTGGTTTTCCTCGTCCTGGTGCCCCCGAGCAGAGTCTGGCACCTCTTGGGGATATTTCCGTGGATGGATCTCTCCCCAGTGAGAGATTTGTATGGATATTTGAGATATTTTTACGGGATGGTGAGATCYRCTCTCAGCCTTCCCTTCTCCAGACCGACCAGGCCCGGCTCCCGCGGTCCCTCCTCAGCAGGGAGATGCTCCAGACCCCAAATCATCCTTATGGCCTCCACTGGACCCTCTCCAGCWGCTCCTTGTCTTTCCTGAGCTGTGGACACCTGGAATTGAACCTTCCTCCCTTGTCACGGGACGAAACTGGCCTGGAGCCGCCGTCCCGGTCCTGCCCCGCGGACAAAGGTCCCTCATTCCCATTCCTATTCCCATTCCCGGTCCCTGCCCTCGTCCCGGCTGCCCCGAGCGGGAGGCGCGGAGCCGCTAGAGGGAAGCAGCGCTCTCCCTTTGGATCCGGGAATCCCGGAGAACGCACGGAAAATAAAGGAAATTAAAACAAAAAACCCACCCCAACCCCGCGCCCGGGGAGCCGCCCCCCCCCCCCCCCGAGGGGGTCACTCTGGGGTGACCCCGCTGGGAACAGGGGACTTTGGGGTGGAAATCCGTTTGGGGATGGAAACGGAGCCGAATCCCTTCCTCAGGGCCCGGTGGATCCCGGGAACAATCAGGGAGCGTCGTGTCACCTCCCTGAGCTGGTGTCACCTCCCCCTGCTCCGCTCCAAGCGGGAAACTGAGGCACGGAGCTGCTCAGCTCCCGCGAGGGGGGGATCGGGGGGACCCTAAAAGCCAGGGCAGGTCCCCTCGGGATCACGGCCCCAAAACCCCAAGGGGATTTGGGAGCCAAATCCTGGAAACCCGGGGAAGCAGGAAGGGTWAAGGTGGATTTTGGGTGGTCCCACAGCATGCCTTGGCCATAAACCAGGGAAAAAACAGGGATAAACTAGGGAAAAAAMCAGGGAAAATCAGGGATAAACCAGGGGGCATCCAGCTCTGCCTCAGCAGGATCGGCCCCCACATCCCAGCCCGTCCCAGCGGATCCCCACGGATGACTTTGCCCAGGATCCACTTCCACCCAATCCAGCCTCARCTCCTAACTGGTGACAAAGCCACAGCCACGAACACCCCGGGATTCCTTCCCTTTGGGATCCACGCAGGGTGAAGCTCATGGAATCTGGGATTTATGGAGCTGGGGGACAGGGAYTTGCACCCCAGCTTTGCCTCTCYCTCCCTGCCAGSTCGGTGCTGCCCCTTCCCTTTTCCCTTTTCCATGTGAAATGAGCGCTTCCCACTCGGGAAAAACAGGGAAAAAGCCTCGTTGGCCGTGGGGAATTTTGGTGCCGGGCCCAGGTTTTGGGAYGGGAGCCGCGGGAGCCGCCGGCTCGGAGCCGCTGCCGCCCTCGCCGCGGAGCGGGAGCAGAAAGGGTCCTTTGTCCAGGGAATCTCCGGCGCRGGATCCGGCCGGGAGTGACACGGGATGGACACTGCAGGGGGGGTGACCCTCCCACACCCTCCGAGGGTGTCCCGGCRCTGTGGGATGGGGAATGCGGGGTTCGGGATGGGGACGAGGGGCTGAGCACTCCGGAGAGCCGGGAGCATCCGGGGAAGGGTCGAGGGGGTCGTGGGGGCACCCCAAAGAGAGCTGGGACCCCATTACTGGGTAGTGGCAGCGAAGGTGCACCCCAAATAGAGCTGGGGCACCGCTGGCGGGTGATGGGTGTGGGACTGCACCCCAAAATACAGCTGAGACCCCTTTATTGGGTGGTGGCTGTGGAACTGCACCCCAAATAGAGCTGGGACCCCACTGTCAGTGACGGCAGTGAAGGTGCACCCCAAATAGAGCTGGGACCCCATTATTGGGTGAAGGCTGTGGAACTGCACCCCAAAATAGAGATGAGACCCCACTGTGAGGTGATTGCCATGGAACTGCACCCCAAAATAGCGCTGGGACCCCACTGTGAGTGATGGCAGTGGGACTGCACCCCAAAACTGCGCTGGGACCCCGTTACTGGGTGCTGGCTGTGGAACTGCACCCCAAAACAGCACTGGGACCCCATTATTGGGTCAGGACTGCGGAAGTGCACCCCAAAACAGAACTGGGACCCCATTATTGGGTGCTGGCTGTGGATCCGCACCCCAAACCAGGGCCGGGCCCCCTCCCTCGAGCCCTTCCCGGGGCCGCAGTCCCGGTTTGGGGGATGTTCCCGCAGGGGCAGCGCCCGCGGCCCCAAGAAGGGCTCATTGTCCTCCCCAGCCGCGGCCCCGCTCCGGCCTCGCGAACAAAAACCTCTTCTTCCTGCTCTTCTCCACCCCCCCCGCTCCGGCCAGCGCCGCTCCCGAAAAATCCACTGCCCCCGCCGGAGCCGGGAAGGACCCGCGGGGATCCGCGCCCGGCCGGAGAGCGGCGTTCGGCAGGAACGGGGATTTTCCACCCCAAAGCGGGGCCGGGGCCGGGGCCG
>JACAXG010000174.1:1034714-1049635 GCA_018881555.1 Amblyornis subalaris | reverse complement strand
TGGATGGGATTTGGGAGAGGAGCAGCAGCTCCCAGCGCCAGCTGCAGCCAACAACCCCAAATCCCCCCAATATTCCTTCCCTGTCCGGAAAAAGCCTGGAAACCCTTCCAGGTGCTCCCGGAGCTTCTCCCGGCCGTTTATCCCGGATTTTGGGGGCGCCGCGCCCGCCAGGAGCGAGGCTTTGGAGATGTTCCCGATCCCAGAATCCGCCCCGGGACCCCCCCTGGATCCCCTTCCCGCCCCCGGGCGGGATCTGCGGAGCACATGGAGCCGCATTCCCAAATAATGGGAAGCAGTTGGAGCGAAGCGGGAGCGGAGCCGGGCCCGGGCTGGGAGCGGGATCGGGGGAGCGGGGCCGCGGCTTTCCCGGCTTTCCCGGCTCCTTTCCTGGGGCTTTTCCAGCTTTTCCGTGGAAAACAAGGAAGAGCCGGCAGCGCGAGCGGGATCCATCCCCATCCCTACRGATCGGGACCGGGGAATCGCGGTGCGGACACCGAGGAATTGCGGGGGGTGCTGGAGCATCCAGAGGGTTGGAAGCAGGCGCGGGATAGGCCTGGCCCGGGATAGGACTGGGATAAACCTAGACCGGGATAATCCCGGCCCGGAACAGCAGGAGAAAATCCCAGGAGCAGGGAAAAGGAACGTGCCCGGGAGGCAGGACAGAGGCGGGAAGGATCCTGCATCCCAGGGAGTTCCCATCACGCCGGAAAAGTGGGATGAGCGTCTCCCGGCACGGGTTTATCCTGGGATAAAGCCCTGGAGCCGCCTCATTCCCAAGTAGCAGGAATTTGACGTTATTCCCTCACCTGGGAAGGAGCGACAGGGATGGCTGGGAAAGGGAAAGGGTTGGGAAAAGGGGAAGGCCGTAATTCCCAGCTGGAATGCCCAAATCCCGGTGGCTGCCGCCCCTCGGCTCAGCCAGACCCGGAGCGAAGGGAGAGGTGGGAGATTGTCCAAAAATCGCCCGAAATATCGGGATAAATCCCAGCCCCGGAGCGGGGGGACGGGATAACGAGCCCCAGAGTAACCCTGGAGCCGGGAAAGCCCAGGGATAATCCGGGAAAAGGCTCTGCTTCCTCCCAAAACATCCCCTGGGATGCAGAGGGACAGCCCGGGCCGGGCCTGGCTCCACCTGGAGCTGGGAAAATCCACCTGAACTGTAATTCCGGCCYGGAGAGGGCAAAATTCCAGCCTGGAATGTGGGGATGGAGCAGGGAGCCGCGGGAGCGTCCCGATCCCTCCGGCTGGAGCATCCCGGCAGCTCCCGGAAGCTTTCCCTGCTCCTGCTCCGGCACCTGGCGCTGAGGAATTCCATGGGAAAGCTGCCAGGAGCTCCTTTTCCTGCGCTTTTGATGATTTCCTTGATTTGAGTGGGAAAAGGGAAAGCGGGAGGGGATTTGCAGGGAATGGGACAGCAGGGTCGGGTTGGTTCCCTTCCAACGGGAAAAATCCCTRAGAGCCGGAAAAAGCCTTGGAAAAGTCTGGGAAAATCGAGGAATTGAAGAATTCCTCCCATTTCTGGGGGAGGATGGGGAAGACGAAGGGATTTGAATTCCCTAGGAAAATTCAGGATGAGCCCCCGCCGGGAGCTGCTTCCCAGGAGGATTCCAAAGCCTCTTCCTTTCCTTTTCCTGGGAAAATYGCGGCAGAACGAGGCTGAGACCCATCCCGGGAGGATTTAAGGAGGCTTTAATTCCCTGGAAAGGTGAAAATTCCTCGTTCCTGCATCCCCTCCCCCCGGCCRGGAGCTGGGGATTCATTTTTCCCACCTGGAAAACAAAACGGGAGCGAATCCACGATCCCTCAGGTCCTTAATTATTGACTGGAAAATGAATATTTTATTGGATTTTAATCCCTGCCTCCCGGGCGCTGGGAATCGCTTTGTTCGGGAAAAAAAGAAATATTCCATGAGAGGCAAAACGAGAGGAGACTCTTCCCGAAAAAAAAGCGAGGGGAGCCTCCAGCCCCGGATCCCRGGATGCAGAATTCCAGCGACCACCGGCCGGGAGCGGGGGCTGCTCCCTGCTCCRTGAAACTTGGCCAGATTTAGGGCTCCGCAATCGAAATTCCTGCTTTTCCAGCGGGCCGGGAGCCAGGGAGAGCCGTGGGAAGGCAGGAAAAGCTCATCCCGTTCCCAAGTTCCAGATCCCCCCTTCCCGCCCCTGGCCAAACGTTCCCGGCCCAGSCCGGGATGCTGGGGAAGGAGCGGGAATTGCAGCCTGGCCTCCCAAAAATCGCCCAAATTGTGGGATCGGCCGCGTCTTCCCATCCCTTGGGATCGCTTGGTGTCCCTGTGGTGTCTCCGCCGAGGGACCCCGGCGGCAAATCCCGATTTTCCCTGGCATTTCACAGGATCTTCGTGGCAAATCCCGATTTTCCCTGACATTTCTCAGGATCCTCATGGCAAATCCCGATTTTCCCTGTTATTTCTCAGGATCCTCATGGCAAATCCCGATTTTCCCTGTTATTTCTCAGGACCCCGGGGGCAAATCCCGGTTTTCCCTGACATCTGTCACGCCTGGAGAGTGGAAAAAGCCAGGGAGGCTTCTCCAGGCTCCCGAGCACCGGGAAAAATCCCTCTTTCCAGGCGCATCCCGCCCGCGCTCCAGCTCGGCTCCATCCCACACAAACCCTGCCCTGTTCCCCCCCGGGAGCTGGAAGGGTTTTGTTCCATCCCTAATTGCTCCAGACCTTTATTCCAGCCGGGAATAATCAGRGCTTTCTGCGGAGACGCTTCCCTGGAAAAGCCCCGAGGGCGCGGAGCGGCGAGGGCGGATTTGGGGCGGATTTGGGATCGGGGGGGATGAAGCAGCACCCCCAGCTCCAGCCGGAGCCAAAGGTTTTCCAAAATATCCCGAGGGCAGCGGCGTCCCGGGCACGTGGATCCTTCCCGCCCTTCCACGTGGGGCCGGAGGAGTCGAAATGGGAATTTTTGGGAGTAAAATCCGGTGGGAAGCGAAGCGCCGGCGGGTTTGGGGCAGCTCGGGGAGGGAATTCGGGCGGGATTTGTGGAATGGGGTCATGGAATGAGGCCCCCGGGTCCCGGTGGATCCCACCTGGGCCAGGTACGGAAAAAGGGTTCCCCCAAATCCAGGGAAGAGCCCCCAACCCCTCCATTCCCTTCGCCAAAATCCTCATTTTTACACCTGGAACAAAAGGATTGGAACGCTTGCCATCCCGGAGAAGATTTCCCGGGAATCACCCGCGGACCAGATGGATTTTCCTTAAAAAACACCAACACGAAAACCCCCCCCGAGCCTTTCCCGGCCCTAATTCCCCCTTCCCACCCCCTGTCCCGCTCCTGCTCTGCTTCCAATTATCCCTGAGTTAACTCTGCGCGTTCTCCGGGCGAGTCCTGCCGGGAGCCGCATTCCCGGTGGGATTTGGGGGGGGACAGAGCCCCGGGACGCCCCGGGATAGGCTGGAATGGGATCGGACAGAGCTGGGAAGTGCAGGAAAAACTGAAGGGAAACAGAGGGGAAAGGGATGGAAGCTGAGGGAGAGGATGGATGGGGCCAGGGAAAGTTTGGAAATTCAGGATYTGGGGGGAAAAAGGCAGGATCCGGTGCTGGGGGTACAAACGCCTGTGGGGAGAGGGAAAAGGTGGGAATGGCGGAGGGAAAAGGGCCCAGAGGGGAATGTTTTGTCTCGTCCCCACCCCAAATCAGCCTGGGAACAGGAACATCCCTAAAACAGCCCTCGGGAAGCTCCCAAAGGATGCGAAGGCCTCTCCGGGTCCCCTTTCCCACCCCTCCCTGGCCCCCTCCTCCCCCTTCCCGCAGCTCCAGGCGCTTCCCAGGGGATTTTGGGGCCACCCAGAGGTCCCCATGGGGGGGTCACCTCCATCCCATCCCATCCCATCCCATCCCATCCCATCCCATCCCATCCCATCCCATCCCATCCCCCCCATCCCATCCCATCCCATCCCATCCCATCCCATCCCATCCCATCCCATCCCTTCCCGAGTGTCCCTGACCCTCCCCAGCCGTGGGACAGGAGCAGGGAAGGACCAGGATCCCCTTTATCCCCATCCAGGACCCTCCAGGAAGCCGGGAATGCCCCCCCCCCCCCCACCTCTCCCGCTCCATAAATCCTGCCCCCATTCCCAGCAGGCGCTGGGAGTGGATTTGATTCCAATTTCCTCCTCCTGAGCCGGGATTGAGCCTTTAATCCCCTCCCGCGCGGAGTTCCCGACCCTGCCACCTCCTCCCGCTCCCCTTTTCCCTTCCCGGCCCCTGGGAGCAGCAGCCCTGGGATCCTTCCCGATCCCAGCCCMGATTCCCGCAGAACCGGGAGGAGGGAAAACCCAAAGATCCCAAATCTCCGCCTTGGARTGGGGACGGGAGGTGGGAAACGCAGGGATTCGGGGCCGGGATAGGGAATTCTGCCGCRGGATGGTCACCGCCGTGAGTTTTTGGGATAAAATGAAGCGGGAAGGGTGAAATCCAAGATGTGGGAATGGCGGGATGYGCTGGGAAACGGTGGATCCCGCGGGGCTGGGGCTTTGCCGGGTCCYCGCTCTGGGTTTGGTCTCCTGGCAGATCCCTTTTCCCTAAAAAAGGCTGGATCCGGGGGGTTTTGGGGAATAGCGAAGGGTGAATCCAGGGAGTTTTGGGGAATAGGAAAGGCTGAATCCAGGGAGTTTAGGGGAATAGCCAAGGCTGAATCCAGGGAGTTTGGGGGAATAGGAAAGGCTGAATCCTGGGAGTTTTGGGCAATGGGAAAGGCTGAATCCTGGGAGTTTGGGGGAATAGGAAAGGCTGAATCCTGGGAGTTTGGGGGAATAGGAAAGGCTGAATCCTGGGAGTTTTGGGGAACAGCCAGGGCTGAATCCAGGGAATTTCGGCTCGGAGGAACTCGGGGGTTGAAGCAGCACAAACCCCTGGAGCCCGCGATTCACCCATCCCCAGGGATTGCAGCATTCCCGGGATTTCGGGGGCAGCGGAGGGATTTCGGCCCGGGGGAAGGGCCGTGAGGGGTCGCGGTGTGTCCGCACCCCTCGGCTCCATCCCGGCGCGGCGGCTCCAATCCCCTTCCACAGCTTCCCACGGAATTCCGGGCTGGTTTGGGATCCCRTTCCCAGCGGGCAGGGACAGCTCCCGCTATCCCAGGGTGCTCCAGCCCGGCTTTGGAMGCTTCCAGGGATGGGGCGGCCACGGCTGCTCCGGGAATTGCATCCCAGCCCCTCCCACCCYCACAGGGAAGGAATTTCTCCCTGATATCCAACCTCAAACTCCTCTCTTCCAGGCCAAATCCATCCCCCTCGTCCTGCTTTCCTGTGCTTCCCCAAGCCGCGCTGCCTTCCCTTTGGGATGCGACTCCCGGGAATTCCTTTGGAATGTTCCATCCCGCCGCGGGTTCCGTGTTGTCGCCAGGCAGCCCAAAGCCCAATCCCGCACTGGGAACATCCAGGCTGCATCCCAGAGATCCCTGGGGAGGCCAAATCCAGGGGAATTCCTCTGCCGCGCCCYGCTCCCCTCGGGACCATCCCAGCGTCCCCGCAGCTCCCGGGAAGCACTCCCGGATTCCTAGGAACAATCCCAAAAGCGCGCGCGGGGTCAGAGCTCCGCCGGGCCRGAATGAGAAGCATTCCCTGGCCGCGACTTTTTGGGAAAAGTGACTTCCTACGGCGGCCGCAGGCTCGGAGCAGGGGCCGGGAGGAGGGAAGAGGAGCCGCCGGCTCCCACATCCCGAGCCAAGCACCGCCTGATCCTCAGGAGGAGCTGGAATGTTTGTTTGGGACGAGACAGACGGAAAGACGCGAATTCCTGAATTTCTGGACGCTCCAGCAGSGAAGGGAAAGGAGAGAGGGACACGCGGCAGGTCCCGCTCGGGGCCGGCTCGGCATTCCCAGGCTCAGCCCGGCCGGGAATGGGGCCCTGCCGGGTGGGATCGGGGCTTGGAAAGGATGTTCCCGCCGGGATGGGAGCTTTGAACTCATCCAGGGATTCGGGGACGGAGCAGAGGTCCCGCGCCCGCGGCGCTTCCCGCCGGAGGCCTGGCGCGGGGACTTTGTTCCCGGTGGGAATCCTGCGCTGCTTTGAAGCTCCTGGAAGCCCCCGGAAACCGGGAAGCTTTTATGGGAAGGGTGATGAACCCCGGTGGCCGTGGGAGGAGGAATCCAAGGCGAGCAGGCAGCGGGAATGTCGCGCGTGGCTGTCCCCGTCACCTCCGGGCTCATCCCTGACATTCCCAAAATAACTCCTCCTCCTCCTCCTCCTCCTCCTCCTCTCCCACCAGGACAGCAACAAATCAAAGGCCGAGCCCGCTCCAAGCGCCAATTCCCCTGGAATTCCAAGGAGCCTCTGGATGATCCCAATYCCAGGGATTTGACCCCTTCTTTGARGTTTGGGATGGCCYCGATCCCATGGATTTGATCCCTCCTGTGARGGTTGGGAAGGCCGGGATGGTCCCGATCCCATGGATTTGCATCCCCCCGATGCCATGGGAGGGCTCCCACGTGTTGTGGAGGAGCAGAAACTCCGGGAAGAGCTTCCCAATCCCTCCCCAGCCGCCAGCGCCGCCTGCTCCATCCTGGAAAAGCTCCCGGTGTGGGAATCGCGGGCAAACCACGGAGTTCTGGAGGAGCAGCCAAGGATGCCTGGACCCTGCCATTCCCATTCCCATTCCCATTCCCAGCCCTGCCAGGGCTCTCCCTGTGTTCCAACAGCCTCCGGAATGGAAGCCGGGGCTGGGAAAATCTCTCCCTGCAGGGACGGCGGGAGCGACACTCCGACTCCTGCTCCGGCGCCACTTCCAAGGCGGATTTTGGCTGGGATACGGAGCCGCAGGCGCATCCTGGGACCAAGGCTTGGGATGAGCCCTCATCCCGCCAGGATCTGCGGCCCTGGAACGGCGGGAAGGGCAAAAACAGGGATGGAACATCCCATTCCCGCCGGGATCCCTCCGGGAGAGGGCGCGGAGGGACAGGGCAGGGTTTGCCCCTCGGGAACAGCCGGGATGCTCCCAAGGGAAGCGGCCGGGAACATCTGGAAGCGGCCGGGAACATCTGTCCCGGATCCAGCGCGGGACCCACACCGAACACCCGCACCAGATTCCCAGGAAGAGCCGGGCAGGGGTGGGAAGGGAGGATCCACGAGCTTCCCTTTTCCCTTCTTTTTCCATCAGTTTTTCGTGCTCAGGGGGTTGGATCCACTTCCGTGGGGTCATAAACCCTCAAAAGTCGGGATTTGGGGATTATTTGGGATTTATCCAGGGGCAGGGAGAGCCGCAGCTCCGTCTGCGCGTGCGGAAAAACTCCGGGAGCATTTTGGGAAAACACCTGGAAGCGATTTGTCCTTTTCCTTGGATGACCCAAAGGCATGAGCGGATTGGTATTAATTATTATTATTTATTACCATTATTAATTATTATTATTATTATTATTATTATTATTAAGGTAGGGAATGACAAATAATCACAATTCCATGGGGAGCAGCGGCTGGAAGGGCTTCGGGAGCCTCCGGGAGGGAAAACAAAGGGAACAAAAGCGTTTTATCGGGAAAATATTCCACCCGTCCGTGACTCAGCTCGGGATCGGCGAAAGGCTCCAGGAATAGAAACAAAGAAGCCGCAGGGAACAAATGGAAAAGGGAATTCTGGGGTCTGAGGGCAGCGGGAATCCGCTCCCGGTTTTTGTGCTCCGGACAAAGCCGGGAGCTCCGGGAATTCCGCGCGGGTTTGGGCTTTCTCCCGCGGAATTCCACAAAAAGGGCGCCCTTGGGAAAGCCCTCGGGGGTTTTGGTGGGAAGGGAGGGATCGGCCCAGGCGCCTCGGGCTCATCCCGGGAGCGAGGGACGCGCACAGGGAATCGTATCCCATGGAACTCCGCTCCGGGGATCTGCTCCCGCCTCCCCACGCTTCCCTTTCCTCAAAAAAAGGCTCCAGGGGGCCAAACCGCCATTCCCAGTGCCGAGTTTTGGGATTTCCCCCAAACTCCAGGAGTTGTGGGATAAAAGGCAAACGCTGCCCCTTCCCAGCACGGGGCCTTATCCCGGGAAAATCCACCCTTGGGAAGCCATCCCGAAGCCGTTGCTGCTCTGGCAGAGCCTGTGGAGGATTTTCCACAGATTCCTTGGAGTTTCCTGCCCTCCCCACGAGCGGGAGCACCACGGSATGTGGGAATCCCGCCTGCACTTCCAGGGATTTCCCATTAGGATATTTGGGATGGGAAGGGGCTCATCCGGGCAGGCAGCGGGATAAATCCACCCCCTCCTCATCCCAAACTTTCCCGGGAGAGAAGAGCCAGGAAAACAGCTTTATCCCCKTAAATCCAAGGGAATTTGCAGCCCTGTCCCAGCTGGAGCAACCCAAAAGGTGCTTTATTTTCCCAGGAAAAATTCCCTTCCTCCTCCAGCCTTTCCCGCGCGCCTCCCACGCTCCTTCCAAAGCAACTCCGCTCCGGCTGCACCTGGAGCGCCRGGAAGGAGCGAGGGAATTCCGGGCGGGATGCAGGGATTCGGGTCCGTTATCCGTCGGATGGCGCAGGGAAGGTGCCAGACCCCCCCAAATTCCCGGCGGGAATGGGATCTCCATGGGGTCAGGGCGGGATTTTGCGGGAATGACGAGGCTGGAAGGAGCCGGGCCGGGATTTTTTCGCCGGAAGGAAGGAAAATTCCCAGGGCTTTYCTGCAGGAAGAAGGAGCCAGCTGGTGGGGAAGGCAAAATCGCTCCATGAATCCCTCCCGGGCCTGGGATCGCTCCAGGAAATCATCGCCTCTTCCCGAACAAAGCCCAGCACCGGCGCGCCCGGGAATGGGGAGGAAACCTTATCCCGCTTTCCCTGCTCGCTTCCTGCAGGAGGAGGTTTTTGGGCGAAAAAGCGCTGGATATCCTCAGAATCCTGGGATTTCAGCAGCTGGCGCTTCCCCGCTCCCTGTCAGCCGCCGCGTCTCGCATTCCCAGGGAAAGGAAGGGAAGAATAAATAAAAGCTCCCTAAAAACAGGAGGAGATTTGGGATGAAATGGAAACCTCGCATCCTGCTGGCCCAAAAAACACGGGAGAGGGGGAAAGGTTGGAGCTGGAGCAGCTTCCAGCATTCCAAGTGACCTTGGATTTCACCTTCCCGCCTCCCGTGCTGCCCGGAGAGGGAAAATCGGGAGCAAAGCGCAGGAAATTCGGGATAAACGGGAGCAGGGAATCCCACGGGAGCCTCCCGAGTTCGGGACGGGCCCTTTTCCCGCTGCTCCAGCCCCGGGAGCGGCCGCGGATCCCACGGAAACCCGAGATTCCCTCCGGGATCGTTTGCTGCCGGCAGCCATCTGGAGATCCTTAGGAAAAGTGGGAAGAAATCCATGTTTTCCCAGGGCGGCTCCTTCCCCGCCGCTTTCCCTCTTTTCCCGCTGGGATTTGGCTTCCCAGTTAATTCTTCCGGCTGGATGAGGCTCCCTGCGCRGGGCAGGAGCGCCTGGGATGTGGGAATTCAGCTCCTCCAGGGATCCAGCGCCTGCTCCCGCTCCTTGGAACGGGAATGAACCTCTGGATAAACCTTGGGAAGTGCGAGGTTTGTCCTGGGGTGGGATAAAAGAGATAAAAGGGATAAAAGGGGCCTGAGAGGGATAATTCCATAAAAACGGGACAACCGGGACCTGTGGCAGGGCAGGATCTTCCACACCRAATCCTGGGAAAACATTAACGGGATTTTGGCGCCGGATCCCAAAAACTCCCACGGGGCAGGAGCGGAATTGTTAAAGCACTTTAGGAAATCCTGGACAATCCCGGGAACTCCCGCGGGGCCAGCTCGGTTTGGGATTATGGGAACCGTGGGAGCCCCCGCAGGGCACATCCCGGCCCCGCATCCCAAGAAAGGAAGGGAAAAGCCGCTCCCGGGAGCTGTTATCCCATCGTTTGAATTCCCCGGGAAAAACAGCCCCGGGCAGAGCCTGGAGAGGGCGAGACGCAGGGAATCCATCCCGGCCCTGTGTCCCCGCGGCTGGAGTTGGGAACGGCTGGATTTGGGATGGCTGGATTTGGGATGGCTGGATTTGGGATGGCTGGATTTGGGAACGGCTGGATTTGAGGACAGCTGGATTTGGGAACGGATGGGTTTGGGAACGGATGGGTTTGGGACAGTCGGATTTGGGATGGGCRGATTCGGGACAGCTGGATTTGAGGACAGCTGGATTTGGGAACGGCTGGAGTCGGGACAGCTGGATGCGGCTGGAGCAGGATCCACCTGCCCCGCGGCATCGCAATTCCCCGCGGCATTCCCGGCCCCGGGAGCTTCCAAGGGCGGGATGAGCGGCGGGAACAAAGCTCCCGGCTCCAGGGATCCCGAACGCGCGGGGAATGCGCCCATCTGGGAACGAAGGAGCCGCTGGAAGCGCTCCCGGCGCTGAGGAGTCGGGAAGGAGCACCCGGAGCCGGGAACTCCGGGAATCCCGCGGCATTCCCGGCCCCCGGGAAGGACTTCCCAACCGCTGGAGACTTCCAGAGATTCCCAAAGTCATCCCAGGGCAGCCCCGGAGGGGCAGGGACCCAGCGCCGGGGGAGCAGGAAAACATTCCAGAACATCCCAGAACATCCCAGAACATCCCAGAACATCCCAGGAACACCAGGATGGGGCGGGGAGGGCTGGGAATCCCACAAATTCCCGGGATTATTCCCCGATTATTCCCTCCCCGCCTTGCTGCCTCTTCCCATGACTCCCGCCTGCCTTTCCCAGCCCTGTTTTCCGCTTCTCCTTCCCAATCCCGACTTCCCGGGGGCTCCGGGGCTCCCAATCCTCCCCTGGAGCTCCGCGGGAGAGTCGGGAGCGGCCGCGGGCATTTGGCCACCCTTGGGAGTGTCATCCCTGGGTGTTACCCCTGTCTGTTATCCCTGTGCGTTATCCTAGTGCATTATCCCTGTGCGTTATCCCAGTGTGTTATCCCAGTGTGTTATCCCTGTCTGTTATCCCTGGATGTTATCCCAGTCTGTTATCCCCGTGTGTTTTCCTTGGCTCCGGAGGCAGGACCGGGAATGTGCCGCCCATGGAGCGCCGGGGCTGACGGCCGGAGCAGGCTCTGGGAACGGAACGCGCTGGAATTCCAGGGAATGTGGCCGGGAGCAGCCGCGGCCACCCGGGCCCGGTGGCGCAGGGCCAGCCCCGAGCGCTCCCGAGGCTCATCCCTGCTCCCGAGGCTCATCCCTGCTCCCNGGCTCATCCCTGCTCCCGAGGCTCATCCCTGCTCCCGGGGCTCATCCCTGCTCCCGAGGCTCATCCCTGCTCCCGAGGCTCATCCCTGCTCCCGAGGCTCATCCCTGCTCCCGCAGCTCATCCCGGCTTCCGCCTCTGCTCCCGGCACGGATCCCGCCTGGAAGGGCTCCGATCCCTCCCCCTCCTCTCCCGCGTCCCTGGGTTTGCCCTCGGCATTCCAAGGATGGAGCTCGGCCGCTCCCGAGGGGCCGGGAAGGAGCAGAGCCCTGGGATCGGCGTCCCCTCCATCCACGCTTTTCCCGGATAACGCGCGGCTCCCACCGGGAATTGTCCGGCTCCAGGGCAGGGCTGCTCCCGGGAGTTCCCTCATCCCTGATATCCACGGGAAGCTCATTCCCGTTATCCCGAACCTGTCGCTCCAGGGAATGTTCCACCCTGCGATCAGCACCGATCCCACCTCCTCCTCCCGAATTCCCAACCCRGGGCACGGCCGGAGCGTGGGGACATTCCCAGCCCCACCCATTCCCGAAGGATCCGCGGCAGGGAAGGCTGGGAAGCACCTCCCGCTCCCGCACATTCCCGGCGAGGCTTTTCCACGCGGGAAGGGAAGGCCGAGCCCAGCCCCGACCTTTGGCTCATCCCGGAGGTTCCCGGCGCTGTCCCTYGGCATTCCCACAGCCGGGAGGGGCTGGAAGCGCCGCGTCCAGCCGGGAATTCCGGCGGGATGAGCCGCGGGAGCCACCCGGCCCCGCTCCGGACACGCGGGGGGTGAGCCSGGAGGGGATCCCAGAGGCCGAAACAGCAGGAATTCGCTCTGCTTCCCGCCGGGAAGCTCCAGGCCGAGCGAGATCAAGGATAAAGGCATGGATTGTGGCGCCGGGAGCCTCATCCCGATCCCACAAAAGGCCCTTTGTCCCATCCCGGCGCCCGCCCGGGAGCGGGAGAGGCTCCGGCCCAGCCTCGGGAATGCGGAGAGCCCTGGAGAAGGAGCTGCTGCTTCCTCCGGGCTCCCCCAATCCCTGCGGGATGAGCCGGAGCCGCTCTCCCGGAATTCCGCYGTCATCCCAGATTTTTGGGGTGCGCAGCCCAGATCCGCCCGCAGCTCATTCCAGCCCTGGATTTGGGATCCGATCCCTCCGGAGGAAGCTGCAGCTCTCCCATTCCCGGCCTGGGGGTTATTTACTCCACCTTCGGGTGAATTCCCGCGGATTTTCCCGCTTTCCCTGGGAGGTTTGGGATTCTTTTTCCCTCTTTTCCCGCCCCGCTCCGGCATCAGCTGCGCTCCAGGCTCGGGTTGCAGCCTTCGCACATTTCCAGGCGCTTGGAGCAGTTTTTCCCACCGGAGGGAGCCTGGAAAGGCTCGGCCAGGCCACCTAAACAGAAACACAYGGATGCGGCTCCGGGAAATCCGAGCGCGATCCCGGGGGAATCCGGGGGGAAAGGAGGGGTGGGAAGGGCCGGCCCGGTGGCTCTCCCGGAAAAAAAAGAGGAGATGAAAGATGTTCCAGGCTGGAAAAAAGGGGAATTTGAAACCACGGGACAGAGGGAAAAGGGTGAGGGAYGAGGGAGGGGATGGGAATGTCGTGGCTGGGGAAATCCGTTGAAATTCCCATCGAAACGGAGGGAAAATCCATTGGAATTCCCGCCGAAAAGGGAGCTCCTGCTCCCGCGTGGGGCTGAGCGTTTCCCGGGAAAAAAATTTCCGTGGAAGGACTTCAAATATCCGCATGAAGCACCYGAGGAGCTCCTCGGGATGAGCAGGATTCCAGCGAATTCCAGGGAAGTTAAGGACCACTAAAAGCACTCCTGGAGCTGCCGGGGGGAAGCGCTTTGCCATCCCTATCCAACCTTCCCTGCTCCCAATCCAGGAGCTCCTGGCGCCTCCCGGGATAAAGGAAACCACCCGGGAGCATCACCTGGAGGCTCCCGGGATCCCCAGAGCCTGAGATTGAGCGGGAATCGTGGATAAATCCAGCAAAATTCCCAAAAAAACCTGAACATCACTTTTTAGGACTTCCAAAAAACCCCAAAACATCGGGATAAAGGAATTTGGGAGCTCGGCTCGTGCTGGATACAGGGAAGAGCCTTCGGAGCGGGATCCAGGGAGCAGGAGGAGGAATTCCTGGGATGGATGGATGAGGGATGGATGGATGGATGGATGGATGGATGGATGGATGGAGGGATGGAGCTCCAGGGAGGACGCTGCCGATGGATCTCCCGGGCCGGTTCCACTCTCTCCCCTTTCCCACCCCGAAATCCAGGGATTTGTGGCTGGGCTGTGCCGGCAGCCGGAGCCAGACCCCTCTCAGCCCACCGGGAATGGGAAGATTCCCTCTGGAATTCTGCTCTGCCTCTGCCGGTGGTGCCAATTCCCTCAGCCCCGGCCCGCCTGGAATGGGAAAAAGTGGGGAAAAGCTTCCCAAATCCATGGGAGCTGAGCGGGACATCTCCAAAACGATGACGTCACCATCCAGGAAAACCTGCACCTCCCCCGTATTCCATGGCTGGGATTAATTCCATTAATTACCCGGGATAACCGCGGCTGGAATGATCGCCTCAGTCCGCTCTGGGATGCTCCCATCCCGCTTTTTACCTGGAAAAACCATCCCTGCCTTCTCCCAGCGGGGCTGGGGGCGAGGAAGCTCCTGCCTTCCTGCTTTTCCAGCCGGGATAGATCCATTTTTTCCCATGGAATCGTGGATTTCCCCTGCCCTGCTCCCACGGTTCCTCACCCCCCGGGAGCTGCCGCCGCCCCCACCAATATTCCCGTGGTTTTCCCCCAAGAAAATTCCCGAGATCTCCCTGATTTCCCAGCCCGGGGCTGGCCAGGCCCGGGACAGATGTTTTCCATAAATAACCGAGCAGGGAGCAGCGGGAACAGGGAAAGCAAATCCAATTAGGCCGGAGAAATTCCCTGGAAAAGGTCTGGGCTGTGATCAGTGCCATAGCAAGAAAACAGAAGGAGTTTGGCTCCTGATTCCTCCTTTTTTTCGGGACAAAACCCAGCTGGGAAGCTCATCCCCATCCCTCTCTCCCTAAATCCGTGTCCAACTCCCAGTCCCGACTCGGGAACATCTGAGCCAAAAAGAAAAAAAAGGATAAAAAAGGGAATTTGCCAAGAGAAAGGGAAAAGCTTTGGAGTTCTCTGGGTTTTCTGGGATGAAAATTGATTTTTCTGCCGCTGCCAGCTGGGATTTTGGCTCGGGATCGGCATCCCCCGGGAACGGGATGGGAGCGTGGGTTTCGCTCCGATGGACAATTCCTTGYTTTCGCTCCCTCCGACCTCAAAAGCCACAACAAGGCCGAGCTGGGGGAGCCGATCCTTCCCTTTTCCCGGGATACCTCGGCCCCTGCCCGGCTCCCTGGAGCTGGGAGTGGGTTCCCACCTCCGAGGATCCCCCAAAATCGAGGAGCCCCCAGCCCCGATCCCCCGAATCCAGCGGCACGATCCCGGCTGAGGGGCGGGAATGGGATGCAGGAGGGAAGCGAATTCTGCCTCCAGGTTTGGGGCTTTTCTAGGAGTTTTGTTCCCGAATTGGAGGAAAAATCAGGGAGCGACTGCTTGGAATGGGATAAAAAATATAGAAAAAAATCAGAGAAATCTTCTCCTGGAGTCTCTTCCCGAGGCTGGGAATGGTCCCGAAGCTCCGGCTCGGCCAGGAGGGTTTTGTCCCTGCTCCAAGGGCTCGGGATGGGATTTGCATCAGGAAATGTTGGATAAATTCAGGAACAGGCACTGGAACAGGGAGAGAGCGAGAGGGAGGGGTGGGCACTGCTGGGGCC
>JACAXG010000174.1:1009627-1034355 GCA_018881555.1 Amblyornis subalaris | reverse complement strand
TTCCTTCCAGGATTCCTTCCAGGATTCCTTCCAGGATTCCTTCCAGAATTCCTTCTTTCTGGAATTCCTTCCAGAATTCCTTCCTTCCAGGATTCCTTCCTTCCAGAACGCATTCCTTCCAGAATTCCTTCCAGAATTCCTTCCAGAATTCCTTCCTTTCAGAATTCCTTCCTTCCAGAATTCCTTCCTTTTCCTCGCTTTTGTTTCCTTTTCCTTCCTTTTCCTCCCGTCCTTCCCAGCTCCATGAATCGCTCCCTTTCCCGCTTTTCCCCCTTCATCCTAAGACCCGGAGCATCCCTGGCTGCTCCATCCCGATCCCGATCCCGATCCCGATCCCGATCCCGATCCCGGCTCTCCCCTCGGTGTCCGGGAAGCGGCCGGGAGCCATCGGCGCATCCGCCTCGTTCCTCATCCCGGGCACGGCATTCCAAGAGCAGATCCACGTGCGCCGCTCCCGCTCCTACCCCGCTCCCGGGAAAGGGCTCGGAGATGGAAAACGGGAATTCTGCTCCCCAAAAAAAGCGGCGCCGGGAAGAGCCCCGCGGCCTCTGGGCTGGTTTTCCCTTTTCCAGAGGCTTTTCCTCCCGCTCGGGCGGGGCAGGAAGGGTGCGAACCCGAAGGCAGAGCCTCGGGAAAGGCAGAAATTCCCTCCAAACCCCTGGAATAAGCAGAGTCATCCCTCACATCCCCCATCCCTGCACCCCCGGGACGAAGGGCAGGCGCCGGGGGGACATTCCCGGGTTTGGGGTTGGGTTTGTCCCCGCTCGGCAGGGATGAGGCTCTGGAAGGTTCCTGGGGAGCGGGGCCGGGCCGGGGGAGGGGCACAGTTTCCCCCTGCGGTTCCAGGCGGGGCTGGATTTTGGGGAACGAACCCGGCCCGGCCCTGGGATACGCCTCGGGATGCGGATCCGGGCTGGGCGCGGATCCCAAACCCACGGAGCCTCTCCCGGGGGGCCGAACCTGCGGGAGCCTGAGTGGGACCCGAAAGTGCTCCGGGATGAGACCCCRGGACCCYCCAGGACCCCCTGGGATCCTCCAGGATTCCTTCGATCCCCCAGGGACCCCCAGGACCTTCCAGGACATCCAGGATTCTCCAGGACCCCCCAGGATCCCCCAGGACCCCCCAGGACCTTCCAGGAGCCTCCAGGACCCTCCAGGATTCCTCCAGGATCCCCCAGGAGCCTCCAGGAGCTTCCAGGATCCCCCAATTCCCGGTCACAGCCCACGGCCATGGCCAAGGGCTGGAAAATCGAGGATCCATCCCGGATTTGGGGAGGAGTTGGAGGTGGCTGCCCCCGTGGGAAGAAGGGGCTGAGGAATCAGGGAATGTGCCAGGCTGGAAGGGACCCACAGGGATGGAATCCCAGGATACCGAGGAGGGCAAACCGCCGGGAAAAGTGGGATTTGACCCCAAAAGCGGAGCGGAGGGAGGGACTCGCATCCCTGCTCCGGCCCCAAATCCCCCCAAACCATCCCAGACCCCCCGGGCCAGGTGGTTTTTTCCCGGGAATTCGATCCCCGGCACGGAAGCGGCTCCGGGAGGGGAGGGCTGAGCTCGGCCAGCGCCGCCCGCCCCCGCCTTGGAGCCTTCCCAGCTTTCTGATGGAGCCGGGATCCCCACGGAATTCCTGCCCTCCGCCCCCCGGCCCGGCGCCAGCCTCCCCCGCTGCTGGAAAAATAGGGAATTTTGGGATCGGGCGCGGCCGCCGGTGCCGGGGTTTGGTGTCGGGAAGGTGGGAGAAGGCGTTTGGGATGAGGATGGAAAAGTCCTGGGGGTTGTGGAGTGGATCGTGGGTGAGGAACTCTGGGAATGGGAAGGGGAAGGGAGGAAAGGAAGGGGAAAAGGAAGGAAAAAAGGAAAGGGGGAAAAGGAAGGCGGGAAAGGAAGAAAAGAGGAAGGGAAAACAAAGGGAAGGAAAAAGGAAGGAAGGAGGAAAAGAACAAGAAAGATCATAAAAAAAGGAGGACGAAGCTCAGTTCTTTCCCTCTTCCCCAATTTTTTTTCAGGAAATGAAGACTTTTTATAGGATCCCAAAATGTTTCGGGTTGGAAGGGACCTCAAATCCCACCCAGTTCCATGGACAGCGACACTTCCCACTATCCCAGCCTGCTCCAAGCCCCRTYCCCGGCCTTGGCCATTCCAGGGATGGAGCGGCCACAGCTTCTCCGGGAATTCCATCCCAGGCCTCTCCTTCCCCTGCGCTCTCCCCTCATCCCTCATTCCCATCCCTGCCAACCTCCGGTGCTCCCAGCGCGTTCAAACCCCGAGCGCGATCCCGGCGGGAACAGGCTGGGAATGTCCCAGGGAAGGAGAAGCCGCGGGAGATGGGAACCTCCAGGGATCCATCCCTGAACAGGCGGGAAAAAGGGATTTTTTTTCCCCTCCGAGGGTTTTGTTTTCCAGGGGAGGATTCGCGGGGAAATTAAAGCTTTATTTGGGAAAAAATCCGCATTTTACACCCCAAAACCACCGGGAAAGGCTCCCGGTCCAGCGCTCATCCCCGCACGGACACGCCCCTGGCACGGCTCTGTTTTCCCCGGATTAATCCGCTCCCGGGAAAGGGTCTCCGGTTGCCTCGCTGGTTGTTTTTAGGGAATTCTATTCCGGCTCCGAGGGTGGGAAGGGAAATCGGAGCCGCCCGTGCCCACCCGCGGGGACCCTCGGGGCCTTCCAGCCCCGACATTCCCTTCCCAGCGCCCGCATCCAGCTGGGATCTCTCCAAACCCCCCGGAGCAGCGGCGGGAAGCTCCTTCCTTTCCTGTCGGACCCGAGAAATCCAAAGGAGAGAGAATTCCCCCCCCMAAAAAAATGGGATGGAMAATCAGGGGAAACGGGACGGCCTGGTCCTTGCCGATCCCGGTTTTCCCGGGACAAACAGGATTTTTCCTGGCGGAACGGGGGGTTTATCCCGATAAACAGCGGGGTGGGAGCGGGGCTCGGGCCGGGAGGGTTTGGGATTCGGCGCTCCCGGGATTCCCGGAGCGGCTCCCTGCTTCCCTCTGCAGTCGCCGGGCGGGAAGGGCTCTCCGGGCTCCTCTTCCCGCTTCTCCCGGCGCTTTCCAAAGGCAGGATTCATCCCGATCCTTCCCCCCCGSGGCGTCCCCCACATCCCGGCGCCCCCGGGCGCGGCAGCGCATCCCAAAGCTTCTCCAGGTGTTGGGATGCAGCCGCACTCGGACCCGCAGGTTTGCCCTGGGTTTTGCTCCCTCSGTTCCTCCGGGAAAATCCCATCGCCTCTGGAAACCCAAAACGGGGAAAGGGRAGAGGGGAGGAACCTTTGGATTTGTTTTCCCACTTGAAAATTCCCAGCGGGTTCCCACAGCGCTCCGGGAATGCGCGGCAGTGAGGAGTCCCCTTTTGGGAATGGCTGTTCCCCASTCCTGGAAAAGGGAAGGGAAAGGTCCATGGGAGCAAGCAGGGACCTGGGACAGGGCAAAACCAGGGATTTAGGGATAATCCCCCCGGGAGCGACGCTGCTTTGTGATTCAGGATCCAACAAAACAGCCCGAGGTGTTCCAGAGGCAACACCAAAGTGGATTTTGGAGGTTTATCCACAGAAAAAGATGGAGCWGGGCTGGGAGCGTCCGGCAGGATCCGGAGGAGGGCCGAGCGCATCCCGGGATGGATCCATCGGCTCCAAACCTCCCCCTGGCAGCTGGATTTGGGGGAGGAAGTTGGGAAAACTTCCCCCAGGACGGGGCTGGAGCCCAGGGAGCAAAAATCCCTTTTGTATGGATTCGTAAAAACATGGAATTGCGTGCAGGGACAGCGGCAGGGCACAGGGATACACGGATWTYTGGGGGGAACTGGGATATTTTGGGRGGAACAGGGATATTTCGGGATGAAATCCATTTGTTTTCCCACCCGGGAATCTCCCTTCCGCCCCCAGCTTTGCTCCCGGAGCCCCCAGACTCCAATTRACCGGGAATAGCCGCCTTTTCCAGCCTGGAAAAACCTTCCGCTGCCTGCTGGGGAAAGGCTCTGCGGGAGGAAAGAAGGAATTGCGCGCATTCCCGGTATTCCCGGGCTCCAGCAGCGTCCACCTGCTCATCCCTCSCTCCATCCCAGCCCAGCCCGGGCGGGCAGAGCGCATTCCAGAGGCTCCCGGAGGAGCAGGGATCTCCCGGGCTGCGGGGGGGGAGCGGGAATGGAGCCTGGAGCCTCCTTCCCGGAGAACCTGGGAGCGGGAGAGGCTCCAGCGGGGCCCATCCCGGGCTCGAATCCCTCTCAATCAACACCGGGATTAAGGAATTGATTCATTGATTAACGATCCCATCCCTCCCGGCTGGCGGGGATGGAGGGAAGGGCTTCCCGCTCCTGCGGCGCTTCCTTGAAATCCTTCCCGGAGCCTTCCCGGGCTCTGCTGTCTCCCGGAGCCTCCTCGCTGCCAGGGCCGGTGGATTTGGGGGGATTTTTTGGGATTTTGGCGCTCGGAGCCCGCGGCCGCTCCGGCCGTGCGGGAGCAGGGAGGGATCGGGAGCACCGGGATGCGCCTCCTCCTCCTCCTCCGTTTGCGGGGTGATCCCAGGGGAAAATCCCGGAATCCCAGAGAGGTTTGGGTGGGAAGGGACCTCCAATCCCATTCCACCCCCAGGGCAGGGACAGCTCCCACCATCCCGGGCTGCTCCAAGCAGGACATTCCAGGGCTGGGGCGGCATTCCCAGAGCATCTTCCCGGGATAACCGCGGATCCTGTTCCTCCTGATCCTGAGCTCCAGGTCACCCCARCCTTTCCCGCTCCAGGAAATTCCCCCTTCCCGCCGGTGTTGTCATTCCCGTCTCCTCCCATCCCTGATCCCGCTCAGGTCGGCAGCGCCTCGTGAGGAAAACGCTTCCAGAAATCAAACCGGTTCATGGATTCTCCCTTCCCTGTTTCCCTCTTTCCCGAGATTTCCCGGCAAACCGAGCCCCCCCCCCGCCTCAGCCGCTCTTCCCAGCGCCGGCTCCCGCTAGAGGGCAACAGAAAACCGGGAAAGAAACGCCGGGAAAGGGCCTGGCAGCGCCGCCAGGGCTCCTGTCGGTTCGGCTTCATCCTAAAAAATCCCTCGGGTGCTTCCATGGATCCCGGGTCGCYTCCCTGGGGCGGGAGCAGCACCGGGATGGGGGCAGGGGCTGCGCGTGCACCCCCCAAAAGCCACCCGGGATAGCGGGAATCGTCCAGGTTGGAATGGGATGAGCTTCAAGGTCCCTTCCCAACCCAAACCGCTCCAGGATTCCATGAAAACAGGACCCTGGCGCTGCCGCGGCGGGAACATCCCTCCCGGGGAGCCGAATCCTTGGATGTGGGGGGGAAAAGGGTTCCCAAAGCACCAGGAATCCGAGCAAAAACCTCGGCACGGACTCATCCCATCCTCAGGGAAAGAGGTCGGGATTCCCTCCCAATCCCGCTCCCAATCCTGCTCCCAATCCCGCTCCCAATCCCGCTCCCAATCCTGCTCCCAATCCTGCTCCCAATCCCTCTCCCAATCCCTCTCCCAATCCCTTTCCCAATCCCGCTCCCAATCCCGCTCCCAATCTCGCTCCCAACCCCACCATCCCCATCCAGGACCCTCCTGGGAAAGCACAGCAGGGAATATTTTCCCTTATCCATTCCACCACCTCCTCCCAACCCCAATCCCACCCAGTTTTCCAGCACCGGGATCACATTCCCGGCTATTTTAAAGGAAATTTGTCCCTGAACTCCGGCCCTGATGGATTTACTGCCATTCCCGGGCTCCCGGTGCTGCAGGAGCCCCTGGATGGGACTCCAGGAGCCATCCCAGCTGGAAGCGCCAGCCCGGGGCTGTTCCCAGAGCTCCAGAGGGATCTGGAACAGTTCCCAAATCAATCCCTCTTTATTCCACTCCAGTCCCCAGCTCCCTCCCGGCCCCAGGAAAAGTGGGAAGCGACGATAAATCATCTTTATCCCTCGTTCTCCCTCCTCATCCCGAGCCTGGAGCCACGAGGAGCCGCAGAGCTGCTTCCCAAAAGGATTCCCACGTCCAGGACCAGTTTTGGAATAAATGGGATGCGCCCAGCSCCGGGAGGGGGCCGTGGATCCAATGGGAATGGATCCCAGGCCGTGGACTGCTCTGGGAAAGCTGCGCGGGGGATGCGGTGCCTGGAATGACTGAAAAGCAGGGAACGACAGAGGTGTTGGGAAGTTTGATGGAGCTGTTTTCTGGGAATCTCGGCGGGAAGGGACGTGGAGCTCGTTAAGGGATCCCAGGGCAGCGTTTTTCCCGCAGCTCCGCGTTCCTCCTGCTTTCAGGAGGCTCCAGGCTCCTCCCAGCGCTGCTCCCGGGTGGATATTCCCGAGCTGAACAGCCCTGGATAGCAGGAAGGAGTTTTGGAGGAATTTCGCTCCCTTTGGCACGGGTTGGATGGGGAGCCAGGCTCTCCTTTGGGATTAAGGAGGTGTTTTAGGATCATTGAGGTTGGGAGCGACTCCCGAGGTCACCGAATCCCCAAGGACACCATTCCCGCCGAGCCACGCTTGGAAGTGCCGCGTCCTCCTCCCTTCCCGTGCCCCAAATTCCAGCGCTCCGGGGACACCCAGGAAGTTGCCCAAGGAGTGAAACCCGACCCAGCCCCCGGGGAATTCCTGCCCGAGGTGGAGTTTCCCATTGGATTCAGCTCMGACCATCCCGGGAGGCGCCGCTGCGGGCGCCCAGCATTCCTCCCGTTCCCGAAAATCCCCGTCCAGAGCCCGGCCCCGCGATCCCGGCGGGAATCTGGCGCAGTTTTCCGGGCAGATGGGAGGCTGGGGGGGGGCACTGGGATCTTTTCCCTGGAATTCCATCCGGTTTTGCTGCTGTTTCTTCCCAGAGCAGCTCAGGGAAAGGGAGGACAGGAAAAGGATGTGGAGAGGAAGTGAAGGGATGTAAGGAAAWGGGATTTTCTCCTCAGGGTGGGAAATTCCCTAGTCCTGCCCATGGGAAGTTAATCCCTGGTATTCCAGCTTCTCCTGAAAGGTGGGAAAAGGAAAACTGCTGCTCCAGTGGGGAAAATCCATCACAAATCCCAAACCGGCGGCTTCTGGTCCCCTTTTGAGGRCAATCCCTGTCACCTCTTTGCTTCTGGGATAAACTGGGAATCAAACCCCGCGGCCTGGGGAAGCAGGATCTGCCTTTCCCTCTTCCCTTTAGGATTTCCCAAGGGGAGGAGGAGCAGCTCCCTGGATTTGCCCCCTCCTGCCGCTGCCATGCCGAGAGAAGGGGGAATGGGATGGCCCAAACACCAAATCCCAAATAAATCCCAAATAAATSCCAAACCAACTCAGCCTGCTCCGCTCGCAAAGGGATCCTCCGGGGAGGAGGGAAAAGCTCCACATCCATTCCCGACGGGGGGAAGGGGCAACACCCAGACCCCAACGTCATAAAACATTGGGAATATCACGATTTTCCCCCGTTTTTAAGGATGTCGAGGGTGCGGAAGGGCAGAGGCTGCGCAGCCCCTGCCGCGGGGAGGGCGCAGAGGAACAGAAACGGAACCTTCCCGGCAAAGCCAGACCCGATCCATCGCCTCCCGAAGGTGGATGCTCCCTCTGCCAGACCCTGCAGCTTCCCAAGGGAATTGTCCGGGAATCACAACACCGTCTAGGCTGGGAAATCCCTCCAGGATGCCCCAAACCTTTTCCCTTTTCCCGGAGGATGGGGCAGAGCCGGCGACAAGGACAGAGCCAGGTCCCCCCACTGTCCCTCTATCCCGTTTTCTCCCTTTTTTCCCAGTTTTCCCCCCCCCAGCCTGGGCTGCTCCTCCCGAGGGAGCCACGGGGTCCCCCCCGGACCCCTCCCCATCCCCGGGGACCCCTCGGGGGGCTCTGCGGGGCCGCGGGCACCAAAGGGTTACGCGGAGGGGGAGGAGGGAGCCAGAGGGGCTGGAGCGAGCCGGGGATGGAGCGGAGTTTGCGGGAGACTCCAGCGGGGAGCGCGGGGCCGGGAGGCGGCGGGGACGGGGACGGGGACAGGGACAGGGACAGGGCCAGGGGAGGGGACAGCGCCAGGGGAGGGGACAGGGCCAGGGGAGGGGACAGGGCCAGGGGAGGGGACGCGGGGCCAGGGGAGGGGACGCGGGGCCAGCAGCGGCCGCAGGTGCAGCCGCCCCGCGCCCCCCATGGGCCGGGGGGGGCCGTAGGGAGCCGCTTCCCGGGGGGACCCCCCCTTCCCCTCGCTGACGCCGAGCGGGAAGGGAGGGAAAGGAGGGGGAAAAAAAGCGGAAAATCCCCGGCGAGCCCTCCCCGGAGCGGAGCCGCGGAGAAGGCGGCGGCGGCGGCGGCGGCGGCCGGGGAAGCAAGGAAGGAAGGAAGGAAGGAAGGAAGGAAGGAAGGAAAATGCCGCTGCCTCGGAGCTGCGTCCTCCGCCTGCTCCTCCAGGGCAGCATCGCCCTGCTGGTGAGCGCGGGGGGCTCGGGGGGCTCGGGGGGCGCGGGGGTCGCGCTGCCCGCGGGGACGGGGGGTGCCGGCCCCCGGCCCCGCTCCCGAATCCATCCGCCCGTCCCCGCCCGCCTCCCGCGGGAAACGCGTCCCAAAACTTCTGTGGTTTGGCGGCGGGGAGCGCGCGGGGACGGCGAGGAGGAACCCCCCCGGATCGCCCCCCAAATCCGCGATCCCCCGGCCCGGGGCTGGTGGAGCGGGGGGAAGGCTCGGGCACCCCCGGGGCTGGGGCAGAGCCGGGCACAGGCCGGCCCCGGGCTCCGCTTCCCGGGGCTTCCTGCGCTTCCCGGGGCTTCCTGCGCTTCCCGGGGCTTCCTGCGCTTCCCGGRGCTTCCTTCGCTTTCCCGGGGCTTCCTTCTCTTCCCGCTGCCTCCTCGGCCGGGTCAGCCCTGGACCCCCCGGGCTTTGCTGGGTCCCCCAGCCCCGAGGCCCCCAGCCCCCCCAGCGGCCCCCCAAGCCCCCAGCAGCCCCCCCAAGCCTCCGCCCCGCAGCGCCCCAGCCCTGGACGCGCAGATGTTGGGGTTCCGGGCGCGGAGTTGGCTCAGGAGCGCTCCCGGCAGCTCCCGGGTGCCAACTCCGCCGTCCCCGCTCCCGTCCCGCCGCTCCGGGGGTCCCCAGGCCGCGGAGGGGTTTGGGGGGTGCTGGGGGCAGGGATGGGGGACACGGGGTGGGCGCAAGGTGGGCACAGGGATCCCCCGGGGGCAGGAGCGGTGCCCGGAGCCAGCAAGGAGCAAAGCGCAGCCATCCCGGCTCCCCGCGCCCGTGCCCGGCGCATCCATGAGGGATGAGAGCTGGGAAAAGCTGCGGCCGGAAGGGAAATACAAAATCGAGAGGAAGGGAAATCAGGGAAGGAGGGTGGGAAGGGGCTGCCTGGGCGGGGGGTGACCCTGGGGAACATTTTTAGCTCCCCCTATTCCCCCCTCCCTCCCCTTCCCCATCCCAACATCKCCGGGCAGGGATCAGGCGCCAACCCCCCCCCTCAGCCCCTCCATCCCTCCCCGCGTCCAGGTGCTCTGCGCTCCCGAAGAACCCGGGAAAGGCGAGCCCCGGGCTCAGGGCAGAGCCGCGGAGAAGATCGGGGAGCCCCTCCCGACCCCCCCCGCGCCGCACGGCGGGAGCCGCTCCCGGGAGCCGCGGGACATCCCGGAGCAGCCCTCCGGGCGGGATAACGCGCGATCCCGGCGGGACGCGGGGCCGGCGCGGGGCCCTCCGCGGCAGCTTTTCGGCTGGGGCGACTTCTACTGCAACGTGAAGACGGCGAAGCTGAACCTGCTGATCGCGGGCAAGGTGCTGGACCACGGCAACGGCACCGTGAGCGTTTTCTTCCAGCACAACTCCACGGGCCGCGGCAACGTGTCCGTGAGCCTCGTGCCGCCCGGCAGGGCCGTGCGCTTCGACGCCGAGCGGCAGATCCACGCCGAGGCCAAGGAGTCCAAGGTGTTCAACTGCCGCGTGGAGCGGGAGAAGGTGGATCGCTCCCGGGAGACGCCGCCGTGCGCCCACGACCCCGGCAGGAGCTGCCCGCGGGAGCACACGCGCGGCCGCGCCGCCTGGCTCTGCTCGCAGCCCTTCGAGGTGCTCTGCGTGTTCGTCACCTTCTACGGCCCCGACTACCGCCTGGCGCAGAAGGTGTGTCCCGACTATCGCCGCCGCGGCCCACGGCCCTACTTCCCGTCGGGATGAGCCGCGGGAATCGCCGGGACGAGGTGGGGGGAGGGATGAGGGAGGGGTTTGGGAGAGGGGGATGCTCGCCGGGAGCGGCGAGGGTGGGAGGAAGGGGAGGATTTTCCGCCGCGGGAAGAGGGGTGGCGGCAGCGCCAGAGGTGGATTGTGGGGTCTGGAGAGAGCGGAGAGAAAAAGGCTGGATTTGGGATGTGGGAATAGGACGGAAAGCCGCGAGCGGGGAGCGGAGATGCTCGGCGCAATAATGGAGTCGCCGGGATTTCGGTTGGAGATCCCGGGCGAGGAGGGCTCCGGGGGAAGGGTCCCGGAGCCTCGAGGCCGGGAAGAGCTCGGGAAGGAGGGAAAAGTCACCCGAAGGTGCCACCTCTCCATGGGCGCTTCCCCAGCCTCCCCCAAATCCCGGTTCTGCGGGAGCTGGGGGTGAGTTTTCCCGCGCGGGGATGAGTTTTCCCACACGGGGATGAGTTTTCCCACGTGCAAAGCGCTCCCGGGATGGAAAGAGGGAGCCGGGAGGAGTGGGAGGGACCTTCCCCATTCCCAGAGGGCTCCCAGGATGGAAACGGAGCCGGGACAGGCGGGAGGGATCTTCCCCCTTTCCCATTCCCAAAGGGCTCCCGGGATGGGAACGGAGCCGGGATGGGCAGGGGGGAGCCTCCCCACGCCGGGCCGGTGGCACGGGGGGTGTTTCGGGGACCCGGAGCTGCATTCCCGGCTGGAGCCATCCCGCTGGAATGTGTCAGGTGTGTGGACACAACGCGTGATTCATGTGGCTCCCCCGGGCGCTGATTCATGCCCTGATTCCCTTCCCATCTCATCCCTGCCCGGATCGCTCCCGGATCCCTCCCGGATCCCAGCCCGCTCCCGGCTCCCGAGCAGAGGGGTGGGAAGGGGAGCTCGGACCGGGGGATTTCGTTCTCTGGGAAGGAAAAGAAAGTCCCCCCTCCCGCCCTGGAGAAGGAATAAAGAGCTCCCGGCGGCACCGAGGCAGGGCCGGTGTTTTTCCTGGAATGATCGCGGGGAAGGAGGAGAATGAAGCCGGTGGGGGTGGGAATGAGGGACGGCCGGGACCCGCGGGCAAACGCAGCTCCTTCCGGGTTCCTGCCTGTGTGGGTATTCCCAAGGGATGGGTATTCCCAAGGGATGGGTATTCCCAACCTCCCCCCCTTCCCAGACACCCAAATTCCAGGCTCCCGTTTACGTGGATATTCCCAATTTCCTCCCCTTTCCCAGGAATCCAGACTTCAGGTTCCCACTTTTGTGGGTATTCCCAGTCTCCCTCCCTTCCCAGACACCCAAACTTCAGGTTCCCGTTTATGCGGGTATTCCCAGCTGATGGGTATTCCCAATTTCCTCTCCTTCCCCACATATCCAMAYTTCAGGCTCCCGTTTTTGTGGGTATTCCCAACCTCCTCCCCGTCCCCAGACATCCAAATTTCAGTCTCCCAGACTCCTATTTCTGGGGTATTCCCAACCTCCTCCCCTTCCCAGACATCCAAACTTCCGTCTCCCACCTCTCCCGGCACATTCCCTCCTCCAGAACAGACCAAAAAAAGCCTCTTCCCTTCCTTTTCCCCCCCGAATTCCCCGGATCCGGAGCACCGGGCCAGCTCCAAAAATTCCTCTCCTCCCTCACAGGACAGGTATTGCCCCCGGAGCGGCTTCTGTGCTCCAGCATTCCCAAAAATAAATCCCTTCCTCGGGAGCGAGGTTTCCCGGCTGCTGGCGGAGTTTCAGGACGAGCTCCCACTTCCAGCCGGGAGCCGCTTCCAAACCCCGCGGAGCCTCGGAGCGCCGCGATCAGCGAGGAGACTTTCCCTCGCCGAGCCCCGAAAGTTTGGGAAAMGCTTTGGGAACGCGTTCTCAGGGAATAACGGGAGCGACGTTTGGGTCGGGAAGGGGAGGGAGGGAGGGATTTGAAACGTTCCCCAAGGATCCAGGTTTGCTCCGAGGGAGGAAAAAACCACAAAAAATCCCATTAAAATCCCTTTGGGGCCGCACAAACAAAACCACCCCACGCGGGAGCGGCTCCTTGGGAGAAATTCCAGACAATCGCCGCTGGAAAAAGCGCCGGGAGCGGGGAACGAGGCTACAAAGGATGCTCCCGTCAAAGGGATGTGGCGGGCGCAGTTACTAAGGAGACCAGGACGGGCCATTATTCCAGCCCGGGAGAAGAGGATTCCTGCTCCGGGAGTCACAGGCGGCACGGAAGGAAAAATCCGCGCATCCCAAACGCGCCGGGTCCCGCTCGCAGCATTCCCGGGAGCTGCAGGGGAGGGTGGGAAATCCCCCGCGGGAAAAATCCCCCYCGTTAGAGGCCGATCCGGGGGGTGCGGGGTGGTTCTCCCCTGGGATTCCTGGATCTGGGAGGTGTTTTTGTGGGAATTGGCCCTGGAGGGGCTCATCCATCCCTTGCTGCCGCCTCCAGATCCCACCGGGAATTGGGGGGTCCTTCCTTTCCGCGTGAGGGGATGGCCGTGGAATGGGTTCGGGAGCGGGAGGCGCTGGGATTTATCCCCGGGAAGTGGCAGAGTTGGGTCCAAAGGAAGGAAGGAAGGAAGGGGAGCAGACTCCAGAAATCCTCGGGACCCCAAAGCTCAGCCGAGGATCCTGGAATTGGAGCCTCTCTCCTGTCGGGAATGCGGCCCCTGATCCGCTCTGATAACGCCGTGATCCCGATCCCGATCCTTGTCTCCAGAGCCCCGCTGGATCCCGCCGTGGGTGGGCTCCAGCTCCAGCAATCAGCGCTCTTCAGCTCATTATTCCAGCTTTTTTCCCCATAAAATCCTCCCAGTTTAAATTTCGGGAGTCTCCCGGCCCAGCCCACCCGAGCCCCCGCACATCCAGGAATTSGCTTCCCAGGAAAAGCTGCTCCAGGAATTATCCCAGCATTCCCAATCAGAGCCAGAACAAATCCCRGCCCTTCCCTGCCGCTCCATAAACAGCGACATCCACCATTCCCTGTTTTCCTGCGCTTCCCACGGGCTCCGAGGGCAGCAGGACCCGCGCTGTTCCCTGCAATCCATGGGCAAAGCTCTCCCAGGAAGGAGCTGCCCTCATCTATCCRTGGATTTTCCAGCGCCGCGGGGAGCGGGTGGGAGACGAAATCCCCCTGGGAGCCCCATCCCAAAGCCTCTCCCAGCCCGGAGCATCCAGGGCTGGATTTTTGGGAAGGCTGAGCAGCCTTGGAGCGCTCCGGTGGCTCCGGGCCGAGCTCCGCGGGAATCAGGGAATCTGCTCCCTCGGGATCGCTCCCAGCGCTGCTCTCCCGCCGGGAAGGGAGGAATTCCTTCTGCCTCGGCGCTTCCCACACCTTCCAGAGCTCCCAGCTGCTCCCAGCAGCCTGCTTCCCAAGGATCCAGCCTGAGGAGGAGGGATGGGATAGGATGGGATGGGATGGGATGGATCCAGGGCCAGCCCTCGCTCCTGCCAAGTTTTCCATGGCTGGGGTGGACCTTTTCCAGCTCCGGCGGCTCCTCCCGAGGGCTGCGGGAGGATCCCCTGGGATGAGGGAGCGCGTCCTGGGAATGCTGGAAGCCGTCCCGGAGCATCCCTGCGCTGCCCGCGCTCCATGGATCCCGCGCGTCCACGGGCGGGCGGGATAAAGGGACAGGGGGAACTYCGGGAGGGTGGAAAACACGGGAATTCAGAGCTGGGAAAAAAAAACCAAGGGAAAGCTGGGAAGGACGGGAATGGAAAACTCCTCCAGCTCCAGCTGCAATCCCAGCGGAGCCCGGCTCCGCAGCAGAGAATTCCCAGCGCGAATCCCACACCTGCCTGCAGTGAAAATATCCTCAATAATTCAGGAGCCGCTCCGGAGCTGCGGAATCCTCGCGGCTCCCGGGGGGGATCTGCGGGAAAGGCACGGAAAGGGTGGGATTGAGGCTCCCCCACCCCATTCCAGGCCGGCAGAGCCCCTGGGAGCTGCTGCCCTTTCCATGGAATTGCGGCCGTGGCAATCCGGGAATGCAGAGCGGGATAAGGGCAGGGAGCAGGGAAGTTTGTCCTGTTCCCACCTCCAGGCTTTTCCCATCTCTGCTTCCAAACYGCCTCAGGCACATCCCTGGGATGGGACATTTTACTGGGATTCAATATTCCAGAGGAACCCAGGGCCTCATGTCTCTCCTGCAGGGYTGGGGCTGTCCCCCTTTATCCCATTTATCCAGTTTATCCTGCACCAATTCCATCCAAGCCTTGGCTTTTCCTGCTGGTCAACGACTCCGAGAGGAGCCCTGGATCCCACCCCTCTCCTGCCTGGGACTGGATCCATTCCTCACCGCCTGGAATTCCCTGCACTCCTCTCCCTCTCCAGCCTTTCCCAAARAACACTTTTCCTCCAGGGATTGGAATAATTCAGTCCCACACACGAAAATCTCCTGGATCCAGCGGCAAAAAATTCCCAATTCCACTCGAACCAAGACGGGGCTSAATTTTCCTGCCCACGTTTGCCCGGGGAACTTCCCAAGGCCAATTCCTGCTTTATTTCTCGTTGATTTTCCCGAATCCTTCCAGGCCCCTGCCCTTTGTTTATTCCTATTCCATGTGCCACCCTTGTTATTTTTCCCTGKTTTTTTCCCGTTGTTTCCCTGTCCCGCTCAGGGAGGTCTGTCCCCCTTTTGTGTGCATCCAGTTTTAAATTCAATTAACATTTTTAATTCAATTAAACTTTAAATTAAATTAAATTCAAACGAAACGGAATTTATATTCCAATTTAAMCACGACACGCCCCCCAAGGAAGGGGAATTGCCAAGGCCAAATTTCCTGCCTGGAATTGCAGCCAAGGAGCCGAGCGGGCAGCAGGTCAGGAACGACCAATAATGAAAAACCCAAATTAAATTGTAATTAAATATCTCCACAGAAATCGACTCCCAAAAGTCCTCAGGGATAAGCGAAGGGATTCGGGACACGAGGATGGAGCTGGAGAGGAAGGAAAAGGGAGGGAGCAGGAGGGTTTTAGCAGGAATAAATCACAGGAAGTGGAGAAAGCTCCAGAAATGGAGTTAAAAACCCCAAATCCAACCCAAACCTTTGGCTCCTCCAAGGAAGTGCTGGAGGGAGGGAAGAAAGGAGCCCAAGGGGCTGGAATTGTGTCCGGAGGGTTCCAAGCCCAGCAGCTCCCCCAGCCCCGGCTGTTCCGCCCGGGAGCTGCTCCTTCCACCGGGAAAATCCCACAGAAATCCCGCACAGGGAACCCAGGCTGCGGGAACAGAGCCCGGGACAGCCATGGAAAAATGTCCGGGATTGGATGCTCCCAGTGGCTGGAGATGGGAGCAGGGCACGGGGCAGGGATCCAGGAGCTGGTCCTGAAGGGATCTGGGATCCAGGAGCTGTTCCTGGGGGAATCAGGAATCCAGGGAGCTGTTCCTGAGGGAATCAGGGATCCAGGGAGCTGCTCCTAGAGAATCAAGGATCCAGGGAGCTGTTCCTGAGGGAATCAGGGATCCAGAGAGCTGCTCCGAGAGAATCAAGGATCCAGGGAGCTGTTCCTGAGGGAATCAGGGATCCAGRGAGCTGCTCCTAGAGAATCAAGGAYCCAGGGAGCTGTTCCTGGGGAATCAGGGATCCAGGGAGCTGTTCCTGGGAGCAAGGGGATAACAGGGAGAAGGAAGCACATCAAGGATGGCTCAGAGGGATGAAAGGTCCCTGTCAGATCCCTGAGGAAGGGGAAGAGTGGGAAGGAAAAGCAGGAAGGAAAAGCAGGAGGAAGGAAAAGCAGGAATATCCAGCTCCGTGGCTGCTCCGCCGGKTCAGGCCCAGGAAATGCTTCCCTGAGAAGCCGTTCGGATCAATATTCCCTGTCCCTGTGGAATTCCCAGCTCCAGCTGCTCCACGTCCCGGCCAGCTCTGCAGCACCAGCCCCTGGCACCGGGAGAGGCCTGGAATTGCAGTGGATGTGGGAGGCTCCGGAGCTGTGGGGAGCAGATGGCTCCGGCTGACAGCAGGGACACAGAAATCATGGATGCACCTGGGATAACAGCCAGGGAACGGCTTGGGATGCATGGAAGGGATCCCAAAGCCCATCCAGGGCCACCCCCGCCATGGGCAGGGACACATTCCACGATCCCAGGGTGCTCCAAGCCCCCTCCAACCCATCCTTGGRCACTTCCAGAGACGKGGCAGCCACAGCTTCTCCGGGAATTCCATCCCAGCCCCTCCCCACCCTTTTTCAGGAGAGATTCCCAGGAAAGTGGTCAGGACTGGGAGGCCTCCCTGCCCAGAGGATGGGGGGGACCTGCAGGAAAACCTGGGCTTGTCCCAGCCCTTCCCGCAGAGCCAGGGGCTGTCCCAGGACACGGCCAGGGAATGCCGGGATGGGATCCATGAAGCTCCTGGGGCTGGAAGGAGGGAGAGGAGCTCTCCCTCCTCCAGGGATGGGAGGCTGGGATAGAGAATCCGGGACAGCACATCCCTCACCCACTTCCCAGCCACACCCAGGTGATTCCCTGGGATCCATTCCCTGCCCAATTCCAGGACTTGAAGCTCAGATCCCTTTGGCACCGCCCTGGCTCTGCTCCCATCGCCCTTCCCGCGGGATTTGGGGCCAATCCCGACATTCCCGGCTGGTGTCCCTGGTCCYAGCCCCCCTGGCCTGCCCCTGCATCCCACCGGGATTGTCCTGCTCTCCCTCCTCACCCCCCAAGAGGCGCGGGAAGGAGCCCCCGGGCCGGGATCGTTAAAAACTCCGGGATTTTGGCATCACCTGCAAGGAGAAATAACGGATTTATCTCGCAGTTTTCCGTGCAGCATTCCCAAAAAACCTCCCCCGGCTCCCAGGACCAGCAGGACACAGCAGCAGAACCGCAGGGCTTGAACTGAGAAGGCTTAAAAAGGAGAGAGAATTCCAAAATAATAATAATTCATTAATTGAAAAGAAAAAGGCCAGAGATACCACACGGTACAAAATAGGAATTATTTATATTTTCCAAAAGAAAAACCAGAAAGTTCCCAGCTATTGAAACATCTTTGCTGGAAGAAGTGACTCCATAGAAAGGGACAGGACTGGCTCCCAAACTCGGGCACAAACAGGGAAAGGGATCACGGAGCAATCAGGGACGTCACACGCAGCAGTCGGCAACAAGGACATTTATCCAGGGGGTCTGGGATTCGTTTCTTAAAAAAAGAGGGAAGAAAGGGGGGAAAAAAGCAGGGAAAACTGCCAAAAACATTTCCCACAACATTCCAACCAGAAACCGTTGCCGTCGTTCTCGGATCCAGGGGTGTCCAGTCCTCTCCCTGCCCCCGCGCTCCAAGCTGGGATTTGGTAGAAAAGGGGGATTTGGGACCGTTTCTGCCGCGTTTGCCGCGGACGCGCAAGTGCCGAACCGGGGAAAATCCATCCGCGGAAAATCCGTCCGGGAAAATCCGTCCTCGGCTCGCCCACGGCCGCGGGGCTCCCGCACGCGTCCAGGTCTCGGCTCGGCCGCGAGGAACTTGGGGAATTCCGCGGGGTTTCGTTTCTGTACGAACGCTCCCGGAGCTCCCGTCGGGGATTTCCTTCCCGAATCCTCGACGGAACGGCTTCCGTCTTCCCCGCGGGAGCCGAGTCCTCGCGCTCCGGGCGTCCCCGCGCCTCCGCCGCTCCGGCCCCATCCCCGTTCCCGCCGGGAACGGCGCCCGATCCCGAACCTTCGAGCGCCGCCGGCCGGGCCGGGGGAGCGCGCGGCCCACGGGGAGCGGCGGCACGAACGGCCCCGCGGCCCGGCCCTCCCCCCCGCCGTCCCGAGCGTCCGGGGGCGCCGCCGGAGCGCGGTCCGGCCGGGGGTCGGGCGGCGGAGGCCGGGGCCGCTCCCAGGAAAGCTCGGGCCGAGGGAAGGGCGGGATTTAGGACTGCTTGAGCCGCTTGCGGGGCGGGCCCAGGAAGGGGCACTGCGCCGACGCCAGCGAGCGGTAGGCCTCGGCCACCAGGTGCGGGTGCGACACCACCATGGACTTCCAGCCCGACGTCTCCATCACGTCCGAGGCGTGGCTGCGAACGGGGAACGAGATCCGGGATCAACGGCTCCGGGAAACGAGGACGGACCCGCGAGACGCCGCCCCGCGCGCACGGCAAAGACGGAGGCGGAGGGGTTTGGGACGTGCTGGTGGTTCGAGGGGGAAAGGTCTGGCGGATTTCTGGTGGGAACGGCAGGAATGGGGCTCGCCCCCCACCCCCCGGGCACTCGGCACAGGAATGGTTTGAATCCGTAGGAAAGGATGGAGGGGAACTGCACCGAACGACGGGAACGTTCCATCTCTTAAAGCTTGGCAGGGATTTTCCATCTGCTGTTGGATTGGGAGTTGGAATCGATCCCTCAGTGCAAAATCATGGAATGGGTTGGGTTGGAAGGGCTTTAAAACCCACCCAGTGCCACTCCTGCATTGTCAGGGACACCTTTCCCTATCCCTGGGACACTTCCAGGGATGATCCCAGGATCAGAACTCCCTGATCCTCTCCCACCTGGAAGTTCTGGTGCTCCCAGGAAGCTCCAGAGCAGCTCCCAGAGGCCAACATTGACCTGCACTTAGGGCAATGCCATGTCTGGAATGCCACATGAATCATGGATCACATGGAAMAAACTGGAGAATTTACCAGAGGAAAACCTTCTCAGCACGGGCCAGGTCAGGAATTGTGGATCCTGGGGCTAACCAGGAATATTTTAAACAACTCCGGGAATTGCTGAGGTTGGGGAGGATCTCTAGGATCACCAAGTCCAACCACCATCGATTGGAGTGAGGAGTGAGACAGGAAAGGGAAAGCGGGGGGAAAAGGGAAGGAGTTGTGCATGCTGGGGCAATTCCTCGCTAATTCATCAATGCCTAATCAAGGACTCACTAATTAAGGAATGACTCGTTAAGGACTCACTAATTGATGAAGTCCACGGCCTGGGTTTTGAGCTGGTCCGCGCTGTGCAGGTCAGCCAGGATCAGGATCTCGGCCGCGTTCTCCACGGAGAGATTGCTGCACAGAGCATCCTCACACATCACCTTCAGCCTCTCCAGGGCGTACTGGGAATGAAACAGGGAATGAAATCATGGAATTACACCTGGTTACTGCCCAGAGCATCCTCACACATCACCTTCAGCCTCTCCAGGGCGTACTGGGAATGAAATCATGGAATTACACCTGAATTACACCTGGTTACTGCCCAGAGCATCCTCACACATCACCTTCAGCCTCTCCAGGGCGTACTGGGAATGAAATCATGGAATTACACCTGAATTACACCTGGGAACTGCACAGAGCATCCTCACACATCACCTTCAGCCTCTCCAGGGCATATTGGGAATGAAATCATGGAATTACACCTGGTTACTGCCCAGAGCATCCTCACACATCACCTTCAGCCTCTACAGGGCATACTGGGAATAAAACCATGGAATTACATCAGGAACACCTTGTGGGAAAGAGGAACCCCCACCTTGTGCTCCTCCATTCCAGGAATGACCTCCTGAACACTCCACRTGCAGCTGGACTGGGCTCAGAGGCAAAAATCCATGGAAAAAAGGAGGATTGTGATGTTCCCACCCTGAGGAACAACAGGAAGGAAAAATCCCCCCATCCCTGGCACCTCCTGGGTTTAAGGGCTGTGAATTTTCCCTGCCTTTGGAATTATCCTTCAGATTTATTGGGCAATCTGGAGCTGACAGGACATCCGAGACCTCCAGGGAGTGAGGCCGAATTTGGAGGAGCCCCCGGGATTGTTCCCTGGGAATGCTCCGTGCTGGGAGATCCCAATTTGTGGGATCTTTGCCCCAAGATCAGCTCCATCGCCGTAAATGGATTTATTGATTGATTTCTTTTATATCCTGAGATTTCCCCCCCGTGATGATTAAATTGGAATGAAGAATTTCGGATCATAAACCCAATTTTTCACTGATAACAAAGCAGAGCTCTCAGAACCAGCAGAGTTTTCTCCACCACAGCAAATCCAATTTATCCAAATTATTGGATCAAATAAATCAAATTTATTTCCTAATCTGTATCAATAAATCAAGCAGTTTATTGGCCCAGCCATCCATTGGGATAATTCCCTSTCAGTGCCTGAAAACGAACCCAAGCTGGGAAGTTCTCCTGGTGCAAATGGAATATTCTCCTCCGAGCATCCAGGTTTTATTTCCATTTTGGCCACAAACAGCTCAGTTTTAATTGCACTGTTGGACAGAATTGGTCATTGTGGGCTCCGAGCAGCAACATTCCCACTTTTTTAATTCCAGCCAAACCCCCCCATCCCRGCCCAGGCTCCCCCCGGAGCTGCACTGGGAGCTCTGGGCTGGGCAGTTGGATTTGGGGTGGGGTTGGGGTTAATTCCAGCTTTTTCCTAAGAGGCAGAAGGAGCTGCTCCAGTCTCCTGGGTGAATCTTGGATGTAAATATTGGATGCTTTCTGTGCTTCCGTGGAGGAGTTTTTTATTCCTGCTTTTAACACACACAAGAACAAAAAGCTGAGTTAAAAGCCAGGAAAKGCAAAATTCAAGCTCCTTCTGCCCTCAGTGTGCTGCTCCTTCTTCACTCAATACTCCCTAAATATGGAATAAATGTGGTTCTCCTGGCTGGAATTCCCATCTCAATGCCGGMGGAAATGGAGCTCCAAAAATGCTTTAAAATGAGCTGTGGAGCAAAAATTCCTGATTTTTTGATGGGAAGATCCCCAGCTGTGCAGCTCCAGGTTCATTCCCTGTCAATCTGATGGTCGAGGGGTTTTCCAGCACATCCAGGTTTCCCTGGAAGCCCCAATCCCAGAGCTCCCAGGAGAGGGAACGTGCGGCGAGCTCCAGGAGCGCCGTGGGAAGGAAAGGAAGGAAAGGCCACGGCATTCCCAGCTCCCTGCCCATCCCGAAATCCCACGCTACCTTGTCAGCAGCTGCCAGCAGATCATCTGCCATCTTGTCCAGGTTTGGGGCCTTCCCAGTGTAGATAAAACACATCATTTCCTTAAAAACCTCGGGCTCCACGTCGTTGATCTCCACCCGGTTCTGGAASGGGAAAACGGGGCCTGTTGGGATCTGCCAGGAGATCCCGAACCAAGGGGCTCCTGCTCCCCAAATCCTTCAGCTCAGAGGGGAATTAGGTACAAGGAGTTGTACTGGGAAAAGGAAAGGGGAAAGGGGAAAGGGGAAAAGGGAAAGGGGAAAAGGAGGAAAAGGTGTGGATGGAGTAAGGAAAATTCCAAGCTGTGCCTCACCCTTCCCCCTGTCCCACCCCAGCCTCTTTCCCAATGGCACAATGGATCCCGGATCCCTTTTCCTCCCTCCATTCAGGACCAGCTGGAGCAGAGAGGGGCRTCCCGTGTGGGAGCAGCGGTTCCAGGGTGATCCAGGCCCAGAGGGACGATGTGGGCAGGGAGCATTCCCGGCTGGAGCAGCTCTGCTCCCTCGGGATGTGCCTCACCTTCTTGCTCTCCTCCATCTCGTGCTCGAACATGGCACTGAACACCGGCGAGCGCGCTGGGGAGAAACACAGCACTGGGAATCTGGGAATGGCTCCATCCCCTGGGAAGGGCTAGGTGCTGCCTGCCCGCTCCTCACCAGCTCCCCAGCACTTCCCRAGGTTCTTGTCTCCTGTCCTGCCAGGAACTGGCTAGTGGAATGGATTTCCCAGGGAATCTGTGGCTGCCCCATCCCTTGGGAGTGCCCAAGGCCAGGCTGGATGRGGCTTGGAGCAGCCTGGGAGAGTGGGAGGTGTCCCTGCCCATGGATGGCACTGGATGGGCTTTAATCCCTTCCAACCCAACCCATTCCATGATCCCATGAACTGGACAGGGCTGTAGAGTCAAAGGTGACTTTGGGAATACTCTGGACAGGTTGGTCCACAGCCAGGAGCTGCACTYGGTAACGGGGGCTCCGGGAGAGCTGGAGAGGGACCTGGGACAAGGAATGCAGGGAYAGGACGGGGGGAGGGGCCTTAAACTAAAGCAGGGAACRGGYTGGGAAGGAATTCCTGGCTGTGAGGCTGGAGAGGGGCTGGGAYGGACTTCCCAGAGCAGCCGTGGCCGCCCCATCCCTGGAAGCGTCCAGGGCCGGGTCGGAGCCCCCCGGGCTAGCGACGGCATCCCTGCCTGCGGACGAGCTCGCGGATCCCTCCGTCCCAGCCCGTGCCACGCCCCAGGAGCGGCACCCACCTGCCAGGATGGCCTTGTGGCCCTTGAACTCCTGGCCGGCCACGCAGAGGCAGCAGTCGGTGAAGCGCGAGTTCTCCCACAGCCCGCCCAGCTCGTCCGCCAGGCGGCACTCGGGCACCTTCACCATGTTCATGGTGTTCTGGCCCGAGATGTTCACCGAGTCCTGCACCACGCTCACCTGGGAACAGGGACGAGCTCACACACACCCTGGGAATGCTCACGCACACCCTGGGAACGCTCACCCCCACGGGAAGGGGAGGGAGGGCAGGGCAAACCCCACAGCTCTGGAGTTCAGGCACTGTGGGGTTAGAATTCCCCACTTTTGAAGCATCCCCTTCAGAGATCAGGGTGTCCATCCCAAATCCCAACCCCACCAGCAGATTCTCCTCTCCCCCCCACACTCCCAGCACTCCCAAGCAGTTTATGAGGTGATTTCTGAAGGAAGAGGAATATTTTTTTCCCTTTCCTGGTTTTTCCCAGACACCACACCTGACCCAGTTTCCCAGCACTGTGGACCCTCCCCGATCAATAATGCAACAGCAGCAATCCAAAGGGAAAGGAAGGATCCACAGAGCTCCCACRACCCAGCACAGATCCCACACGGGCACTGCCTGACCCCTCCGTGTCCTCCTGCTCCTCCTCCTGTGCCTGAAACGCTGCTCTCCCACTCCAAATCCAGCTAAACCCCCCCTCCACGGGAAGTTCACCCAAATCCCGCTTTCTGTCGGATAATGAGGCAGATTTGGAGGAGGCAGAATCCCGATCCCTGCTCCAAAGGTGAGGAATCCTTCTCCAAGGGCCTCGTTAGGAGCCTGTGGAGCAGCAGCCCCACTGTCAAAGGCAGGTAAATGAGAGCTGCAGCAGAGCCCAATTAGCACAGATCAGTGATTAACAAGGCCCTGCTGGAATCGGGAATAAAGGAGCGGATTGAGAGGGAAGCAGGCATGAGAGGATTCCCTGGACTTGCTGGAGTCCAGTTCTGTCAATGACCAGTGGCCAAAGGAGAGCAAGGACAGCAAGGGAAGCTCCACGGGGTGGGGAAGGAGAAGGAAGAGGAAAAGGATTCCAGCCTCAGATGCCAAATCCCATGTTTATCTACACCACATCTCACAAATTCCCTTCTCACAYGCTGAATTTTGGAGCTGCACTTCCAAGTTTAAGTTTTTTGGCTCTTTTCTCATGGAGGAAGGAGGAATTTCCAGACCTCCACAGGTGCTGTGCCAGACTCTGTCCCTTCTCCTCCCATTCAGTGCTCAAGGAAAGGCTCCCTCCATCCCTCAGAACTGCTGCTGCTGATTAAATCCTCATCCTTCAGATGTTTGTTCATTTGAACGTGTGCTTATGATGGCCAAAAACTGAAAAAAAAACCCCCAAAACCAAACAAACCCCCCCCCAAATCCCAGCTGTCAAAGGACTTTGAAGCTCTTCTTTTATTCCTGAAAGAAAACACGGCAGAAGAAAAGATTCCCAGGAAAAAAAACAGTGCAGGAGATGCAAGGAGAGAGAACAACTTGTTCTGGCAAAAAAACAGCTCCAGGAGGGGCTTTGCAGTTTAAAAGACAATGGGAGTGAGGCAGGAGAAGCTCTGAAGACATTAAATGGGAGTCTGAAGTTGCTCATTAAGTTTTTTAAGCTGAAATATCTGGTTTTGGAAATAACTGGCTGCATCTTGGCCTGAAATAGCACAAGTGAAATAATAATAATAATAATGTTGYAGAAAAAGACAAACACAATGAGCAGAAAATGGTGATTACTGTAAAATCCCAGGTTCTTTCTGCTGCCTGTATAGACACATTTAAGAAAATAAAGAACAACTCTGCTTGATTCAGCAGGCAAATAARGGCAGGGCAGTTCCCACTCCAGCCAGGGGTGGATTTTATCCCAAGAGAGCCCCAAATGAAGGAGCACAAACAGATGGATGAGAACACCGAAGCACAAGTGAAATGATAATCAAACCTGCCTAATTCCCATCATCATTCCAGGTAAAAGCCCAACAGAAAGGAGCCAGGAAGAAAAGGGATGAATCATGCAGGGAGAAAGCCACACACAGAGCAATAAAATCCAAGTCACAGAAACATCCAGCAGTGCTCCTGACTCCCAAAGAGCCAGGATGAGCAGGGAGAGCCGTGCCTGTGGCCCATGGAATATCCAGCAGTGCTCCTGACTCCCTAAGAGCCAGGATGAGCAGGGAGAGCCGTGCCTGTGGCCCATGGAATATCCAGCACTGCTCCTGACTCCCTAAGAGCCAGGACGAGCAGGGAGAGCCGTGCCTGTGGCTCATGGAATATCCAGCACTGCTCCTGACTCCCTAAGAGCCAGGATGAGCAGGGAGAGCCGTGCCTGTGGCCCATGGAAGCTGTCCCTGGGCTCACCTCACAGAACAGGGTGAGTTTGTCATCCGGGAGGAGCCCGTTGGCCTCATCCAGCAGGAAATCCCTCCTGATGAACTTCTTGAAGCCCCAGTCCTTGCCTTGCACGAAGCGATAGGCTCGCTGGCTCTCTGCAACACAGGCCCAGGTCAACCCAAACCTGGCCCAG
>JACAXG010000174.1:996125-1009582 GCA_018881555.1 Amblyornis subalaris | reverse complement strand
GGCCCAGATCAACCCCAAACCTGGCCCAGATCAACCCCAAACCTGGCCCAGATCAACCCCAAACCTGGCCCAGATCAACCCCAAACTCAGCCCGGCTTAACCCGAAACGTGCCCCAGTTTAACCCCAAACCCAGCCCAGCTTAACCCCAAACCCAGCCCAGGTCAACCCCAAAGCTGGCCCAGATCAACCCCAAACCCGGCCCAGATCAACCCCAARGCTGGCCTAGCTTAACCCCACACCTGGCCTACCTTAACCCCAAACTCGGCCCATCTTAACCCAGCCCAACTTAACCCCAAACCCTGCCCAGCCTAACGCAGGCCAGGGGCAGCAAACCCCAAAGGTGGCCCAGCCTAACCCCAAASSYKGCCCAGCCTAACCCAGCCCMGGGGCAGCAAACCCCAAACCTGGCCCTGCAGGCCCCACTCACCCATGGCCTTGGTCTCCTCCCCCTTGGCGTTGAGGATGGAGAACTTGAACTTGGCGCGGACCTCGCTCTTGGGGCAGCTCACCAGCAGCAGGTACAGGGACAGGTAATCCTTGCTCTCCTCGTCCAGGCCCTTGGGGTTCACTCGCAAACACCTGGAGAAGGGAACGTCGGGAATGGCAGGAGCAGGGCCTGGCAGGTCAGCRATGCATTTAAAGGAAGGGCACTGGGGCATTTTCAGAGGTGTAGGGCAAACAGTGCTGGTAACAACCCCTGAACACCCAGGGAGCCCCAGAGGGGTAAAAGAGCAGAGCTTCATCCCCACACTGAGAAAAACATCCAGGATTTATGGGAAACCCCAAAAACCCCCAGAGAGAATGGCTGGAATCACTGAAAACCCCCCTGGATGTCAATGTTCAGAAWGGGAAAGTGAAAGAAAGAAAAAGGAGGGAATGGATTTGAGCAAGTGCAGCCAATGCAGAGAAATGGTGATCAAATGCCACAGGAAGCAACTGAAAGGAAAAAGGGATTTCTGGAAGGCTGGTGGTTTAAAAAGACCCCACAATATCAGGGCTAAAAGGAGAAACCACTCCCGTGTGAAGGAAAGGCAGGAAGAGGCAGTTCCATGCCCTGGAACTGGACCCAGAATGTTCCAAGAACAAAACCCAGGCCAGGTAAGGAACGGCTCCCACACACAGGGACACAAATCCCACAGATCCAGATGTTCCAGGAAGAGCTGACTGCAAAGGGGGAGTGACTCAGGAACCAAAGGGCAAGGAAAGCACAGCTCTGCCACCCAAAGGAAGGGAACACGCACTGTATCCCACAGGAAAGTTATCCAGGGGCTGCTCTCCCACAATTTGTACTGAAGAGCAAAATTCTGAACACTCAACATCAGGATAAGATCAGGAATCAGTGTCCATGGATGCACCAGAACATGACTCAGAGCAGACACAGATCTGAGCAAAGTCCAGTCAGAGTTACTGGAAGTGACTTGGGAACTCAGGGAAGATAAGGAAGGTCTGGAGGGAAAGGGAAAGGCCAAAATAAGGTCACCCTGGAGAAGCAGAACTCCTGGGCAGGAGGAGTGAGAGGACATGGGCACTTCCTCATCCCTGTGTCACAAAAAGCTGCCACTCAGAGAAAGGGAACTCACAGCAGGAAMAATCCCCTTTTGAACCCCATGGAGCACTAGGGCTGGCACTGGGGGGTGCCACAGGCTGTGCACCCTCACTGCCCACGGGGACCTGCTCCCAGCAATCTGGTTTGAATAAAACACTGATTCGTGTGCAAACCCTGCTGAGCATCAGGGCTTCTGTGCCCAGCCCAGGGACATTTCCAAAGATTTCCCCCATTGCAGCCCCCARTCCCACCCCCAGCTGGGATGAACCCCTCTGCTCCGGGCCTCACCACTTGAGTTTGTCGTTGGCTCCCGAGGAAAAGGTGGAGCTCTTGATGACCTCCCCCATCTCCTCCCGGCAGAAGCTGAAGTTGTTGATGGTCCACATGTAGGAGAACTTCACCACCTTGATCTGAGGGGACAACAGCAGCTTCAGGGTCGGCGTCACCCACCCCACAGGGACTGAGGGAGCGACCGCGGGATGAGAGACCAGGAACGCTGGGAACGGCTGGCAGGGGGCACTGGGCTGCTCCGGAGTCCTGCCACGGGCACGGGGAGCATTTTTGCTGTTGCCACGGTGACCAGCGCAGTGCGGAGGTGCTGCGAGTGCCCTCTGTGCGTGCGTGCGGAACTCCGGGGGTAAGTCCCGCCCGTCCCGCCCCCGCTCCCAGGAACGCGGCCCGGGCCRGGCGAGCTCACCTGGGTGTAGCACCAGCTCTCGGCCACGGGGCCGCTGGACATCTCTGCCGGAGGGGGGGGACTCGGCACCCTGGACATCGCCAGCTTGGACGGCGCGCGGGGGCCGGCACGGGCGGGACAGGGGGCTCAGCTCACCTGGGGGGGGGGCAAAAACCAGAAAAAAAATCATCAAAAGTGACAATCGGCACGGAAATGGGGGCTCAGATCACCCGGGAGGGTCAGCAAACAGAGAGGAACCATCACAACGACAACCAGCAAGGAAATGGGGGCTCAGATCAAAGACCGGAGTCTGTCATCCCAGCCCAGGCAGGTGTGGATCGGGGCACAGGCTCCAGCTTTGAGCTCTGGGCACCTCCAGAGAAACGCTGGAATTCCTGGTGCAGAGGCMTTATTTCATCGAAAACAAGTGAGGGGTTTCCAGGTTTAATTTGCTGCTCAAAAAGATCAAGTGACCCCATGGAAGCACTGAAAAAAGAGAGAAATCAGTGTTTAACCCTGCAGAGGGGCACACAACTCCATGGGAATTTATTCCTGCCGCAAAGCTCCGAAATAATTCCATAAAATCAGAGTTCCAGACACCTGGCACGGATGCAAAGCCGAGTGCTCTCACATGAAATGCTTCACAAGCTTCTGGCATTCGCAGTTGGAAAAAAAAAAGTGTTTAAAACGTTGACTTTAAGCAGTAAAGGCCATCGAGATGCACTTCAGGCACTTCACTACACTGAGCTTGAAACAACCCCAGCTCTTCCCAAGAAATTCAAATCTCCAAGGTTGTGTCATTCAAATGAGGTCAAAATGAGCAAATAAAACTTTGGAATATTTCAGAGATGGCTCCTGCAGTGACCCCRCTCACATTTAGGGACAGAGAAAACCTGAATTCCAGCACCACAGCACCTCCTCCTCCTTCCCACGGGGAATTTTTGTGCAGTGCCAGGCCCTGGGCAGGACCATCCCGAGCTTTCCCTTCCCCAGCCAGGCTCTCCCACTGTTCCCAGACATTTTGAATGGACGTGACTGGATCTGCTCAGCACCACATACAGCACTGGGACCCAGATTACCGAGAGCAGGAGGAGCAGCCAGGGAAAGGAGGGGGATTTTTGGGATTGGCCGCTGTGTGCCTGCTGAGCAACAAGATGTGCAGTGATGGGAAAGGTTCAGCAGGAGAGAGCACAAGGAATGGATACATAAAACATGAGAYTGGGCTGTGAAATTGGATTTTGGTGTTAAAATCGCATTAAATTTCAGTGATTTCAGTTTTTAACTGGCACCTTTTTACTCCTTAAATAATAGAAATAATGCAACTTTTATTTAAGAAGCATTAAAGGGATGGATTAAAAAAAGGACATAAAAATAACTTAAAAGAACTTCGGAATCCTCTGAAACAACAGCTCCATGGCCCCTCCACACCACTCCCCCCAGACCTGGCCAAAAGGTGGGAATGAAACCCCAACCCACAAGCACCTCCTTGTCTCCTTCCCAACAGGGATTTGGGGCACAGSCCCAAAATTCCCTACAACTCCGTGTTTCCCCAGCAGGGATTTATCAACCACCAGCTTTCTAGAAGAGGAAAAATTCCAGGGAAACTGGAAACAACTCCAGTGCCAGGGACACTGCACCAATTAAATATCTCCACATTTAGAGAAACGTTTAACACCAAAGGTAATGATGCAGTTCAGAGACTCCAGTGGGTCCTTCCTGAAGGCAAATTGGTGAATTTAGGGATAACTTGTCCCTTTATGGCGTGAAAACGAGGCATTAATGAAGAGGCAAAGAGGAGACAACAACCTGTGATGGGATGCCACTTATTCCTCAGTCCCTGGGAAGTGGAAGGGTTTCCTGGACAGAAGTCAATCCTAAATCCCAAAGCCAACTCCAGCAGACTGCAGCCATCGATCCATAAAAGGGGAAGGAAACAGAGACTCGGGTGATGCACAATTGGGAATAGGAATGGCTGCTTTCTGTATTCCAACAGGACTGGAAGCTGGGCTGAAATATCAACTCCATCTTCCACAGGTTTCTAGAGGCATCCCAAATGAACGAGCTTGGACYGTTTAATATCCTATTTAATGTCCCTTTTCCATCCCAAATCCCTCCCTCCCAGCTGGCCTGGCCGGGCAGGTGGGAATGGAAAGCCTGCTGGAATTGCTGCTGCCTCCAAAGCTTCTCCATTTGCAAGGATTTTCTACCCTTTGGAAAACGGGCCCAGGCCCAGGGGAGGCCCAGCAGAGGTCACTGAAATCCACCCTCACCCCTGCCCCTGTTCACCTCCCAGCGCTCAATCCCTGCTCTGGCACGGCCCGAAATTCCAGGGATTTCAACGCAGGTAAAGGGAAATTCCTGGCGWTTGTTTGCTCTGGGCACTCCAGATTTCACCTCCTCACCAGCAGGGCTGGCACCTCTGGACCGGGAGCAGATGGAAAAGCACGGCAGGATTTGGGGAAAGGTTCGGTAAATAATTCAGAGATCACAGCTCGGGAGAAGCAGGGACACCCTCGGAGAACAGGCGGAAATATCAACACAGGAAACAAAATATAAAATATTATTTTACGGCCCCCTGTGCACAGTGTGAGAGTTTCTTGCTCCTCGGCTATAAATAACAAACCCTTGTCTCTGCACACAGCGAAAACCAGAGCCGTTCTCACCCCATCCCAGGCACTTCCACAGGAGGACATTCGATCCAAGGAGCAGAGCCCTTTGGAAGCACAGGAAATGTTCCCTGGCCACCTCATCCTCCCAAAATCCCCTCCTGGCTTCAGAGCTCAGCTCCACCTTCCCCTGCGGCGGGGTCAGCCCTGAAACCTCCGGGGAGAGCTGAGACCTCACTCAGCACAACAAAGAATCCCAGAACAGACCTCAAATGACTCCACTTTCCCCCAGAAATCTGTCATTTTGTGCTTCTCGAGACGAACCAAGTCCCTTTTCAGAAACCCACCAGAAATTCCAGAGGGTATCAACTTCCAGTCAGGTTTACTCASGAAAAGAGAACTGAGAGAAGCCTGGAAAGGAGGAATATTTTTAATTAAGTGCTTCAAAAGCTGCGTGGTTGCTCCGCGGGCCAGCAAAGTATCAAAGACTGTCCAGGAAGAGCCCAAAGCACAGGGAGAAGGAGCAGGACTGGGATAATTGGAGCAGTAAAAGGAGGGAAGAGGCAGGGAAGCGCAGGAACAGCTCCCATTATCTCCCCGCAGCCTTCAAAGCCCCGGGAAGGACAACGGAAGGTGTGGGACTGGAAAGGAAAAGAGGGGAAAAGGGCAGGGAATGAAAGAGCAGAGCTGCAGTGACAGGGGATGGAGCACAGGAGGAAGCGTGGGATTTATGGACACCCCGAACAGGGATCAGCCACTCCRGCGTTCCGCGGGGAAGGGGAAGCATTCCCTGCCAGGAAAAGCTGGCACAGGGAGCTCAGAGGTTCCCAAAGTCACCCGTTCTGGACACGGGGTGAGGTCACAGCCCCCCTGTCCCAGCAATCCAGACTTTAATTCGCGCTGGGAAGGGATGGGAGAGACCAAAGCAAAGCTGCAGCTGGAACAGGAGCCTGGATCGCAGGAGGGAAAGGCTGGGGAAAAAAATGGGAACAGTTCCGTAAGAAATCCATCACCAGCTGGAAAAAACAGCTGTAAAGGAGTGGGATATACACAGAATATGGGATACAAACAGATTAAACTGTGCCTGAGTTAGAGAGAAGGAGAATTTATCCCAAAAAGTGCCTGGAGAATGAAACCTGAGCACTTCCCAAATCCAGGAGTGAGCACATCCCACCTTCCTCCACCTCCTGCGCTCTTCAATCCCMAAAAAAGCCCTGCCTTGACCTGTGGAACAGCACAGGAAGTGCTGAGCTGGGAATGACCCCACGGAGCTCCAGCCTTAGCGCCGAGGGAAAGGACTGGAAAATCCAGCCRGGCAGAGCAGGGATAACAGGAATGAGCCGGAACAGGGCAAGGTGAAGGCCAGGCCAAAGGAGCTGCTCCTCGGGGAGAGGGGAGCAGGSATAACCTGGTTTCCTCAAAATCCCAATTTCCAATGATCTGAGTCACAGTGATGCTCCTGACTCCAAGGGTATGGATCACTCCTCATCCAGAAAACTCAGCTGCAACATCCAGAATTGCCYTTTTTGTGTTTCTGGAGCTGCCCCATCATGAAAAATCTGAGGAGTTACCCACAAAAATCCTTTTCCACGGAGTTACTAAAAYAATTATCCCAAAACACACTGAACACTGGCAGCACTGGAATTCAGGGATCAAAATTTCCCTTTGACAAATATTCTGACATTAAGGGTTTCTTTTCCGTTCTGGGAATGGTTTWAATTTTAATTCCCCAGGGAAAAAAAATAAAGACAAGGCTTGGCAACCTAAAAATTCCTCATTTGTAAGAACCTGTTGAGGGAAGAGACATTGCCAGTGGAAGATCAGCATTGTGGGGAGGAAAAATCCATGAGCTTTCCATGGATTCTGTAGGAAAAGGAACTCCATCACTCTTCAGCTGTTCCCTCTCCTCCCCAGATGAAATCGCCAAGACTCAGCCAAGGGAAGGGAGAGGAAGTTTGTGGGAAGCAGCAGCCCAGAGTTCTCCAAGTAATTCCTGCTCTTCCAAACAACCCCTTCTCAATGAACAGGAATGCCAAGCMCTGGAAAGGACTCCAGTTCGCGGCCCATCCCACCAGGAATGTTTTTCCAGGCAGGAAGAGCCCTTAATTATCACCGTGGCTTTGTTTAGTCTTTTCCCTGACCTTATCAGACACCAGCACGAGGTGGAGGAAGGAGATGGGAATCAARTTCCAACCAATCTTCCCCTCCAAGACATCCATACTTTCTCCAAAACTCCTCAGCTGTGTTTTCCCTACAGGATATCACACCCATTTGGATAAGGTGTCATGGGTTTGTTGGCATAATTTAATAATTTTATATTAACATAAAAAAATCACATAAATCACACTTTGAAAATAATAATTATGGCCTTTGCCTCCATCCATATCTGAATATCCCAACTGTCCAAGACCAGGACAATTGGATTAATAAGACAAAGAGCAAATTAAAAATTGTTGCGGCTGAGATATTTTATATTTAATATGTTTTTAATCAATKGGAATAAAAGCCTGGGCCAGAGGCACTGGATGTCTGTTCCTGTTGGTGCCACCTCCGGAGCAGGGCAGCCCAGTGCTGCCTTCTCCTGCTTTGGGATTGATGCTTTGACTTTGTCCTGGATGAAAAATCCCCAAATYAACCCTAAACCACACAGGCTGTAAGTATTTCCTACTGAGGTACACCGGGAATTTTATCCCGGGCCTGGGGAGGTTGGCACCGACCTGAAGCAAGGAGCATTCCCAGGATACACCTGCAGTGCTGGAGATCCGCTGATTGAAATTCCAGAATATCCATTGGAAACCACAGTGGGTTCCCTGGGATGTTCCTCGCYGGAAAGCTGAGCTCAGGAGGGCAGAACACGAGGATTTTCCAACCTTTTGGATTCCCAACAGCCCCAGGGACACGCTGCTCCCTCTGAGACTGAGCGTGGACAGCCCCGGGGAGGAAATCCCGAGACGTTTGTCCCTCCAAAGCACTRAAAACCCTTCCCTGAATCCCACTGAGAGCTCCAAGGGCTTCTGAGAAATCCTTCCCACTCCAACGGGGGAGGTTGGGCACAACCTGTGGGGGTTTCCCAGTTCTGGGGAAAAAAGCCCTGAGGAAACGAAGGCACYGCCTCAGTGGGCTCATTTAATAGGATTTTGACGCTGCCAGGGCAGAGCTGGGGGTGAGGGAGGACCCCCAGCCCCCYCCAGCCTTTCCTGCAGCCCGGGAAGTGCTGGGGGAGGAGTCTGCCACAAAAACATGGATTTGGGSTGGTGGGGAGGGATGTTCCTTTGAACTGAAGAGCAGGGAGGGCTSAGTACCYTAAAACCTGAGCCTTGGAAATCCARCTGGATTGGGCTGGGAAGCGTSCCCTCCCTGCTGCCGCAGCAGAGCTGCTCCCCACGGCTCTGCTCCGACCCCTGGCCTGCTGCACATTCCCGGGCCAGGGTGGGCAGAGCAGGCATTAAAGCCACGCTCAAAACCCACACAAATCCTTCAATTATTGCTTCATCCGACCCAAGCCTGTTAAACAAACCTGGGCCTGTCCAGCTCTGAGCTCTTCCAGATCATTTCCCCTGCTCAAGTCTCAGTTCCTGTCACAGGCCCAGCGAGGTTTTCACTCTGACCCTGAGCTTTGAGATGTTTACTGGGAAATCCGAGGCCTTGGGCTTCGTGGGAAGGAGGAAAACACCCAAGCAAGCCCAGAGTTCTGGTKAAATCCCCCAAATAACTTGGTGAAGCTCTCCCAGCCCCATCCCTGCACGCTCAGGAGGTGGAACGAGCCCTGTGAGTTCTGAGGGACTGAACRCACCGAGTCCATTTTTAGAGCCTCACCTCAGTCCCTGCAGGCCGAGGCAGCTCTGATGTCACACCCTGAAACTCTTCCAACTGGACCTCTGCTAAGGCAAGGGGGGTCCTGGCCACTCCGAAAGGAAAAGTGGGATCCAAAGGACCTTAAATGACCAGGCAGGGATTTCATAGCCACTGTCCAAGCAGTYCCTAAAAGTCTCTGCGTGAAACAACACAAAATGTTCCCAAATATGCCATAAAATTCAATGTTTATGGCCCTAAATCTCCCAGTGTATTTTCAGCAACAATATTACTGAACTTACAAAGTTCCTAACATTTAAAATCAGCCCAATTTCAAACTAACCAGGCTTTCTCTGGATTTAACTCTCTCCCAGGTGTGCACAAGGCCGTTCTCTGCTGCTGGAACACGATTCCCATTCTCAGAAGCTGGATCACAATTCCCGGCCCGAGTGTGACATCAGGCCCGGCCCAAAAAGCACAACTCAAACGTTGTTGTTTCTGCCTAAAGCCGTTTTTAAGTCCCCAGTCAGAAAATAGAACTCACTCAGGAAGAGCTACACCACAGGTTAAAAAAAAAAGCTGAGCTGAGATCTCGCTATGAAAATTTTAGTACAATTTTCTCTCAAAGTCCCCAGGATCCTCCCGGGTTTTGCTGCATCCATGGCCAAAGCAGCATCTTCCAGCCGTGGATGCTTAATCCCTGCCACGATCCTCACTTYATAAACCCTACAGATGTCTAAAAATAAACTTTCTAAACTCCACAGATGTCTGAAAATCCCCGGAGTCGTGAGGCCGGTGACACCTCAGATCACAACAGTGCAGCTCCTGCCTGCAGCCGGAGAATTCACGCCCAGCACAAACAGGAATTCCCAGGAATTTCCCAGGCATTTGCTACAGTCGGTGCTTCAGCGCCTTCCCAGCCCTAAAAACGTGGAGAGAAAAAACCCAAACAACCCCAACGCCCACAAATTCCAGCTCATCCCTGCTCCGTGTTTTCTTCACTCCTCAGCAGCAAAGAGACTTCCAGAATCACTCGTGGAATAGCACAATCCACAGGGATCTGCCCAGTCCAGCTCCTGCTCCTGCGCAGACACCCCRAAATCCCCCYCTGTGCCTGGGAGCGTTGTCCAAACACTCCTGGAGCTCTGGCAGCCTTGGGAACGTGCCCAGTCCCTGGGGAGCTGTTCCAGTGCCCCACCACCCTCTGGGGGAAGAACTTTTCCCTAAAATCCACCCTAAATCCCTCCTGACACAGCCCTCGGGGCCTGTCCCCGCTCACCAGAGAGGAGAGACCAACATTTGATGATCACCCAACTCCTTCCTCCCCAAACCAGCAGTGAGAGGACATTTAACACCACRAAAACAACAAAAAAAATCATCTGAACTATCCACAAATCCAGGTTTAGACCAACAGCAGCTCCYCCGGCTCCTGGGGGTGCGAACACTTCAATCCCACAGCACTTCCTGCCCCGTCAGGTGCCTTTGGATGTGGCCACACGTTTTATTCCAAGTCTCTCCACCACAAAGCACAGACACTTCTCAGCAGCAGTTCATGGATTAAAAATCGAGGAGCAACACTCCCAAGAAAGGGGTCTGGCCCTTTCTGTTTGTTTATTTGGGGTTTCTCCATCTTCCTAGCAGGTTTTTGCTGGATTTCCTCGCAGCAAAGCCCAGCAGTGGGAGGCTGGAGGAAGCAGCMGGATCTTACATAACCCTCCGAGCGTGCAGCAAACGGAGCCACGGCTGGGAGGGGAGCAGGGATCCCACAGAATTCCCGGGGAGATTTCCAAGCATGGAGCACCAAACGCCATCCAGAACGCAGCAACAGCTCCCGGCTGCACGGGAAACGGGAGCAGTTCCCAGCTTTCYGGGATTTGGCAGGAATAACGCTCGGGGAAAAGGGATGATCCCGAGTTTGCAGGTGGCCAGAAAAGCAGGAATGACCAGCAAACCCCACGGGGGAATGCTGGACACGAGGGGTGCCGGGAATAAAGCYGGGAAGGCCCTGTCATCGTGGCCTGGATTGGTATCCAGAGAAATCCCACTGGGAAAAACTCAGCTCCCAGTCCCGGCCTAAGCTGGGTCTGTGCAGAGGCTCAGCTCGCTCAGATTATCCCCAAAGCTCCCCCACTCTGCCCCAGTGAAACTGGGACAGGAGGCTGCTCAGTTAACGGGGTTTAACCTCGAGCAGCTCCAATCAYGCCAGGGATATCGGCAGGGCCGGAGCCTCCTCCGTGGAAAAACTGCAGGAAACTGGAACTGTGATGGCACAAGAAATTACAGGGTTTTTGAAGATTTCAGTGTGGGCTGGGCAGGCAGGGATGGTCTCACCAAACCCCACTCCCTGACCCATATTTATGCCTAAATCCCAGAGATTCTGGGAAAGAAACGAACAGTTTTATAACAGTAACTCCGGTGAATGAGGCTATGAAATTTGAGAGCAGTTTTGTGTGACTGTCCTCTGCTGATGCAGTGACAGGATGACACCTTCCGTGTACTTCTGCTTCGTCCTGAGCTCARCCTCACCCACGAAGTACCAAAAAGGGGAAAAACAATCATCAGTTTTTGCTTCAGGTCACAACAAAATAAGGGATACAATGAAACCAAATCGTTCCGGGCAGCTGGGTGGAAAATGTCACTGAAAAAGAAATCAGTTGGATGTTTTCCTTAAMTAATTTAGSGGGTTTTATAATGAAATAGCTCTATTTTATAAAGCATAARTAAGTGTAATTCTTCAGACTCTCACAGGGCTTCACAACAAGGCACCACTCAGAACTCCAAAGGCAAAAAAGAGGAAATCAGGGAAAAAAGAGGAAATCAGGGCCAAGTGTTTCTTTTGCTCCTGGCAGGAYGATGCTGTCCAACCATAACACAAACACATTGCTACAGAGCTGACAACGAACAGCACCACACCTGAGATCTTCCTGCCCCTCCAACAACTCCTGTCAACACAACACAATCCCARTTCCCACCGCAGGAACACTGTTTTATCTTTATACCACCATGAATCCAGCAGGAAGCACCAGCACCRCTCCAGGACGGCCTCAGCGCCACAGTTCCCTGGGAAAGGGAATTATTTCCCTTTCCACACCGCAGGATGATGCACCATTTCCTCCGAACACCAGCACAGGCCTCACACCCGCCTGAGGAACACCAGCCCCGATCCCAAACACGCTGGGGGCTGATTCCCACCCAACCCAACTTCCCTCCTGCCCTGGGAATGTGCCCCACAGTCCCGGCCAGGCCCAACCTGTCACCCTCAGTGGCTGCTGCTGCTCATCCCAGCGCTGCCCCTCCAGCCGCGATTCCCTCTCTCCCACTCGTGTTTCYTTCCCCAGCTCCAGGCACCCCCCTAATCCTGTCCCCGGCCTGGCGATCTCCATTAATCCCCGCTCCAGGTTTTCCCCCAACTTTTCCCCGCCGCCCCCCCTTCCTCCCTCAGGCCCTGCGTTCCCCCCCCCCCATAACTCCTTCCCCTGCGCTCTCACCTGGCGGCCCGAGGGGCGGCCCCGCCGGCGGAGGGCGCTGCGGGGAGGCCGGGGGGGAGGCGGGGAGCGCTGCCCGGGCSGGTGCGGAGTGTGGGGACGGCGCCCGGAGCCCGCAGCCCCCTCAGGAGAGCAGGGCCGGCCGGGGATCACTATTTGGCAGCATGTCCTCCCGGGCCGCTCTGCGCCCGCCGCGGCCCGGGGCTCACTATTGCGCAGGTGCCCGCAGCAGCTCAGCGCGCGTGCGCGGGGCGCCGCGCCGGCGGGGGGGGGCCGGGAGGTGGCGCTGCCCAGCGCTCCCCCGGCGGCCGCGCACGCGCAGCGCGAGACTGAGGCCGCCGGCCCCGCCCACCGCCTTTTATAGCCGCGCGCCCGCCGCGCGAGACGTGCCCCCCTCGCGCCCCCCCCCGCCGCCCCGGACCGCGAGCACGCGCCGCCGGTCCGGCTTCTGCGCGTGCGCCGTCCGCCGGTGGAGCAGTTTGTGGCAAGAACCGCCCCTCCCGCGCCTCCGCTAAGGGATCACTTTGTGGCAGGTGCGCCTTAACAGCCCTGCGCCTCCGCCGGTGGCTCGATTTGTGGCAGCGCGGCTGTGCCTCGGCGGTCCTGCTCCTCCACCGTGGCTCGCTTTGTGGCAGCGCGGCCGCGGTTCCGCCCCTCTGGCGCCTCCGAGAATCGCTCGCTTTGTGGCGGCTGCGCCTTGGCCGTGCCGCCCACCTGCGCCTCCGCTGGGGGATCAGTTTGTGGCCGCGCTGCGGAGCGTGCGCCGTGTCCCCCCCCCGTGTCCCCACCGGCGCTGCTGGCATGGCGCTGCTGCTGTCGCAGTGCCGTTTCACCTGCCTGAGGGAATGGCGGGAGCCACCTCCCCTTCCCTAGTGAGAGGGAAGCACCTGAGGGAATGGCGGGTGCCATCTCCCTTTTCCTCACGGCTCCGTGAGGGGCTGGCTGCTTTAGGGAATGGCGGGTGCCATCACCCGTTCCCTCACAGCTCTGTGAGGGGACACGTGTCTGAGGGAATGGCGGGAGCCATCGCCTGTTCCCTCACAGCTCTGTGAGGGGACACCTGTCTGAGGGAATGGCGGGGGCCATCACGCCATTGCCTCACAGCTCCGCGAAGAGAACGCCTGGCTGAGGGAATGGCGTGAGCCATCTTCCCTTCCCTCACGACTCCATGGGGAAGCAGCTGAGGGAATGGCATGAGCCATGTTCCTTTCCCTCATGACTCCATGGGCAAGCACCTGAGGGAATGGCGGGTTCCATCTCCCCATTCCCTCATGGCTCTGTGAAGGGAAGGCCCGGCTGAGGCAATGGCTGGTGCCATCTTCCCTCACGGCTCCATGAGGGACTGGTACCA
>JACAXG010000174.1:958110-995714 GCA_018881555.1 Amblyornis subalaris | reverse complement strand
GGACTGGTACCAGAGGGAATGGTGGGAGCCATCTCCCCTCACGGCTCCATGAGGAAGTGTTACCAAAATCCTCCAAAAATAAGGAAAAATAAGACGCTGTATTTCAGTGTTACCGAGTCAGGCATTACTTTATCCTCGGCCAGGGTCTGTGTGTGGCTGACAAAGTTCGCCCACACCGACGCCAATACAAAACTTGTTCACTTATTTATACATTTTCAGCAAACAAGGAAATGAATGTTCATCAGTTCCAAGTTACATAATTCTCTCCATTAATTAGCATCCTGTCCTCTATTGGTTATTGATTTCTCGCTCCTCATGCTAATTTGGGCCACATTCTTTAGTCCTTTTATCATCTTTCGCTCAGTCAGAGAATCTCCAAATTTCCGGCCTTAACCTCCCCTGGATCTTCTGCTTGCTCCAACATCCTTGAGGGGCCATAAATTTCAGATCCCAGCTGCCCAATTCCCACTTCCCTTTGGCTCTATTTATTAAGATCTGTCAGGGTWGGTTTTAGCAAATTTAAGGTTTTGGTGATTTAACAATCGAAGTAACAATGAGAGCCTGCGAAGAAACTTAATTAGTGCTGGCTAAAAGTGAGCGCTGCATACAATTAATTAAAACAACTAATTAAAAATCAGTTAGGAAATTTATCTCATTTCCAGCCCCATCTTCCCTCTGAGAGGGGATTTCTGACTGAGGGAACAGAACTCACCATTTCCTTTTTCCTCCTGGCTCCGTGAAGGATTTTCCACCCGAGGGGATGGTTGTTAAGCACAGTATTTATTTTAAACTTTGGAGAAAAGGATTAGAAAGGAATTAATTTACACACCAGGGTAAATCAAGGGTGTAAATCCAGGGTGTAAATCACTTAAGGAAAGACCTTTTAGACTTTTCAGTACCTACAGGGGGTTGTCAAGCAAATGGGGATGAGAAACGAAAGTAAAACCAAGAAAGATTTAAAGTCCAGAGAAGAAATTTGTACGTCTTGACCATGGAGGAGCATTTGGACTCTGTAATTTCTATCAGAGCTTTTCAAGGTCTGGTTAAATAAAGCTTTGAGCAGGTTGGACCAGACGAAGTTCCTTCCAAATTATCCCAAAATCTCATCTCTGTATGGCTTTTCCTCTCCTCATTTGTAGTGGTTTGTAACCTGTGAAGCAAAATTTGCATTATTGTCAGTCCTTAATTACCTGAATGTTTTTYGCAGAGAAGCTCATCCAGGGCCAGCCTTTCCCTCCTGCCACCTCCATTTCACAGTGAATTAATTCAGTTACACACAGAGCACCCCAAGAACCGAATTTTCCAGGTTCCATAACGCAGCCCTGCTTGTTTCAATGGAAAATGCCAAATATTTTCACCTTATCTCTCCTTCTCTCCGGTGACAAATGCTGCTCCTGGACACCAGGCTGCCACGTCCACCCACGGCTGGCTCTGGGTTTATTATCCCTGYGGCCTCCCAGCTTTTCCTGGCAGCGTCTCCTCCAGGTCCTGAGCTCTCCCTGGATCCCGCCGCATTCCTTGTTTTCCCCAGGCGCTGCCCGCGGTGACAGAGCAGGAGCCGATGCCGCAGGGATGGGAAACGCCATCCAACTGCCCCGGGAGCTGCAGGCCTGGGGGTTGCATTCCTGCTCTGGCCACACATTTCAGGAGAACCTCTTTTCCCTCCCGTTCCCGTGTTCCGTTCCCACCTGAGCCGTGGGTTTTTAGTGCTGGATTTGTGCTCTCGGAGGAGATGAGCAGCAGGAGAGACAACAAAGAGATCCCTCCTGCTCTGTGGCAGCCTCTGCGAGCAGCACAGGCAGAAATTCTCCTTTCATGCAGCCCTGGCCGCGCATCCCTCCGCAATGGGGAACTCCAGTTCTTTGTCAGCTTCTCCTGATCGAAAATCCCCTTGTTCCCAGGAAGTGGGAAATTCAATTGGGCACCCGTGGGAGTGGAACGTCACCTCCTCTCCCCGTGTCAAAGTTGTTCGGGCTCAGCTCTGTCCTCCTCGGTGGCCGACGGGGAGGAAATTGTCACAGCTTTGTGTCTGGGAGCCAATTCTGTGATCAACAAACAACCCCAGGCGCTGGAAGCTGGGAAATTCGGGTGSGGGTTTTGACGTGCGTCAAGGGAGAGCGCAGAATTCCCGACTTTGGGAATAGCGCTCACCCGGCCGGCGCAAGGCCCGTGGAACAAGGAGCCCTGAGCGCTGCGGCGCCCGGGTTTGGGGGTGCCACTGCCGCCCGTCAGTTCCAGGGGCGGCCGACGGAACCGACGGAACCGACGGAACCGACGGAACCGATGGAACCGACGGAACCGATGGCTCCGGCAGGAGCCGCGTGCAGGAATTTTAAGCAGCTGCCGCTTTTTAATATTCCCTTCCTCTCCAGGTTTAATTATTTCGTTCCTGCGTTTTCCCTTCCAATTCACCGCGGCTCCCGCGATGTAAGGAAGGGAGGCCGAGCTGCCCGGGGCTCCTCGCAGCGGCGCTGCCTCCAGCCGGGGCTCCCGCGGCATTCCGGGCGTGATCTCCCGTTACCCACGGGCGGATCTGCGGCACGGAGGGAGCGGAGTTCTTGGGAATGCGGCGCTCATTAAAAGCCCCATCAGCAGAGCGTGGGAACGGAGCTCTTTGGTTATTTCCCGTGTTTGCCGTCCCCGTCACCAGCCCGAACCAASCATTCCCACCAGCGCCCGGCCCAGGCACTGCGGGGACTGGATGAGCGTTCATTGGAGCAGCGTCCAAGGTGGATGGAGCCCCTCTTCCATCTGGGAAGCACGAGGAATGCTGTGGGGCAGCCAGGAATCGTCATGGAATCATGGCTGGGCTGCAGGGTTTGGTTTGTTTTAATGTCATTAAAGATTCTGGCTATGACAGGCTTTGCTGGTTTAATTGGTAATTATTAATTTTTTGCTTCTAGCCAATTAAAAATCCCTTTCTAGAGGGTTTTCCTCCTGCCAGGGGGGTCCTGCCCCCACCCAGCCCCAAGAACCCCTCTGGGTGTTTTGTCTGTCACCTGCAGGGGAGCCTCGGTGCTGACGGGGACTCTGAGCACAGGCAGGGCTGCTGGGATCCTGGAACCCTGGAATCCTGGAGCCAGGGAATGCTGAGCATCCTCCAGGGAAAGGGAGAGCTTGGATTCTGCAGCCTTTTCCCCAAAATTGTCATGGAACAGCAAACGCTGGGCGAGGGGCTGAGTCCAGGAGTGCCACTTTCCTTCCCTGTGAATCAGTTTGTGTGGGGTAGGGGGGAAGTGGAATACTTCCCACCTTTGAGAACTTTGTAGAGAAGTTAAGCAGCTCATTTATATATATCAATAAAATATGTATATATTTTATATATAAACAAAATATAGATGTCTTTTATGTATCTGTACAAAAGACAAAGTTGGGAAATCGGTTCCTTCCACGTCCAAAGCAGGAATCCAGGTCACAGGGATTAGGTGGCTTTTACTTCCCTGTGAGGGTGGGGAGGGGCTGGGATGSAATTCCCAGAGAAGCTGTGGCTGCCCCTGGATCCCTGGAAGTGTCCAAGGCCGGGCTGGACGGGGCTTGGAGCAGCCTGGGATAGGGGAAGGTGTCCTTGGATGGAAGTGGATGAGCTTTGAGGTCCTTCCAACCCCAAACCACTCTGGAATTCTGTGATTTCCACACCCAGATCCAAGACGATGACTAAGCCCAACTCTTTTCCACCAGCTGTGTAAAATGACATGGAATTTTTCAGGAATTGCCMGTCCTGACCTGAGCATTTCCTTGAAGTGCTGCCAGTCCCAGTCCCAGTCCCACTGTCCCTGGGCTCTTCCCTCCTGGGATTTGGATCCAAGAGGATCCCCACAGGATAAAGCTGCTCCAGCACAGCCACCACAGCCTTGAATYCAGTGCGAACCAACAGGGACCAGCACTTCCATGACAAAATTCCTGCTGCTGAGGTGGGTCAGTCCCCTTTTCCCACAGCAGCYGCTGAGATCTCCCTGCTCTGCACATTCCCCATCCAAATTTCCTTCCCTGACTTCAAAACACCACGAGAAACCCGAACTCAGGCCTTGCTGCTGTGGTTAAAAACCACTTTTGTTTGGGAGAAAACAAACATTGCCTAAAAAAACCCCTGGCCCCCCTTTGGAAAAGCTCTGCCTGGGAGGCTTTAATTGCAGGGAAGGTGCTGGGGTTGCTATTTTTACCTGGATCGGGAAAGTATCAAAGCTCAGCTTTTAGGGGAGGAAATGAGAGTTGMAAATGCACAAATGTGAGCGAGCGACTCCCCCCAGCCTCTGGGCTGGGCTKGCTTGCTGCTCGGCAGCAGCTCCTGATGAGCCTGCTCTTGTTTTCCAGGCTGCTTTTGATCCTGGACTCATTAAAACCTCATCCTGCTGCTTCTCCYGCTGGGCTGGGGGATGAGTCCCCTTTTCCCAGCCCCTGGGAGCAGCTCCGGGGTGRGGGAGCCCAGGATGTGGTCCAGAGTCCCCGGATTGATTCCAAAGCGGGGATTCATCCTCACGTTATCCCGGCAGTTTTCCCCCATGGAGAAGTGGGAATGGGCTGCAGCAGAATCCAGAGGGGTTTGTGGCTGTTTCCCCCTTCAGGCCCAGGGGGATAATGGGACAAAAGACCTGGAAGTTGAGGCTGGGATTCTGCAGGACAGGAYGTGGAGATGTGGACGAGCAGAAAGGGCTCAAACAGCTGAGAACGAAACAAAACTTGTCTAAAACAGGAGAGGAAGGAGAAAAAGTGGGAATAATGAAGTGATTGGTAAAGGGAGGATGGAAAAGTCTGGACCTTTGGGAATATCAACAGTTTAGGAACAGGATTTTTAAAGGATGCACAAACAGGGAATTTCTCCTGTGCTCAGCCCTGGGATTCAGCCCCGAATCAGAGTCCAGGCTCCGTCCAGGGAGAGAGGAGAGCCCTAAATCCGTGCCCTGCACCCAGGAGGGTTAATATTAACTGGAAATTGGGGTTTATTGCCCCAATTCCTGCAGGGATCATGGCTTAACTCTTGCTGCTCCAGAATTCCCARTCCCAGCATTGCCAGAGCTGCTTTTCCCACTGGGCTCTGCTATCCCTTCCTGGGACTGGGTCAGTTCGTGGAGAATTCAGTGAAATCTTGGATCCTCCATGGGATTGATGTAACACTCCCTAAAATATTTACTGCCTGGAAAAATCACTCATCCCTTCAGTTCTCAGGTGACAGTGCCTTGGTGCTGAGAGATTAATGGATCTGTTTTAACCTCCGTGGTTTTAAGGGATAATGGGATTCATGTCAGAGAGAGAGGAGGGGAAAACACCTTGGAATTTATCAAAGCACAGAAAACAAAACCCCAAATTTGATCAAACCAAAAGAAAATAAAGTTCATGGCAAAATTAGGCAACTTCCAGGCCCCTTCCAGCCCAAACCATTCCATGGTTTTGGTGCTGGCCATGGGAAGAGGCCTCTGCCCTGTCCCTCACGGGGCTTCAGATGGGTTTTATAAAGGGAAATCCCAAGATTTAAGTGATCTAAGTGTTTGTGCCACCTGCAGGAAMGCAAATCATTAAACCATGAAATCCTTCACCAGCCTGGAAACCTTTCCTTGAATCCCCAAATACCCCCGAGGTCGGCAATCCATTGATTTCCCAGGAATAACAATTCCGATCCATCTTTCCTCTCCCCTGAGCACAAAACCATCACTTASAGAATTATTTCTACAAAATATCCCCAAATCCAGTCCCATCCACCTCCCTCTCCCAGCGTTTGGGGTTGTTTTTCCCCGTCTGCTGCTGGAGCTGGGAAGAGCCGGGAGGAYGAAAGGAGAGGGAGCTCAGCTGCCAAACCCCCCCATGGATGCCACGGCTCAGCCCTGCCAGCAGATCCACCTTTCCAGCTCCTCCTGGAGCCGCTGGAAGGGCTGTCCTGCCCTCCCTGGAAGCTCCGGGAGCTGACAGAGCTGCCTGCGGGAATTCCAGCAGGGAATGTTTTGGTACCCGGGGCTGTGTGTGCTGCCAGGTCTGGGAGCTCGGGGGTTATTCCAGCTCCGGGTGGGCTCTGCTGAGGGCCAGGAAGGATTAAACACAATAAAAATGGGAAAAAAATGGAGAAAAGCTGGATTTGCACCTCGGTTTGGCTGCGCACGGAGCTCCAGCAGCTCGCTTGGAGCAGGGATTAAACAGGAATTGCTTTTTTGGTGGATTTCTCCCGGCGTTTGCCCAGAACGGTTGAAAGGAGAGTTCCCCCTGCTGGTGACTGAGCCCGGAGTGGGCTCAGGTTGGGCTCCGGAGCCAAGGAAAACCGGGAGAGAGGAAAAAGGGATCATGGCAGAGCTGCTCAGCGTGGCCCTCGYGCTTTGTCCAAAGCTCTCCATAAATTCAGCTCCCGTTAATTCCCTCCCTCCGTGCCAGGGAGAGCCCAGCCCAGCTGCTGGGGAGGGAGCAATCCACAGGAATTCCCTTCAGGAATATCCTGCCCAGCCAGGCCAGACCCGGAACATTCCAGAGCCGGTGCTCCAAGCCCCTGGCACCCGGGGAAGCTTCACAGCCACCCCAAAATTCCTGTCCGGGGAATTATCCCAAACCTGAACAGGCAGGGGGAGCTCCCAGGGCTGGGAAAAAAAAAAAACCCAAACCTTTTCTTTACCTGGATTTGCATCCCAAAACCTGGAAAACCAAAGCAGAGACTGAGCCAGAGCAGCCCTGGGGAAGCCCAGAGTGCTGAGGGGACCCTGGGCACTGGGATCTATTCCCTGGGAATTCGGAGCTGCTTCCAGGTGCACTGGTTAGCACGGAACACTGGGAATCCTGGAGTGGTTCGGGCTGGAAGGGGCCTTAGAGCTCATCCAGTTCCATGGGCAGGGACAGCTCCCACTATCCCAGGGTGCTCCAAGCCCCGTCCAGCCTGGCCTGGGCCTTGGGGAGGAGCTGCCATTCCCAGCAGGAAAAAAACAACAGGGGATGGAAATTCATTGAATCCCAGCCCAGTCCCTTTGGAGTTCTCCTGCCTTTGTTCAAAGGGAGAGCTGGATCCAGGCAGGAGCATCCCAAAGGCTCCCCAGGAGGTGGGGAGCAGGGTCAGGAGCCCTGGGAACCACAGGAGCTGTCCAGGAGGGAAGGCAGAGCTGGGAATCCCTCCTTGGATTGCTCCCGGAATCTCCTCGGGGATCCGGCAGGGTGGGAGAGGAGCTGTCCAGGGAGATCCYGGGATTCAGACCCAGAGCTGCCTCTGGCTGGGAAACTCTCCTTGCCTGGGAGGTGCAGCCAGGAGAGATCCCAGCTGGAGCAACCCCGGGAGAGGCTCTGGAGCTGCAGTGGGGCAGGGGAGCTGCAATCCCAGGAAAATCTCCTTCCTTCTCTGCCTCCTGATCCCTAAATCCGTGCTGGGAATGCAGAGCAGCCGAGACTGGCACAGCCTTCCTTGGCTCAGGAAAAGCCTGGGAAGCTCCTGGCTCCTGCTGCTGCTGTGGGGAGCAAAAATTCCCTTGGAAGTGTCTCTTTTCCAGGGCTAAGGAAGGAAGGAACAAATTCTTGGCATTTGGTTTGGTTTGAAGTCTTCATCCTGGAGCTACACCCAGACCYGGGCTGGAAGAGTTTGGGAAGAGCAGTCCCTGTCCATGGAATGAGTCTATTCCTACTCTGGATTGGGAATTTAACAGAAGGAAAACCAACTCTGGAAAACCCACAGAATCAGGAGCTTCCCTTGGATCTTTTCKCTGCTTTTGGTTGCTGAGTTTGGGAATTGTTCACATTTAAACAGAGTTTTGTCATCAAATCCCACAGAAGATCATGAATCCTTCTGTCAGTGTTCCCAAAGGACCTGTGCAATTCCTCTTCTCCCTTTCCAAAATGGAATAAAATTCATGGAGACCCCGGGAAGAGGGAATGGTCTGCAGGGGCGGTGCCAGCACCAGGAGCTCACCAGGCAGCGTTCCTGGGGTTAATTCCCAAGTTTTCCCTCAGGATTCTMCCCCCCTTTATGGATTTGCTGATTAGCACTGACCTTTGGGACAATCCCAGGAAAACCCTTGGACAGCCTCGGGCTGGGTTCTGCAGGAGTTGGAATGTGGAACTCCAGGACAGAAAAAATGAAATGAAAACCAAATCTGAGGCCAAAAAAGTTCCTCACACATGGGAGGAGTGAGGAAAACAGGGAATGGAGACACTTCCAGGAGCCACTGAGGAAAGGGATCGAGGTCCCACCTGGAAAAGCCAAACCCCAGCAGCTGGAGAGGAGCAGCAGTGGGYGGGAAGAGCCTTCCCTGTGCCAGGTCTGCTCCTGGAGAATCCCTCTGGAGGCAGCAGCGGGATCACAGCCCCTCCCTCCGGAGCTGGGGGTGTTAATTAACCCTCCTTGATTAACTACCCTGGGCAGGGGCAGGAATTCCTTTGGCACCCACTGGGTCCCTGGAAACTTTACAGATTCCAAGAGCTCGGAAGGGCTGGGATGGAGCACATCAAGGATCGCATCCCGATGGAGGAAAATCCCAGTGGCTGCTCCAGTGAGCTCTGGGAAATCCCACGGCCAGAGGGATCCCTTCAATCCAGGGATCACTCCGGGCCATCCCAAAGATCCTCCCGAGCCCAGCCCTGCCTGGAGAGAGCTCTGTCCATCCCAAAGCAGCCCAATCCCGCAAGGAAAGTSCCGGCAGAGGGGCCATTCTCCGCTTTTCTTTAATAAAGGTGGAGGGATTTGTGTTTTCCCGTTAAGGCAAGGAGCTCCTGCTGCTGCTGCTCAGCTCTGATTACACCACGAAAGCTTCATGACGCCTCCAACTAAAGGATTACAACTGAAGACAATTTAGAATTAAAAAAATTAAAACCGACTCAAACCAAAACTAGAATTCCACACGGYGTCCCTGGGATTCCCTCTCCCGAGTGCGGTCCCACGCGGATGCTGAGGTACGAGACAATAAATTAAAAGTTCGTTCCGACGGCAGGGGCCGGGCGCGGCCTCAGTGCGACGTCTTCTTCACTCCCTTCCCGAATTTGGCATCGAGCCCGAGCCCTGGGAGGAGACGAAACGAGATTGGTGCTCCACGAACCAGCAGAAAACAGGGAATCGGGGAAAAACCGGGACCGAATTTACCCCTCGGAACGACGCGGGGGGGAAGGGAGGGATCGATGCGCCGGTCCCGCTCCCCTCGGGAGCGCCCTTATCCCATTCCGGCGGGCGGGATGAGCTCCCGGGGGAGGGATTCCCGGGATTGGCTGGGCGGCCTTACCCAGGAAGACCAGGACGGTGCCGAGCCACTGCAGGGGGCTGATGGGGTTGGCGAAGAGCAGCACGGACGCCAGGATGGTGAAGAACTTGCGCGTGGTGGTGATGATGGAGCACGTCAGGGGCCCGAAGTAAACCACCGTCATGAAGATGAAACTCTGCGGGCACACGCGGGGCCCTCACYGCCAGGATCCGGGAGAATCCCAAAGGATCTCCCTGCGAATCCTCGCTGGTTGCGTACAGACTTCARTGGGAGGGGTTGGAGGGAGTTTGAAGCTCATCCGGTTCCATCCAGGGGCACCTTCGGCTAGCCCAGGGTGCTCTTGGACGCTCCCAGCCCCTCTGGGAATCCCATCCCGGCCCCTCCCAGGGCAGGAGATCCCCCCTTGATCCCGTGGGAGAGCCCAGCCCGGGACACTGACCTGGCCCAGGGCGCTGGTGAGGCCGAAGAGGAGGATGTTGTAAATGATGCTGGGATAACGCTCCGTGAAGCTCAGGAACTCCCACAGCTCCCCCGTGAACAGGATCCCTGGAAAACAGCCCGGGATGGGGCAGCCTGCAGGAGCAGCCCCACGGCCCCCGCYCCGCGTGGGGTCAGGGCGGGCTCAGGACCCCCCCCGGGAGCCACTGGAAACGGGGAGGGAATTCCACAGGGTGGGAAACACCGGGAGGAGAAGCAAGGTTAATTAATGGTTAATTAATGAAAGGAAGGATCATTAACTGGGATCAAATTCCAACTGAAGTCSCAGCAATTAATCAGGAGCGCTGCTGCCTGATCACRGCATGGCTTGGGCTGGGAGGGACCTTAAAGCCCATCCAGCTCCAGGGGCAGGGACAGCTCCYRCTATCCCAGGCTGCTCCCAGGCCTGCTTCCCGCTCCCAGCCGGAGCAGGAGCTGCCCGGGGGGGGCAGGGGCTGGGCAAACAAACCAACAAAAACCCCAAACAAAACCACCCCAAACCCGCTCCAGGCCCATCTCTGGAGCTGAGCCGGGGCAGGGAGCGGCCGTTCCCTGGGATCCATCCCGGCGTTCCTCACCTGCCCCCAGGAACAGCGTGGACCAGAGGTTGACGTTGAGCATCATGTGGTTGGAGCCAGTCTGGTAGTGAGCCCTCATGTGGTCCTGGGACACCCCCGTGAGCCCGTCCAGGGTCAGCGACAGCAGCTGGGATGGGCACCAGGACAAGCTCAGGGATTGGGGATTCTCCCCAGGGAAAATCTGAATTCTGCCCCTTTTTCTRTCAGTTATGGACAGGAGTTACCAACAGGGGCTGGCAGGGATGTGCCGAGCTCAGGGGTGCTCCCCTCACCCCCCATCCTGCCACTGCTCCGAACGCTCCTGAGAGCCTGGGATTTATCCCAGGAGAGCTGCAAATCCCATGCAAAGCACCAGGATTTATCCCAGACGTGGGGTTCATCGCGGGCGTAAATCCCACCCGAGTCCCCAGGGGTTTATCCCAGGTGAGCTGAAAATTCCACCTGAGTCCTGGGGGTTTTTCCCAGGTGTAAATCCCACCCAAAACCCTGGGATTCAGCCCAGGTGAGCTGAAAATCCCTCCTGAGTCCCGGGGGTTTCTCTCAAGTGTAAATCCCACCCAAGTCCCCAGGGGTTTATCTCAGGCGTAAATCCCACCCAAGGCCCTTGGGGTTCATCCCAGGTGTAAATCCCACCCAAACCCCTGGGATTCAGCCTAGGTGAGCGGCGAATCCCACCTAAAGCACCGGGATTTATCCCAGACCTGGGGTTCCTGAGGCCCTGGCGTTTATCCCAGGTATAAATCCCACCCAAAACCCTGGGGTTTCTCCCAGGTGTAAATCCCACCCGCGATCCCGGGGGTTCCTCCCGGGTGTCAAACCCCACCCGAGGCCCCGTGGCTCCCGCACTCACCAGGAGCAGCTCTCCGTAGCCAAAAACGTGCTCGGGGTCCCCTGCCCCCTTCTTGGGCTTGTAGAGGAACAGAGCCACGCCCGCCACGATGAGCAGCACGCACAGGTACTTGGCTGGGGGATACTTCTTGCGCAGCAGGGTCACCCCCAGCAGCATCACTGCGGAGAAACCGCCCCAAAAAATGCTCCTGAAACCCATCTTGGGAATTAAATCCCTGTAAAGTCATCCCCAGCAGCATCACTGCGGACAAATGACCCCAAAAACTGCTCCCAAAATCCCTCACGGGAATTAAAGCCTCATAAAGTGACCCCCAGCAGCATCGCTGTGGAAAAAGGACCCCAAAAGTGCTCCCAAAATCCCTCACGGGAATTAAAGCCTCATAAAGTGACCCCCAGCAGCATCACTGCGGAAAAACCACCCCAAAACCTGCTCCTAAAACCCCTCACGGGAATTAAATCCCTGTAAAGTCACCCCCAGCAGCATCGCCGAGGAGAAGGGAGGTTGGGAACTGCTCCCAAAACATCTCACAGGAATTAAACTCCTAAAAAGTCATCCCTAACTCATGGTTGGAGAGAAGGAACATTCCCAAAACCCTAAAAAGTCACTCCCAGGAGCATCACTGCGGAGAAGGGAAGGCACAAACTGCTCCTAAAAGGCCTCACATGGACTAAATCCCTAAAAAGCCATTCCTAAGGGCATCCCTGGAGAGAAGGGGTCACAAGCTGCTCCCCAAACCCCGCCCTGAGGCAGAGCTGAGGTGGCTCTGACAGGTGAGGTCCTGGTGCAGCCACGAGAAATCCACACAAACACACAAAAAACGGGAATTTCTTACCTGGAATTGGCTTACAAGACTTGCCCAGGACCTGGAAAGGAAAGGTGTGTGTTAATYGTCCACATTCCATGGGGATGGGAGAGATCCTGGACACCGGGATGAGCCCAGGGAGGGACCCTCCCCACGCATCCCACRGGACATTCCAAAACAAAGACACAAAACCCTCCACAGGGAAAGCTCAGCACCTGCCTCGAGCGGAACTACCCAAATTCCCTCCTCATTAACAAATTCCTATCATTTTTAGGGGATTTCTCTCTTTTCTGAGCTCTCTCAGCCCCTCCCTTCACCTCCAGCACCGACGATGACACAAAAGTCACCCCAGGAGGAGGAGTCGGGGTCAGGATCAGGATCAGGATCAGGGTCAGGATCAGGGTCAGGGTCAGGGTCGGGGTCAGGGTCAGTGTCAGGATCGGTGGCAGGGTCAGGGTAAGGATCAGGGTCAGTGTCAGGATCAGGGTCAGTGTCGGGGTCAGGGTAAGGATCAGGGTCAGTGCCGGGGTCAGTGTCAGGGTCAGGCTCAGTGTCCCAAGCGTGTCCCAACCGCTGTCCCCGTGTCCCAAGCGTGTCCCAAGCGTGTCCCAAGCGTGTCCCCGGCCCCAGACCCACCTGCGTGGGGTAGCTCACGAACTGCAGGGCGGAGTTGCTGGAGACCATGGCGCCCAGGTAGGACAGGGAGCAGGCCCCGTACAGCCACCCCCGCGTGCGGTCCGGCCGCGCCGCGTCCACCAGCTGGATCACTGCGGGACAGGGACACGGGGACRGRGGGGGCTCAGCGGGGCCGGCAGCAGCCGGGGGGTCCCGGGGCGGTCCCGGTGGGTCCCGCACTTACGGAGCTTGGCGAAGGCGGCGTTGATCACGCACTGGATGAACACGAGGGTCAGCGCGTACTTGAACTTCTCCTGCTTCGCTCCCTCCCCGTAGCGGCCGCGGGTGCTGCGGGACGGACACCGAGGAGAGACCGGGGAGATAACGGGACAGACACCGGGGAGAGACCGGGGAGATAACGAGACAGACACCGGGGAGAGAACGGGGAGATAACGGGACGGACACCGGGGAGAGATCGGGGAGATAACGAGACAGACACCGGGGAGAGAACGGGGAGATAACGGGACAGACACCGGGGAGAGAACGGGGAGATAACGGGACGGACACTCGGGAGAGCCCGGGGTAGCTCCCGGGGCACGGGGAGAGCCCAGCGCGACCCAGCCGGGTCCGGCTGCCCGGGGCGAGGGTGGCCGGCCCGGGTCTCTCCCCGCTCCCCGCTCTCCAGGTCCCCCCCTCCGTCGCGGGTCCGTCCTGCACCGGGTGTCCCTCCCCGCTCTCCCCGTCCCGTGTCCCCGCAGCCCCGTTACTCCTCAGCCCCGTGTCCTCCCGTCCCACGTCTCCCCCAGCTCAAAGTCCCCGTCCTGCGTCTCCTCCTCCGCCCCGTGTCCCCCCGTCCCTGCCCCGTCCCGTGTTCCCCGCAGCCCCGAGTGCCCGTCCCGGTGCCCGGTGCCCGGCGGCGCTCACATGCTCTCCTGGAGGATGCCGTAGTAGAAGTAGCAGGCGAACACGCCGAGGAAGCAGACGGGCAGGCGGAGGCGCTCGGGCAGGGCGGCGGCCGCGCTCGCGGCTCCCATGGCGGCGGCGGGGCCGCTCAGCGCGGGCGGCACCTCCAGCGCCACAGCGCGCGGCGCCCCGGGCGGCCCCATCGGCCCCGCCGCGCCCGCCCCGCCCCGCGCCGCCCGCCGCGCCGCCGGAGCCGCCGCGGGGGGGAAGGCGGGCGGGGGCCGCGGAGAACGGCGCGGAACCGGGCGGGGGCTCCGCGCCGCCGCCTCCGAGCCCTCCCCGGGGCCGCGGCAGCCGCGGTTGGGCCGCGGTGGGACGGGGACAGGCGGCGCGCGGCGCGGGCAGCGCCAGGGGCAGCCCCGCCTCGGGGGCCTTCGCGGCGCTCGGCGCGCGCGGGAGCGCCACCAGATGTGGAGCGAGGCGATTGGCCGCGCGCGGGGGGCGGGGCCCGAGGACGAGTCCCGATTGGCGCTGCCGGCGCGGAGGSTCCGCCCCCTCCCGGTGGCGCGCGCGGGACCTTCCGGGGTCCTCCCGCCGCTCSCGGTGCCGATCCCGGCCCTGCCCAGACCCTCCCGGGCGGAGCTGCCGGGCCCGGTCCTGTCCCCCTGACCCCCCCCGGGGCCCGTCCGGGTCCTGGCCCGGGCCCTGGCCCGTCCCTCCCAGGGCCCCGTTCAGCCGCTCCCGCTGCTCCAAGCGGCGCCTCCGGGAGGTTCCGGGGCTCGGGGAGCAGCGAGTCCCGGGGAGCAGCGAGTCCCGAGCGCGGGCGGCGGAGCCCGGGGAGCCCAAGCACCCTCTGAACGAACCCCGGCMCCGGCCAGGTGAGACCCAGCGCCCTCCCGGTGACCGCAAACCTCCTCCCGGTGATCCCAGTACCCCGCACTGAGCGCCGGCTCTCGGCCCGTCCCGCCCTCAGCACCCTCCAACTCCCTCCATTAAATCCCAAACCAACCCTTTGGATGCCTGAAGTGTTTATTTTGTCTCCTTCCCGCTGTTGTTCCCAGCGTCTCCCAAAAAACTCCTTGGAGCGAAGGTTCCTCCCTTGGGCTCCGCGGGAGCAGAAACACAAACCCAGCACGGCTGGAAGAAGGGGGCTTTGGAAGGAAATCGGGCACAGGAAAACAGCGGCTCCAAACCATCCCAGGGAATTTGGGAAGAGGCTTTACAATCCCTGCTCCTGCGTGAGGGAGCTCCAAAGGGGTTGGAACTGCTGGAAGCGGTTCCGGAATCCTGAGCAGGGACAAAATCCAGCCTGGGATGGGGCTGGGGGTCCTGGATCCCCCCTGGATGAGGCTGAGGGTCCCAATTCCCCCTTGGATGGGGCCGAGGATCCCGGATCCCCCCATTCCCAGCCGAGCTCCCTTTGCCTCTGCTCCCAGAGCACAACAATCCCACAGGAGACCGGGACAATCCAAGCCAGGGAAGCGCYGTGGCCAGGGAGGAACAATCCCCTTGCACTTGCGGGAATTCCAACGCCATTCCCAATCCCAGAGCTGCCCCCCGGCTGTCCCACCGCGGCTCCAAGGGCTCCAAGTGCTGGAATTCCCGAGGCCTCAGGCCACGAGGGAGCTCTGGAAGACGAGGCCGTCCTCGGGCTGCCCGCAATTCCAGGGGTCACAATTCCGGCCGGGAGCCTTGGACACGGCTCCAAAGGGCTCGGCCGAGTCCTGGCGGAGCCCCGGGAAGGGGGAGGGCGCCGGGAAGCCCCGSAGCAGGAATTCCACGGCCGGGAACAGCGGCTTCCCCAGGGACACCGGGCAGAAGGCGGAGCCGGAGGGGCTGAAGTGAACTTTGTTCCTGTCCGGGCAGCAGGGCTGGGAATGCTGGGAAGGGCTGGGAATGCTGGGGAGAGAGAAGGGTGGGATTAGGGACAGGCATTCCCAAGGAATGGAGCAGCCAGGGGGAAAACCCCAGAGATGGGCACAGAGCCTGAGGAGGAGCTGAGCTGCCCCTGGACAGGTACCCAGGGCCTGCTCTGGTCTGAAATCCCAGTTATTTACAGGAAATCCCAGTTATTTACAGGAAATCCCAGTTATTTATGGGAAAACTCCCCTCCTTTATAGGAAAACCATTTCTCCCTCAAAAGGCCAAGAAAAACCCCCAACCTGGGAAGTTTCAGGAAGCCCAGGATCCTCCCAATCCAACCTTCAGCTCGTGTCCCTCTTCCCTGGGAAGCTCTTCCAGAGGCCGATCCCTGCTCCCAGACCTTTCCCGGCAGCCGCAGGAGGCGCAGCTGCTCCCGCCATCCCAGGCCCCTTTTCCCGGGATTCCCACACTCACGGAGCCTCCCCCGAGGCCCGGACGCGCTCGCAGCCCTCGGGAGGCTCCCGCTGGAACACGCAGCCGCGGCTGGGACGGGGGGAAGAGGCAAAGGCTGGCACTGGAGAAGGGCTCATCTCCTCTGGAGAGGGAAAAAATGGGAGATTTGGGAAGAATCCCAACAGGGAATGCGTTCTGTGTCCTGCAGCTTTAACTCCGCTCCAGGYCAGGGCTCTCCCCAGACCTCCCATCCCTTTTCCAGGCTCACCCTTTTCCTTGGGCTCGGGGGCTCCCGGGCTCTGCAGGGCCGGGGACAGGGAGAGGCTGCAGCTCCCAGTGCCCTGCTCCAGGGACAGGGATGTGTCCAGGGATGTGTCCAGGGATGTGTCCAGGGATGTGTCCAGGGAGCCTCCTGGGCCGGGCACCGGTGCCCTGTGCCCGTCAGGGACATCCAGGATCTGGGAATGGAGCACAGGGTTAGAGGAGCAGGAATTCCATCACCAGGAGAGCTCCAGCCTGCAGAGGATCCACAGATCCAGGCCCAGGCAGAGCCTTCCCCTGGGGATCCAGGCAGTTTTCCAGAGCCCCTCCGTGTCCTGCCTTGTTCCCAATCCACCCGGGATCCCCTCTCCCACATCCGCCCCTGGATGCATCCCAGTGTCCCAAAGCCAGCGTGGAGGATTCCCRATCCCAAGGCTGGATCCCCCTGGCACAGGGAGTTTTGGGAAGGGAGCAGCCATTCCACTCCAGGAGTGAAGTGAGGAGGGCACTGGAACAGCTTCCCAGGGAATGGTCAYGATCCCAAACTCGCCAGAGCTGCAGGAGTGTTGGGACAATGCTCCCAGGGACAGGGYGGGATTTGGGGATGTCTGGGCAGGGCCAGGGGTTGGACTGGAAAATCCTTTAACTCAGGATATTCCCTGGACATGGAGCCTCCCCATGGCCAGAGACAGGCACAGGGAGAGCCTTTGGAGGGAAGGACTTCCCAGAGCAGCCAGAGGATTCCAGGCGATCCCGGGCCCTTCCCTGGGCCCATCCCTCACCCGGAGCAGCTCCTCCTCCTCCGGATCCTGCACAAACGCCTCCTCCAGCTCCGGGCTCAGCCCTTCCAGGCTCCTGTGGAAGCAGGGACTGAACCCCAGCGTGGGACAGGGAGACGGGAATCCTGCGGGAGAGTCCTGGAAGAGTCCAGAATCCCGGGAATTAGAGCTGGATCTGCACAACATCCTGTTCCCACAGCTCCACAGGGCTCAGGCAGGGAGYGGACAGGGAATGCTGACAGGGAATGCTGACAGGAGAGCCAGAGAATTCCCTGACTGTGGATCCAGCCTGGCTGGAGGGGTGGGAGAAGAGGAGGAATTCCCCCTCCTCAGGCAGGAGAGGCYTGGGAAAAGCAAAGCCTGGGAAGTTTGGGGTTTTGCTCCCCCTGGGACCACACCCGGAGCGATCCCAGGGCCGTGTGATCCCCTGGGAATGGGAATGGGCAGCTCCTCTCCTTCTCCTTCCCACTGCTCCCACTGAGCTCCTTGTGCTGCTGCTTCCGCCTGGGAATGTGGGACACAGCGGAGCAGCTGCAGGACCAGGACACCCAACATTCCCCAAAACCTCCTCCTCCTCCTTTCCCAGCCTCGGGAAAGGCCGGAACAGCCCCGGCTCCAACCCCACAGGGAGCAGCTCCAAGGACGGAGCAGGAGGAATCTCAAGGCCTCATCCCACGGTGCTGGAGCGTGGCCAGAGCCATTCCAAGGGGGATCCACCCACAAGGGAGGATCCGGGCCCTGCTGGAAGCACACCTGGCCCAGCGGAGCAGGTCCTGCTTCCCAAGAGCCACGAGATCCACGTGCAGCTGGATCCCGGTGCCAGGGATGGGAACAGGGGCTCAGGGCTCCATTCCAGGGGTATCCCAGTCCCTCCCAGTGCTTCCCATTCCCTCCCAGTGCCCCCAGTACCTCCCGGCGATGGTCGGAGCTGCCCCAGGACAAGGAGCGCCGGTGGCTCCCGGATCTCCCGGATCCGGCYGTTCCCAAATCCCCCTCGGGCCAGGACAGCGGGGTCTGAGGGCGGAGAGACAGGGCTCAGGAGAATCCCAGCACCCTGGAGAATCCCTGAGCATCCCTGCTCCAGCCTCTCCCCTTTAGTACAAGGCTCAATAATCAGGGAATCCTGGAATGGTTTKGGTGGGAAAGACCTCAAAGCTCATCCAGGGACACTTCCACTATCCCAGGGTGCTCCAAGCCCGGACCAGCCTGGCCTTGGACRCTGCCAGGGGCAGCAGGAAACATCTCTGGCTCTTCCCAACTCAGTGTCCAGTGGGRGAACAAATCCACTCATCCCAGGGTCCTGGGTTATCCCGGATCCGTGCCGGGAACAGCCCAGCTCCGTGGGAAACCCTCTGGCCAAGCCCAGCTCATCCCATTTCCCACTTCCAGGATTCTGTCCCAAAGAAATCACACAWCCTTGTCTGGCCCTCATCCCAATCCATTGTGTCATTCCACATCCCAGGAAATCCCTCAGGGAAGGGACAAGAGCACGGATTTATCCCACGGGAGGCTGAATCCMGCACATCCTGGATCTGCAGGATGGGCCAGGAGCTCTCCCCAAGCTCTGGSAGCCTCAGGAGTCGCTTCCCACACCCAGAATCCAGGGATTGGAAGGGAAGAGGGGCCCCACCAGAGGGAGCTGGGAAGCAAAAGGGGGATAAAAACCCTTCCCAGGGATCTGCAGCYGGATGGGTGGGAATTCCCAGCATTCCCAGTGCCCTCCCATCCCGGGGTACCTGGGTGGATTTGTCACTCCTGCGGGAAGGGGCAGCTCCGGGGGGGTCCCGCGGGCCCACCAGGGATTCCAGGGATTGGGATTCCAGRGATTGGGATTCCAGAGATTCTGGGCAGGGCTGGCACTGCTTCTCTGACACACCCAGGATGCTGCCTGGGAAAAGAAGGGAAAACAGGGAAAACTGGGATTCCAGAGCCAGAACTCATCAGCTGGATAATGACAATAATGGAATAATTTAATAATAACACCACTGATCCATCCCAGGAGCACAGCCTGGGGAAGCCATGGACTTTTTGGGAATCAGGGTCCTGCTGTTCCCAGTGAATTCCCACTCCCACCCCTGCAGCTCCTCCCTGGASATGCCATTTTTGGGATCCCTGGTAAAGGGATCAAGTGTAAAATAACAGATTAATAATTAATTATTATCACTTTCAGTTCAGCCACAGGATATTGGGATGAGGCTTTCCCAGGATCCTGTCCATGTATCCCATGGGTCTGGATGCAGTTTCCTGGCTCAAGAGCTGGAGGATTCCATGGAATGGTTTGGGTGGGAAGGARCTCAAAGCCCATCCAACCCCWCYAYGGGAAACCTCCCCTGATCCCAGGCTGCTCCAGCCTGGCCTTGGACACTCCCAGGGATGGGAARCCCAKCCCAGCCCCTCCCAGGGAGCAGAGAGATCCAGGGAAACCTCCAGGACATCCAAAGGAGAGCTGAGGCCACAAATCCAACAGAGGGGGCTCCATAAAAACCCCACCTGGGAAGGGAGCTGAGCAGGGAAGAGCTCCAGGACACCTGGATATATCCATATATATTTTATTTATGTTTATATTTTAGGGAGGAATGGGAATGAGGTAACACCACCAGCTGGAATTGCTGGGAAGGGCAGAGAAAAGGAACAATTCCCATGGGAAAAGGGAGAAGGAACCTGGAATTTGTGGTGTCCTGAGCAGGGACTTCACCTCAGCCCCACAAAGGAAAAGCTCCACGTCCCTCTGGGAATCCAAAGCCAAGAATCCCAAAAAACGAGGAGATTTTGCAGCCGAAGGGGAACTCCCACCCCTCCGGGATGGGATTGCAGAGGCCTGGGCTGAGCTCTGGCACAGGAACAGCCCCGGAGCCGAAATCCTTCCGGAGAGAGGGAGAAGTTGTGGTTCAGGCCCAGGGTCCCTCTTGCTCAACCTGCCCAGGAACAGCCCCGAACACCCCAAACAGGCCCTGCTGGCCCCAAACCCGGCCCTAAACCCCCTGGGATCCTGCTCAGCTCAGTGGGATCCTCCATGATGGGAGCAGCTGCAGGATCAGCCCCTGGGGCCCTCCTTATTCCCAACCCCRCCGGGATCCCCGGCTCCAGAGCCAAACCAGGAGAGATGGGGTCAATCCAGGGATTTCCATGCTAGGCTCCCAAAGTCAGGAGTGTTGGGTTAGGAATCCCCAGGATTCCCGGGTTTTGGTTCAATCCTGCCATTCTCCAGCTCCCACTCACACCAGGAGCAATGGAAGCTCCARCAGCACTTCCAGGGGCTGGGATGATCCAGAGGAAGAATCCCAGCTCCTGCAGCCTGCCTGGGGAGGGAGGGCAGGCAGCCAGGAAGGAATGAACCCACCAATCCAGGGAAAATTGCGTGGGATCCGCGGGGTTTGGAGCAGGAACAACCCAGGGATGCCAGCCTGGATACCAATCCTTTGGGATTTCCTTTGTAGGGGAAGGAATCGCCCCATTAGCAACAACTTCACTGCCGAGGGAGTGTTTGAACAGAGCTGGGAATTCCACACTGGGAATTAACTCAGGCCCTTCCCGGAGYGTCCCTGCTCCAGCCCGAGCCTGGGTCGGGACCGCTGCCACCAGGATGAGCGCGATGAGGATTCCTCCCTGTCCCACACGTCCGATCCTACTCTGACCCCAGAAGGGTTTCTTTGCTGTCGCGAATCTCTGCTGCTCCAGGGACGCTTCAGCCGCACAAACACAGAGCTCGGGRGGGTTTTTGGCGAAACCACCTCAGGACGGGCAACTCCGCCCGTGGTGACYCCGGGGCCGGGATCAGAGCCCAGGGCCGGGATCACAGCCCGGGACCGGGATCGCAGCCCCGGGACCGAGTTTTCCTTCGCTCGTGCCCCTGTCCCGAGTCCCCGCTCCTGCCATTTCCCTTTCGCTTCCCCCCACGCCCCATCGCTGGACCAGCCCCGGGGCGCACGGGAAGGGTTCGCCGAGCCCGGCCCAGCCCCGGGCCCCCCGCGCTGCCCAGCCCGGGCCCGGGGGGAGTCCCCGTTACCTGCCCGGGCCCCGCGGGCGCGGCGCTGCTGCAGCTGGGCCGGGCCGGGCGGTGCGGCCTCCCCCGCCATGGCCCCTCCGCCCGCCGCTCTGAGCGCCCCGCGCCGCCCGCGCCCTTTATAAACTCCGGGGCGGGGCCTGCGCGCCAAACCCGGCGCTGATTGGCTGCACACAGCCAGCGCCCCGCCCCCTCGTTGAGGGGAGCCAATGAGAGCGCTCGGCGCGCACCTCCCCGCACGCGGCGCTGCGGCAGCCAATCAGCGGCGGCGGAGAGGGTGGAACCCCGCCCTTGGCCCCGCCCCCAGGGGCGGCAGAGCCAATCAGAGCCGGGCGCTGACAGGCACGTGGGCGGGGCTGGTTTCTCTTTCACCTTGGGAAGGGAAGGGGGGAGACGGGACCCATCCCGATCCCAGTCCCGATCCCGATCCCAGTCCCGGTCCCAGTCCCGATCCCGCCCCGGGAGCACCGGGCACGGCCCTCCTGGGCCTCTGCAGCCCCCAGTTTGTTCCCTCCCTTCTCCCCTACGCTGGAGGCGGAGACGAAGGAAAATGGCAAAATGATGCAAAAAAGCCTAAAATCCGTTAAAATTCCCGTGCCAGCATTCAGCTCCCGGCCCCCGCTCCGCACCCCAGCCCGCTGCTCGGTTTTAAGGATTTGCAGCTTTCTAAGGATTTTCCCTTTCACCAGGTTTTTAGGGGTTTCTCCCTTTTTCCCCCTTTTAGGATTTTTAACCCCCCCCTCTGTTACCCACGCGCTGCTCCAAGCCCAGGGCTGTTCTTTGCCCTAAAACCAGAAAAATCTGAAGCTCCAGGCCCCTCTCCCATCTCCAGACAGTCCCATGGGTTTAGGGAAAGGAAGGAAAGGGAGAATCTGCCCCAGCGAGGAGGGTGGGGCTGGTCTGTCCCCCACGGAGGGTGGCACACGGAGATAAGGACAGGGGAGGGCAGGAGGGGGCAGAGGCTCGGGGTGTCCCCAAAATTATCGGCGAGAGCAGAGCTCCCCATCCTCCTCCTCCTCCTGGATCCGCCTGCCTGGGGCAGGGAACAGACGGGAACCAGGCAAGGACACTGCTCCTGGCTGGAGCAGCCCCAGGAGCAGAGGAGGGCTGGGAATGGCAGGGCTGGACTTACCCGGGGGCAGGAAGGGCAGCTTCGGGTGTTGGAGCTGGAAAAGGAGCAAAATTCCACCAAAGCRAGCATTCCCACCCCGAAGGGATTCCTATCTCTGCCGGCCAGGAGYGCTGGAGGTCCCTGATAAGCTGCAGGCGCAATGGTCTCTGATCCCAGGCCTGCCCCAAGGGCAGAGAACATTCCGGAACGGCAGCACTGAGTTCCCCCAAAAGACAGTTCAGGTGTTTCCCCAGTCACTCCATTTTATAACCTAAAGTGAAGTTTGAAACTAAAACAGGGCCCTCAAGTCTGGTCTAAGGGCTGTCCCTATCCCAGCTCCCCCTGCAAGGGGGTGAGTCCATCCCTGACCTCGCTGCTCCTTTGCATCCAGGCATTTCTTCCTAAAACTCTTCCCTTCCCAAGGCCCACAGCAGCTCTGAGCAAAGTAAAATAAAACTAAATGCAAGGGAAAAGAATGGAGAGGGAAATACCCAAGCACAGCTGTTCAAAGGACAGAAAACTGCCAGGAAAGAGAAGTGAAACACAGAGAAGTTTTGAGTTCTTCTCTCACGGAGACAAAGCTCAGCTTTTCCAGGAACCCCTGAGCCTTCAACATCCAAATCCACTCTCAGTTCCTCTGCCGGTGCCGTTCGAGGCACAGGGATCAGACCCAAGCCCCACAGCTGGAGCACAGCTGGAGCACAGCACCAACAGCCCCTCCCGGGGGRTGCTCCAGCCTCGGGAAGGTCACCCAGCCGGGCTGGGATGTTCCCACACCTCCCATGCTGATAAGGAACGGGGAAAAGGATGAAGTGGTGGAGCACGAGTGAGGAGCGACTCCAGCCCGAGTTCTGCTTCCCTCAAGGTTTAAAAGAGTCCTTTCAGCACTGCTGGGAACCACCACAGAGCTTCGGGATTGTGGGATCATGGAATGGGGTGGGTGGGAAGGACCTTAGAGATCCATTCCCAGCCCTTGCCATGGGCAGGGACACCTCCCACTATCCCAGGCCGCTCCAACCTGGCCTGGGACCCGTTCCAGCCCCTCACACGGAAGAATTCCTCCCAGGATCTGCCCCTGTCAGTCTGCAATGTGCAGTGCCCCAAGCTCACAGGCACGAGGGGATTATCGGGGTGTGACACCCTGGGGCCCCCCCGAGCACCCCCAGTGCCACCCTCCCTTCCTGGGCCCCTGGGTGTCCCTGCAGGGAGGGACAGGAACAGGGACAGGAACGGGGACAGCCCCTGTGGGGCTGAGCAGCTGCCCCAGCCCTGCTGTCCCAGGTTGTGTTCCTGCCGTGGGCACAGCTCACTCCGGGATCCCGAGCGGCTGAGCACGGACAGGGAACATCCCAGGGTTCCTCCTTGTCCTTGCCCAGAATTCCTGGGGAATGCCAGCSCACGGCTGGGGCTCGGAGCTGGGCAGCTCCAGGGTTTGCAGAGGAAAAGCCCCAAAGAGCAGTGGGACAAACAAACTGCAGCTCGAAGGGACTCCCASATCGGGCAGAGTCACCACAGGGCAGTTTGGGGAAGGAGAGAGGAGGAAATGGAGCATTCCCRAGGCCATGGAAAGGCAGGAAGCCTCTCCCAGCAGTGGGAATCACCCCTGGCAGCGCTGCCAGCACCAGGACAGGGCATGGACATGGAGACAGGGAGAGGAATCATTCAAGGGTCCACAAATCCATCCAGACAGGGAAAGGACTCTCAGCTTTATACAAATAAAATAAATAGAAATAAAATGTATTTCCTACCTGCTGSTGCATCCTCTGCCCCCTCCAGAGCCTCCTGCTCATCCCTGCAGCTCCTCCTGGAAAACACACACAGCAGGGATGAGGTTATGCTCCTTTATAGGATCCTTTCCCACACTCCCAGAACTTGGATTCCCAATTTTCTCTCCTCTCTGATGGCAAAAGGGAACCCCCTGCTCTGTGCAGGCCATGGAGCCGCCCTTGGAACCCTCCAAGGGACACATCTGGGGACACCAGGATTTGGGATCTCTGCTGGTGGATCCCAAAGGATCAGCTGGTTCCTCCTGCCATGCCCAAGCCCATGGATCCAGGGGTTTGCCACCAGCAGAGACTCCACAGAGCAGCGTGGGCTGTGTTAGGTGAGAAAATGAGCTGGGAAATGGGGAATAAAGGAATAAAATCCTGCTTAGCAGGAGGTGTGTGGAAGGAATTGTAGGTTTTATGTGTCCCCAGCTTGCACAGCAGAGCTACAGTCTGGAAGCCCCCACAGCTCTGCTTCCCTCGAATCCGATGGAATTATCTTGGAAAGAGCCAGAAATGTGCTACAGAACCAAAAAATGTACATGAAAAGCTGCATTTGGCACAAAAACATCAAACCCTCACAGATCCAGGGCAATCCCAGGATAAACCCCCCCAGAAGCGCTGTTAAACTTTCCCAGAATTTCAGGATTGGGAAGCACAGGTAAATCCAGCTGTTGGGAACAGCTGGCCCAGGRGAAAATGCAGAGGCTGAGGAAAATCCCCACTTGGCTCACCCCGAGTGCAGAGCCAGGGTTCCATATGGGAAGAGACTTTTTCCCTTCTTTTTTTGGCCACGAATAATTAGAAAAGCAGGAGTTTCCAAGGAAATCAGCACTTCCAGCTGGCACAGGAGCCAGGAACAGCCATTTTGCAGCTCTTCCAAAGGGTCCCAAGTCCCAGAAAGCTCCAACGCTGCTCAGGCAGCCTTTAATGATCTCCCAGTTTGCTCCAAGGAACACGATGGGGGTTCCTAATTAGAGTTGTAAAGAACAGGGGTTTTATTTCCCTAATTAGAGGAATAAAGGAYGCTGATCCTTTAGGTGTTTTTAAGGTGTATTTTCATTCCAGAGTTTCTCTAAGCTGCTTTAAAACACTTAAATAGGTAAATTCTCCCTGCAGGAACAGATTCCAGCAAACAACACCCACAAAATTCCAGGGAATGCTGTACAAAATCTCCTTTTCATTGCCTGGATTTGCTAAGATTCCACGTAGTTTAATTTTTTTTAATTACAGAATGGTTTGGGTCAGAATGGACCTTAAAGGACCAGCCAGTTCCAACCCCTGGCAGGAACAGGGAAATTCCACTAAAATAACAGGGAATCCACCCAAGCCCAAATCCCAAAGTGTTTTGGGGAGGCTCAAGGCCYGGAGCAGATTCCCTGAGATCTTCAGGAGCAGATCTCAGGGAGCGACTCTGCTGACACCACTGGCAATGTGGCACCTAAATCCAATAAATGAGGATTTAAACCCCAAAAATCCCTTTTGGGGGATTGAACATAAAATTTCACCTCATCAAGCACTTGGGGTGTCTGTGCAGGGCCAGGAGTTGGGCTCCATGAYCCCTGTGGGTCCCTTCCAGCCCAGGATATTCTTTGATCCTGAACTTTCTGCAGAGAATTCCTCATTTCCTACTTGGAAAATTCCAAGTTAAGGGACTGCAACTCTGTCTTAAAAACCTCATTAACGGGAGCTTGACCCCAGGGGAGATCCTGGAGAGCAGAAGCTCCACCAGCCCCGCATCCTGAAGGAATTGTTCCCTCTCTTCCCGAGTTTCAGTTTCATCCACTGACATCTAGTGGCGATGGCACCGGGCACATCCAGCACCTGCAGCTGCTCCAGTTCCATTCCCTTCGTGTTTTTCCCTGCAGTTCCAGCTCCAACAAACCCCTGGATGGGTTGCGTTGGAAGGGACCTTAAAGCTTATCCCATTCCATGGGCAGGGACAGCTCCCACTAAAATGTTCTTTATGAATTAAGCAAAATTCCTGCATTTATGGTTTCCAGTGGATTTGCAAATGGATTCCCTGAAATAATCAGGCAGTTGTTCACATTCCCATTGTTCTCTCAGCTCCAGTTTAGATCCAATGTGGGCTGATGTACAGCCAATGCTCCACATACCACACCGAGTGCTTCCYAGTTCCTCCAAAAAGGGACTGAAACAGAAGGATTTCATCTCTCCGCCAGGTTTTCCYTCCAGCATTTCACGGGAGACTGGAGACACCTATGAGCAATAACAATTGGCAGTGAAAAAATGACATTACCTGCATGACTAAGGATGACAAATCCTCCTGGGGATTACAGGATTAACCCTGAGGATTTCATAATCCCTAAAGATAAAAACGCACAGGKCTTGGAGCAACCTGGGATAGTGGAACGTGTCCCTGCCCATGGCAGGGGGTGGGAATTGGAGCTTTAAGGCAAAACYATCACCAAAAATCCCCCCGCGACAACATTTGGAGATCAGAAAGTTTAATGAACCATAATTAACCACTCTACTCTCCCCGACCCGGCGYGCGGCCCCGCCCCAGAGCCCAAGGCCCGGACCAGGCCTCTCCCTCAGGCGGCGGCGGGAGGGGACCGGGAGCGCGGCGCTCGGCCCGGGGCCTCCCCGCGCTGCTGGGCCGCCGCATTCCCGGTACTCACCGGGCTCCTCCGCCCCATCGCTGCCCGGCCCCGCCGCCGCCGCCTCAGCCCGGCCCGGCCGCTGCCCTCACCCGACATGGCGGCCTCGGCAACGCCCGCGCCGCGCCGGCCTCGCGCCCTCACTCAAGATGGCCGCCCCATGGCACCGCCCGCCCGGAGCCCGCTGCCCGCAGCAAAGATGGCGGCGCGCGGCTTCACCAGCGGCGGCGACGCGGCGGCGCCCGCCCGGCTCCAAGATGSCGCGCGGTCACGTGACGGGGGGTGTGGGCCGCGTCCCGGCGGAAGCGTGAGGGACCGAGCAGGGACCAGCGGCTGGCGGCGGCGAGAGCGGGGCTGGCGCCGCCGGAGCAGACGTGCCGCAAGGCRGGGGACTCGGCTGTCACCACGGAGCCCGCCAACGCCAACACCGCGGCGGCCACCGCCGCCTCGCGGGCCGCGGGCGCCGGGGAGCAGGCAAGCTCGCTGCCGCCGCCCAGGATGCAGCGCAGGAAGGTGAGCGCGGCCGGGGAACGGGGGAGGCGACCGGCGGGGGGGACCGACGAGCTAAGGCCGCTGCTTTCTACCCYTCCCCAGCCCCTCCGCTCCCTCTCTCGGTCACAAATCTGGGGGGAAAATAGCGGCCTGGAGCCCCCGGCGCCCGCCCCGCGCGCTCGCTGATTGGTTGGCGCGCGGGCACGCCGCGCGTCGATTGGCCATTTCGCCTGTCACTCATCGCCCCCAACGGCTCCCGTTGCCCCTCCCCCGCGCGCTGCTCGGGGCCCGCCCCCTGGCGCTCCCGATTGGGCAGGCGCGTGGAGCGGGGGCCGCCTGTTGGCCGTTCTGCCGCGCKGGCGTGGCTGCTGATTGGCCGTTGCCGCTGCCCATCCCCGCCCGCAACGGTCACCTCCCCGCGCGAGCCTTGTTTCTCCCTTCCCCCACCGCGCCGCGCCCCCCCCCGGTTGGCGTTGCCGTGGGAGCAAGCCTCGCGCTGATTGGCTGCCGCCGCCCGTCAATCACGCGCGGCCGGGCCCGCCTTTTTGCTCCTCGCGCTGCCATTGGTCAGTGCCGCTGCTCGGCTCCTCCCGCGCGCGCYGTGATTGGCTGCGCCCGGCGCGGCTCCGCTGGGTGCAAAACAAAGCGGCGCGGGGGCCGCGCTCCCGCCACCGGCGCGAGGCCGCCCCCCCCCCCTCCCCTCATGGCGGCCGCACCCCCCCCGTTCCCCTCACGGCCGCCGCCATCGCCGCCCCCTCACGGCCGTGCCCGCCCGGGGGTCTCGCTGCCGCCCCCCGGCACCTGCCGACGCCCCCGGACCCCCGATGTCCCTCAGGGTGCCGCGGTTTCACCCCAGCTGGAAATTCASCACAACCGTGGAATGGGGGGAATCAAAAATAAAGCTGGTAGGGTGAGGTACGAACAGCTTAATAATCAGAAATACAGTAAGATACAGTAATAATGGTAAGTAATAATGGAAAAGGAAAAAGGAAAAAAATAACATTTGCTGACTGATGCCAGAAGCCCCTTCCCACATCCAGATTGTGTCCGCCACTTTGGGATAATTCCCGCAGTTTATGTGCTAGGAATGACATTCTGTGGTGGCAATATCCCTTTGGCCAGTTCGGGTCACCTGTCCCGGTTTCTTTTGGGAACCTCCTCACTGGCAMAGCAGGAGACACAAAAAGGGAAAAAAGAGTCCTTGGCTTAGGATAAACCCCAAGCCATGGATGTGTTATCAGCACCATTCTCATCCCAAATCCAAGCTCAGCACTGGGAGCAGCTGGGGAGAAATATCCTCATTTGGAAGGGAATCACAGGGATCATCCACTGCAGCTCTTGGCCCTGAAATGTCTGGGATGAGGTGAAGAATAGATTACAGAACCCTGGAATCATTGAGGTTGGAAAAGCCCTTGGAGTCCAAGYTGTGCCCRATCCCCACCTTGTCCCCAGCCCGGAGCACTGAGTGCCACGTCCAGGAATTCCTTGGACACCTCCAGGGATGGRRACTCCAATCCCCACCTGGGCAGCCCYTTCCAGGGCCTGACCRCCCTTTCCATGAGGAAATTCCTGCTGATGTCCAGCCTGAGCCTCCCCKRGGTGGGATTTGTAGGGCCRGAGAGGCCGAGGTGGWTACAGCCCATGGAATATCCTGGGTTGGGAGGGAAGCACCAGGATCATCCAGTCCARCTCCTGAYCCTGCACAGGACACCCTTCCAGCTGAAGTGTCTGGGAGGATATGGAGRATATGAAATATTTCCTCCTTTTCGTGTGTGTTTTTTAAGTAATATAAGCACAGTATTTAAATGTAAGTGCTGTGTGGTGACGGGGGGGCCTGTGCTGTTGCAGAGGAACGCGGGCAGCAGCTCGGATGGCACAGAGGACTCRGATTTCTCCACGGATCCCGAGCACACGGACAGCTCCGAGAGTGACGGCACCTCCCGGAGATCCGCCCGCGTCACCCGCTCCTCGGCCAGGCTCAGCCAGAGCTCCCAGGGTACGGGCTCCTTAGCCAGGGACAGGCTCTTCCTTAACCCAGGAAAAGGCTCTTCCTTAACCCAGGGAGAGGCTCTTCCAGACACACACACAGGAGCCCAAACAGCTCCACACTGGGAGCAGTCCTGCTGTTCCCAAGGGTTATGGGCTCTTATCTAAACACGGATGGTTCTTATCTAAACACTGATGGTTCTTATCCAGACTAATGGATCTTTACCTTTCCAAGCGGGAGCTGGGTGGTAATTATTGGTTAATTAAGTCGTTAAGCCTGGAGAAAGCTGGTGTCATTCCAGATTGCTCCAAATGTCCCAAGATTTTATCTGGGAAGGCCAGAGCGGGGCGACAGAGGCAGGACACAACCACAGGCTCGTGGAAAGGCGAGGCCCTGTGGGTGCTGTGGGGTAACTGTGGTGGTCCCATGGGATCGGGGACGGCCAGAGTGGGGTAACAGAGGCAGGACAGAGCCGTGGAGGGTCTGTGTGGGTGCTGTGGGGTGACTGTGGTGTTCCCGTGGAATCAGGAACAGCCAGAGTGGGGTAACAGAGGCGGGACAGAGACATGGAGGGTCCGTGTGGGTGCTGTGGGGTAACTGTGGTGTTCCCATGGGATCAGGAACAGCCAGAGTGGGGTAACAGAGGCAGGACAGAGCCATGGAGGGTCCGTGTGGGTGCTGTGGGGTAACTGTGGTGTTCCCATGGGATCAGGGACAGCTGGAGCGGGGTGACAGAGGCAGGACAGAGCCGTGGGCAGTTGGTCGGTGCGTGATGGGTGGGTCCCTCCCTGTGGGTGCTATGGGGTAACTGTGGTGTTCCCATGGGATCGGGGATGACCTGAGTGGGGTGACAGAGGCAGGACAGAGCCGTGGGCAGTTGGTCGGTGCGTGACGGGTGGGTCCCTGTGGGTGCTGTGGGGTAACTGTGGTGTTCCCATGGGATCAGGGACGGCCAGGGCTGGGTGACAGAGGCAGGACAGAGCCGTGGGCGGTTGGTCGGGGCCTGGGAGCGCGCGGCGGGTGAATCCCCGTGACTCCCACGATGTAACCGTGGTTCCCCCGCTCAGACTCCAGCCCGGTGCGGAACCCGCCGGCGTTCGGCGCGGACGAGCCGGCGTACTCCACGCGCAGGGTGACGCGCAGCCAGCAGCAGCCGGCCCCCGTCACCCCCAAGAAGTACCCGCTGAGGCAGACCCGCTCCTCGGGCTCCGAGACCGAGCAGGCCGTGGATTTCTCGGACAGAGGTACGGGAGGGGCGGGCGATCCGCCGGGACGCCGCGATTCCCTCCCGCGAGGGAGGCGTTCCCGCGGCTCCGTGACGGCCGCTCCCTCCGCAGACACCAAAAACGCGGCGGATCACGACGAGTCCCCCCCTCGCACCCCCACCGGGAACGCGCCTTCCTCCGAGTCCGACATCGACATCTCCAGCCCCAACGTGTCCCACGACGAGAGCATCGCCAAGGACATGTCCATGAAGGATTCCGGGAGCGACCTCTCCCACCGGCCCAAGCGCCGCCGCTTCCACGAGAGCTACAACTTCAACATGAAGTGTCCCACTCCTGGCTGCAACTCCCTGGGTAATTCCAGCCCCGGGGGTAATCCCGCGGCAGGGCTTTGGCAGTCCTGCTCCGATAGCCAAAGTCCTGGTTGAGGGATGTATCCTAAAAATAGGCAGTTTGTTAGGATTGGGAATATCAGGGAGAAGTGGGTCTGGAGAAGGGATGTGAAGCAGAAATACAGGGATGTTATTCCTGGAGGTGTTTTCTGTTGGGAAGTGACGGGATAAGGAACCAGGCAGGAGGATGAGCATGGGTGTGGGAGGAAAATCCCAAGATTTGCAGGCAGGGAGCTGATCTTTGCCAGAAACAGGATTTCAGTCCCAAATTATTGCCCTGCCACCTCCGGCTGCTTTGGCTTGGTTTGAGAAAGATTTTCTTTCCATTTTAAACCAGGAAGTTTGCTCCTTCCATCCCCTYGTAGTGACCTGGGCGTGTTCCTGTGAGGGATCTGCTCATCTGGGAAACTTTTTAAACTTCCTCGGGATCATTTGTCCCAAGTTGTGGTGTTTCTCTCACCCTTTGCAGGCCACCTGACTGGGAAACACGAGCGGCACTTCTCCATCTCGGGCTGCCCTCTGTACCACAACCTCTCAGCAGATGAGTGCAAGGTGAATGGTATTTTACCTTCTCATTTCTCTTCCTGGTGGATTTTTAGGACAAAACACCAAGATTTGTAATCTGTGAGCAGAAAACAGAGTTTGTGTGCGTGGAGCTGCGAGACAGCAGCGTTTGTGCGTCAGAGCTGGCAGCGACAGCTCAGGGCGTTCACCTGGGAGGGAACGGGGGGGGCAGGAGGTGGCTGCAGCCCTGACAGGTGAGTTTTGGCCTGCAGGTGCGAGCCCAGAGCCGGGATAAGCAGATCGAGGAGCGCATGTTGGCCCACAGGCAGGATGACAACAACAGGCACGCCACCAGGCACCAGGTAACGCGGGGCGGCCTCGGCTCCGGCCTCCAGCACGAGGGTTCTACCCGGGCTCCCTTCCCCACGGCCCAGGGAAGCTGCTGGGGCAGTCCTGACCCTCCCCAGCTGCCGTCTCCAGCCAAGGAATTCCTTGTATCCCTTCAGTGAGGTTGGAGCAGCCAGGGAGAGCAGAGCTGGCGTTGGGCTGTGTTCTCAGGATGATGTTTTCCCTGTGCTTGGATGTGTAGGGCAAGAGAATTCCTGCAGAACTGTAAACTGCAATTTCGCTCTGAGTAACCAGCGAAGAAGCAAACCAGGGCAATGCCATTTGTCAGCCCCTGAGTCAGCTGGGAGCTCTTCCCCAGGACGGAGCATTCCAKGGGGAGTTCTCCCTGTCTTGTGGCACTGAGGCTGTGGTAGGAAGGAAAATTTCCTGCTCTGCATTCCTGTGGTGCACCTGCAGTGCCCTGTGATTAGCAGAGCATCTGGTTCAGAGGCAGCAAACCTCGTGGAATGGCAGCCAGGATGGAATTCCTTTGGGGTGGGAAGTGAAGGGGAATGTTTGGAAGGGCTGGAGCCTTTGGAGGATCCCACCCCAAGGGGAATGTTTGGAGGGGCTGGAGCCTCTCAAGGATCCCTCCCTGGGTTTCTTCCAGGCCCCCACAGAGAGGCAGCTGCGATACAAAGAGAAGGTGGCTGAGCTCAGGAAGAAGAGGAACTCGGGACTGAGCAAGGAGCAGAAGGAAAAATACATGGTAAAACCAGGGATTTTATCCYTTATTCCCTCTGGGAACAAAACTGCTGAGCGGGAGTTTGGCTTTCCCAGTCATCCTGCAGCATTCCCAGCTCAAAAAGCTTCGCAATCCAACAGCTTAGCAGCAAAATTCCTGTTCTTTGCTCTTCCAGGAGCACAGGCAAACCTATGGCAACACCAGGGAGCCTCTCCTGGAAAACCTGACCAGTGAGTACGACCTGGAGCTGTTCCGGAGGGCGCAGGCACGAGCGTCCGAGGACCTGGTGAGATCCATGCCCGAGGCGCTCCYGGCACAGCCTGTGGGAGCAGTGGGACCTTCCCGGGCTTTGTGGGGCTGGTGGGACACGACCAGGGTGTTCCAAAGAGCTCCAGGCCAGCACAGTCACCCCAGGGGTGGTGGATGCGTTCCAGTCATCCCCAGGGATTGCTGGAGGCGCAGCTGGAGCTGAGCACTGCGGGCAGGAATGTGCAGTGCCATTCCAGAGGTGTTCCCGGTGGGACAAGGAGCAGCTTCCCTGCCGAGGGGTGGCGACAACCAAAGCCACCTGGGCAGTGGCTGGGGACGAAATGGGAGTTCACAGCCTGCTGAAGCTCCTGAGGTGCTTCCCAAAGCCACATCCCGTGCCAGAGAGGGATCAAGGGATCCTGGGATGCTTCCCTKTGGCAGTTGGGATTCCTGAGGCAGAGCACGGGGCTGTGTCACGGAACCACAGCATTCGCTGGGGTGGCAGAGAGCTCTGAGGTCACCGAGCCCAACCTGTGCCCTGACCTTGTCACCAGGTGCCACAGCCAGGCTTTGCTTGGCAACAGTGACTCCACCACCTCCCTGCGCAGCCCATTCCGGTGCCCAATCCCTCCTTCCACGAAGGAATTCTTCCCAATGTCCAGCCTGAACTCCCTGGGGCAGTTTGGGGCTGTGTCCTCTTGCCCTGTTGTTCCCGGGGAGCAGAGCCCRACCCCACCCGGCTGCCCCCTCCTGCCAGGGAGTTGTGGAGAGTGATGAGGTCTCTCCTGATCCCCCTTTTCTCCGGGATAAACACCCCCAGCTCCCTCACTGCCCCTCACAAGACTCGGGATCAGGAAACAATCAGGGAGTGGTGCAGAGCTGAAGGATGAATTTAGAAGAGTCGAAATAAACAATTTCCTCGAGGAAAATCAATCCCTATTCTCCTCCACCTCCCTCTAATTAACTTTTTGGATCCCAATCCATTCCCGGTGGCAGGAGAAGCTGCGGCTGCAGGGGCAGATCACCGAGGGCAGCAACATGATCAAGACGATCGCGTTCGGGCGCTACGAGCTGGACACGTGGTACCACTCGCCCTACCCCGAGGAGTACGCGCGCCTCGGCCGCCTCTACATGTGCGAGTTCTGCCTCAAGTACATGAAGAGCCAGACCATCCTGCGCAGGCACATGGTGGGTGAGGGCCGGGGGAGGGCTCCTTCCCGCCGGGAATTCCGCTCCCGGGCCGAGCTCGGCGCCCTGCACGCACGAAGGTGTTAGAGCGTCGCTGCCGGGGCTGGGGCGGGGGGCAGGGAGGAGCTGCAGGTCCTGCCGTGGCCAGCAGCTGCTGGAGCCGCTCCTGTCCCTCGGTGAGCGGTGACAGCCCCGCTCCCTGTCCCTGTCCCTGTCCCTGTCCCAGGCCAAGTGTGTTTGGAAGCACCCCCCGGGGGATGAGATCTACCGCAAGGGCTCCATCTCCGTGTTCGAGGTGGACGGCAAGAAGAACAAGGTAACTGGGATCAGGGTGGGATGGGATCCGTGTCCCGAACGTGCCGGGCACTGCCTGTCCTGCAGGGAGCGGGGGAAACACGGCCYTGCCTGCCCCTGGTCACAGGGAGGTGGCTGGAGCCTGCTCTGGCCATTCCTGCAGGAGTTTTCCTGCTTTTCCTTTGGGGTTATTCCTGGTGTGCTCCAGCAGTTCCCYCTGTGTCTCACACAGCAGAGGGATGAGGGGCAAAATCCCTTTGGGGAGGTTTCTGTGCTTGGCCTCAGCAGGTTGCTCCTGCCCATCTCCCATTCCCTGGGAATTCTCTGCCGGATTTGGGAGAGAGTGGGAAGCAGCCTGATGGATGGAGGGTGACTCCTTCCCCCTGAGCTGGAGGGACCTGGAGCTCAGATCCAGCACCAGTGGATGTGCCCTGCCTCTGGTCCTGCCCAGCCTGGAGGGTTTCAGATCCAAGAGCTGAATCCTGCCCTGCTGGAATTCGGGAGGAGCTTTGCCAGAGGCCAGAGATGACCTTGAAGATAAAATACAGAGACCCAACCCCTGCTCCCTTCCCTGGGCGTTCAGAGATTGGGGTCACAAACACCCATTCCCAYGTTCCCACCCACAGAAATCCAGGCAAACCCAGCTCCATCACCAGTGGAATTGTTTCCTGGCCCAGCTGCTCTCTTTAAAGGACTCTCCATCATTTCTCAGATGATYCAGAATTTTTTTGTCCTTTCCTACGTGGTTTTTTCCACACCTGGGATATCCTGCTGGGATCATCACCTGTCTCTCTTTTTATACCTCCAGATCTACTGTCAGAACCTGTGTCTGCTGGCAAAGCTTTTCTTGGATCACAAAACCCTTTATTACGACGTTGAACCCTTCCTSTTCTATGTCATGACAGAAGCTGACAACACTGGCTGCCACCTCATTGGGTATTTCTCCAAGGTCAGTGGAAAATATTCCTTATYCCCCTCGCTAAAATGGGATTTAGGACCCCACTTATCAGCACTGAGTCTCTTTGTGCAGTCCCAGGATCTGTTGCTTTTGGGAATGGATAAAGTCCCAAGGCTGAGCTGCAGGAATGGCTCTGTTTGCTGAGGGATTGCAGGTGCTTTGCTGCTCCCTCTTTTCTCRTTCCCAGCAAAATCCAGATCAGCTCCAAGGAGTTGCTGTTGCCAGGAGGCAGAGTGGTGTCTTCAATGAGGATAAAGAAATGGAAAAGGAATGTGGAGAAAAACACATTAAATTAAATATTAGTCACCATGATTTTTTTTTTTAAAAAACAGTTAAATGAGTAAAAATTCTTAGTTCTGTCTGAGCTTCTCCACCTCAGACAGATCCCACAAAAAGTCCCTTTCCAAGCTTGGAGTAGGAGCCAGTTTCCTGCACTGTCGGCTCAGGCGTGTGTGCTGTGACCTGGGACAGTGGGAGCTGTCCCTGCCCGTGGCGCTGGACGAGCTTTAGGATCCCTTCCCGCCCATTCCATGACTCCCTAACTCCATGACCAACCATCCCAGGCTTCCARCCGTGCAGCAACCCCCAATTTCATGGCTCATAAAGCCACACGCCCGAGCCTGGTGCGGAGGGCTGATCCCATTCCCTGTGGCCGGGCAGGTTTTCCTGCTGCTGCTCCTCCGCCCTTGTCCGGGCCCTCGGGATTGTGGCGTATCCCGCGGTTTGTGCAGATCCAGAGCTGCTCACAGCCCTCCTCTGTGCTCTGTTTCCAGGAGAAGAATTCCTTCCTCAACTACAACGTCTCCTGCATCCTCACCATGCCCCAGTACATGAGACAAGGCTATGGCAAGATGCTCATTGACTTCAGTGAGTGGGGGGAGAAACTGGGAAAAACCCCTCCAATTCCACCAGGAAATCTCCCCTGGCAGCTGCTGGCTGAGCAGTTTTTATCCTGGCTGGTTTTAAATAGGAYTTTTTTCCCTTTTTAGGCTATTTGCTGTCCAAAGTAGAGGAAAAGGTTGGCTCTCCAGAGCGTCCCCTGTCCGACCTGGGCCTCATCAGCTACAGGAGCTACTGGAAGGAAGTTCTGCTCCGGTACCTGCACAACTTCCAGGGAAAGGAGATCTCCATCAAAGGTGTGCTTGGCAGCTGGGGGCAATTTTGGGAACAGCCTCTCCCCTGCCCCAAACCCGAGGCCTGACTCACCCACCCCGTTGTTYGTGGAGCAGCAAAATTCGTGGAATATTCCTGTAGCTGGGAATGGCTGCTTCCCGCTCCTGCCACCTGGAAGCATGAGCCAGTTTCCAGCATTTYGAAAGGGTGAATTGGCTGGAAAAAAAAAATTTGTAAAGAGATTCAGCCAAGAGCTTCATCCACCTGAGGATTAGAATGTTAATTTTAAAAAGAAAAATGTCCCTAGCGCAAATATTAATATTTGACCACCTTTTAATGGCACTTCTCTGTTGGTGGCACCTGGGAGCAGGTGGAATTTCACAGGGGTATGAGGTARTCCTCAAAAAGTAGGAGTATGTCTTCTCCCAGAGGATTTTTAACCCAGATCCCACACTCAGCATCCTCAAATCCCTGCAATCCTGGCTGCACCCCCTCATCCCTGCAGGGAACTTCCTGCCCCTCATTCCTGAACGAGTCCCACAAACCCCCTGGTGGAATCCCAGGAGTTTGGGGCTGTGCAGAGGGTTTGGGGTCTGCCACAATCCCTGTGGTGGAATCCCAGGGGTTTGGGGTGTGCCACAATCCCTGTGGTGCCTTGCAGAGATCAGCCAGGAGACCGCGGTGAACCCCGTGGACATCGTGAGCACCCTGCAGGCCCTGCAGATGCTCAAGTACTGGAAGGGCAAACACCTGGTCCTCAAGAGACAGGTGAGCTTGGCCATCTCCGGGTTTATCTCTTCCTTTTCCTCGTTTCCGTAGGAACTCCCTGAAATCAGGGCTCCCCTGGGTTTTCCAGCCGTCCCGTTCTCGTTCCCGAGTAAATGGGATGTGGGAATCTGACCTCATTCTTCAGCAGGGCAGGCGTGAGCTCACTCGACCTGCCTCTGTGGGATCACGTTGCTCATTTTCCCTGGCTTTTATGGGAGCCATGGATCGGCATTCCCATCATCCTCCTCCTCACCACTCCTGCTCTTCACTGGGCAAACACAACTTGGAATATCCTGAGCTGGGAGGGACCCGCAGGGATCGTTGATCCAGCTCCTGRCCCTGCACAGATCCCCCAAAATCCCAGCCTGCCTTCCCTGGCAGCGTTGTCCAAACTCTCCCGGAGCTCTGGCAGCCTTGGGGCCGTGACCATTCCCTGTTCCAGGGCCCAGCCACCCTCTGGATGAAGAACTTCTCCCTAAAATCCAACCCCAAACCTCCCCTGGCACACAAGTGAGCGGGATGGAAGGAATCCTGCACGAGTCCTGTTTGTTCCCTCCCTCACAAACCCCCAGATGTGCCAGACGTTTTCCCCTCCCTGGGACTGCCCTGGATCTTGATTGAAAGGCTCCTGGAAAACTCCATGGAGGAGAAGTTGTGATTTAGTTGTGCTTCAGTTGTGATTTTGAGGGGTTAATGAGCAAACCCTCAGCTTTGTGCTGCCGTACCCTGGATAATTCTCCTTTGGGATCCCCTCCCTTCCCCTGCCGCCCTCTCCCGCTCTCCCCTAGGATCTGATTGACGAGTGGATCGCCAAGGAGGCCAAGAGATCCAACAGCAACAAGATCATGGATCCCAGCTGCCTGAAGTGGACCCCTCCCAAGGGCACCTAAGGGTGCTGCCCGTGGCCCCAGCAGCAGGAGCACGGCGGGGTCCGAGTCGTACCCGTGCCTGGTGTGAGTGGCTGGTGCAGTGACCCCAAAAGGATCAGCCCCCCTGGGGGAGCCTGGCCTGGATCCTGTGGCCCCAAAAGGATCAGCCTTTCTGGATCCTGTGGCCCCAAAAGGATCAGCCCCCCTGGGGGAGCCTGGCCTGGTTCCTCTGGCCCCAAAAGGATCAGCACCCCTAGGGGGGCCTGG
>JACAXG010000174.1:917213-944170 GCA_018881555.1 Amblyornis subalaris | reverse complement strand
GGGACCGGGAAGGGAGGACGGGACCGGGAAGAGAGGATGGGACCGGGAAGGGGAGAGGGGACCGGGAAGAGAGGACGGGACCGGGAAGAGAGGACGGGACCGGGAAGGGAAGAGGGGACCGGGAAAGGAGGAGGGAACAGGCTCGGGGACGCGGCCAGGTCGGGCCGGGAGCTGCCCTTTTCCACCCCTGAGCATTCCCGAGTCTCGGCGCTGCAGGGAAAGCCGGGAGCAGCAGGGGAGGGGCGGATCCCGCTCCATCCCGGGGGCAAGTTGGGATTTGCCCTCAAATCCTCCCCTCCGAGGCGGAATTCCTCCCTCCCGCTCCCTTTCCGAGGGCGCAGCCCCACGGTCCGCGCGGGCAGGGATGCGGGAACTTTGGGATCGAGGCTCTGAAGTACCCCTGGTATCCCAAAGTCGCTGTTTCCATGGCCTGAATTATCCCTGATATCCCAAAGTCGCTGTTTCCTTGATCTCAGCTCTCCCGGATATCCCAAATTTGCCGTTTCCTTGTCCTGAAGTAACCCCTGATCCCAAACTCCGCGGGGAAACTTCCGTTTGAACCTGGATCCCTTCCCTTGGAGGGAATAAAGATAAACCCCTCGGGATAGTCGGGAAAATGAAAACCCCAATCAGGGAAATGCCATCCATCAAAGGTCGGGAGGACTCCGGGAGGGTCACGGGAGATGGAATTAGGGACTGGAATCCAGGCTGGATGTGGAAGGAGCGTGGGAGCCTGGAGAGGAGCGGGAAGTGCTGAGGGGGGGGAAAACAGCCGGGAGAGCCCTTTCCATGGATCCAACCCTTCCCGCAGCCCCGGGAGCCATCCCAATCCCTGTCTTGCAGGATCCATCCCAACCCCTGTCCCTCAGGATCCATCCCAATCCCTGTCCTGCAGGATCCATCCCAATCCCAGCCCGTGTCCCGGCGCCCCTCCCAGCGCTGCCCCCGCGGAATTCCCAGCTCCAGGTCCCGGCAGGCGCGAGAGCCGGGATCCCGCCGGGATTTGGGAYGTGCCGGGGGGACACGCCCGCTGTTCCCTTGGATCCCGCTCCGCGGTTTCCCAGAGGTGCCTCCAGGTCTGCGGGAGGAGCCTCGCCCCGCTCCCGGCTCCGCGCGGGGATGGATCCGGGAATGAGCGTGGGGTCGCTTCCAGCCCCTTGGAGTTCCGCTGTGGGGAAGAAGGAGCTTCCCAAAAATCCCCAGATTATCCCCGTGCCCAGCAGGGTCCTTGTCGGGAAGAGGGGACTCTCTTCACCTTCCCAATAAACGTTAAATCCCTCGTGGGAGGTTGGCAGAGCGGGAATATCTCTTGGGATCGCGACCCCGGCACCATGGAAGTGTCAGGCTGGGCTTGACGATCATGGAATCATGGAATGGTTYGGGTTGGAAGGGATCGTAAAGATCCCTCGGGCAGRGGCATCTCCCGCTATCCCTAAAATCCCGTGGGCWGGGACASCTCCYGCTATCCCAGGSTGCTCCAGCCTGGCCTGGGACACTTCCASGGATGGGGCAGCCGCAGCTTCTCCGGGAATCCCATCCCAGCCCCTCCCCACCCTCCCAGGGAGGAATCTTTTCCCGGTTTGATCCTGAAGGTCTTTCCCACCCTCAAGCATTCCAAGATTCCCGGTGCTGAGAGGGTTTTGTCCCAGAGCAGGGCTGGGTTTTCCCGTTGATCCCTCAATCCCTGGCAGGATCCGAGCACGGGGAGGAGGCCACGGGGGCCGATCCAATCCCTGAATCCCAACTGGATGAGCAGAGCTCCTCCCGGGGACTGAGGGGAGCCAAAGGACAGAGCCCAGTCCCCGGGAAGGCTCCAATTCCCTCCTCCCGCTGCGACATTCCCGGGAAGTCRACGAGCGCTTCTCGCTCCTTGGAGCCTGGGGAAAAATCCCAGAGAGGCTGCAACTTCCTAGGATTGAGGGAAAGGCCTCTGGTGGATCCAGGGATCGGCCAGGAGCTGAGCCGAGCGCGATCCCAAGGACCGGGATTTGATCCCGGCGGAGCTCCCTGCGGATGCTTTGGGCTCCTCCTGGTTCATCCCAAATTCCCTTCGAAGTGCCCAGAGCGGCTCCAGGGGCTCCGGCTCATCCCAGAACCTCCGCTGGGAGCCTGGGCAGTTCCATGGGAAGCAGGCTCGTCGCGGGAGCCCCAGGAATCCGTATCCCAATCCCGCCGCCATTAAATGGGATGACAAATCCCTCCTGACGGAGCCGGGTCTGGAATTCCGTCCTGTTCCTTGGTCCTTTCTCGTGCTGCCAACTCTCACGGCTAGGGAGCTCCGGGATTTTCCTGTGGTTCTGGAGCGCTGGGATGGCCTGGGATGGCTTGGGAAGCTCCACGGTTAAAATGGGAATAAAACCCCTCATTACGGTGGAGTAAACCTGGAAAAAATCCCCTTAATCCAAACAAATATAGGGAATAAAGGGAATATTTTGGTCGATCTCTAAAGGTATTCCAGGGTTTGGGAGCTCAAGGAATCTCAACGACATTGGACAGTCCTGGCCAAGGTCCTGCAATTATTCCAATTAAAAGGACTCTGAGTGTCCCTTCCTGGAGTTCCCAAAGGAATTTTGGAGGTSAATTCCCAAAGAATTCCCGGCTCCCACTTCCACTGCATCCCGCATCCCAGGGAAAATCTCCATTTATTCCAACGCCTGCAACACCTGATCCTGGATCCAGGATGGAGATTTGGGCTAAAAGGAAGGAAAATCCCTTTGATCATCGCTCTGGTGTGTCCAGAACTTCCCGGGCGCGGACATTCCCTCTGGGAATGAGGGGATACTGCTGGATCCCAGCTCTTCCCTGGTGGTTTTCCTCGGGAAAAGAGGATCCACATCCAGGCACGGGCGGGTTTTTTGGAATCCTGGATTTCAGCGTTTAATTTTAGGTTTAATATTCGCGAATTGTATTTTCTGCCCCCAATTCCCAAATTTGTGGCTCCAAAATGAGGGAGGCTCGGAGGGACCTGATCCCTTGGAGCTGAGCATCCCATCCCTGCTGGACGCACGGGAGGGAATTCCAAGGATTTCAARGTTTCCTTGGAGGCTCTAAAGGCATTAAAAGCCCCCCCAAAAACGACATTTTTTGAGGAAGGRAGGAGACCGCGAGCCCAGAACGGATGGGGCAGGAACGGGAGGCTCTTCCCAGGTTTGGGATTSCTCCGGAGCGGCCGCCTGACGGGTCTGGAGCCGTAAATCCCGGGATTCGGGGCAGACGGGGAGCAGCGGCACCTCCCGAGCGCGTCCCGMCCCCGGCGGGGGCTCCGCCACCCACGGCGGCATCGCCCAGGATCCCGGGGCGGCATTCCAAGGAATCCGGGGCTGGCTCGCCTCCCTCTGCCGTTCCCGCGAGCAGGTAGGAGCAGGCTCGGGAAGAGGGAGCGGGAGCGGGGCTGGAATGAGCCCAGGGCCCCTCTGCAAATCCCAAATCCCGGGATGGTTCATCCAGGGAAGCCCCGGCTCCGCTCCCAAAGGCTCGGGACTGGATTCTCCGCCGCGTCGGCCGCACGAATCGGGAATTTCGGGGAAATGGGAGCCGAGGGACGAGAGCGGGACGCTGCGAAGGGAGGGACGATCCCAGAAAAAGCAGGACGGAGCCCGGGATGTGGGAAGCGCTCCCTCCCGACGTGCGAACAAAGCACAAAGGAGGAGAAGGGATTCGCCCGGGGCCATGCAGGAAGCTCGGGAGGGAGCCAGGAAATCCCATCCAGCCGCATCCCAGCCGCATCCCAGCCCCATCCCAGCCCCATCCCAGCCCCATCCCGGCGCTCCGGCTGTTCCCGACATCTGGAGCATCCCTGTTTAGGGAACACCCGCAGCCCTGACCCCACATTTGCCCCGTTTTCCCGGGAATTGCCCCTGGAATGAGGTTCCTGCCTGAGCCCATCCCCTCCTTGGCTCCACACGAGGCTCCCGGGGGCCGAATTCCCTCTCCGAGCGCATCCCGGAGTAAGCCCTGCGGAGATTCCCGGTCCATTCCCGAGCCGTGGGCACGCTCCTTCCCAGAGCCCCGCGCCCCCGCCCGACCCCGGGCGGCGCACAAACCTCTCCGGGCTCATTCCCATTCCCTTCTCCAGCTGCTCCCGGGCCGCTGGAGCCTTCCCGGGCCCGGCTCCCTGCGGGATCTTCCCTCGCGCCAGGCTCCGGCTCCGCTTTCATCCCCTCCCGCCCGCGCATCCCCTTTGATTCCCGGCGCTGGCGGGAGCCTGGAGCAGGGAATTGTGAGCTCCATCCCCTCCCGATCCATCCCGCTCCATCCCCTCCTGCTCCATCCCCATTCCCGCTCCATCCCCTCTCGCTCCTTCCCCATTCCCGCTCCATCCCCTCCTGCTCCATCCCCATTCCCTCTCCATCCCCATTCCCTCTCCATCCCCATTCCCTCTCCATCCCCATTCCCTCTCCATCCTCATTCCCTCTCCCTCCCCCTCCCGCTCCATCCCCATTCCCGCTCCATCCCCCCAACTCGGGACATCAAAGCCCGGCGGCTTTTCCCGGCTGGAATGCGTCCCGTTCCAGCGGCGGGATCCTGTCCCGTAACCCGATCCCACATCCCCGGAGGCGTTCCCGGGCCCGGCAGGTGACACCGGCGCCCCTCGGGAACAAGCCCGGCCCTGCCGCGGGAGCTTTTCCTGTGGAGTCTGCGGTCGCGCCGGGATGAGCCGGGAGAGGCTGGGCCCGGAAAGGACTCCCCGGCATGGGATTAACCCTTCCCGGGGCTCCGCGCTCCTTCCCGGCTCCGGTTCCGAGGGATGCGCGGCCTCCCTGCGGGATTTGGGAGCGGCTTCCTGCCTCTCTTCCTCGTGCAATTCCCAAATCCCAGTCTCCCTGTTTTCCGCGCCCCTCGGGTTCGCTGGGCTGGCAGCGCCTGGAGGCAGCTCCAGCTGGGATTTTCCTCACTGGAAGCTTCACTGAGGCTGGAAAATTTCTCCCACAGCAGCGGGAGACTCCGGGAATCACCTCCTGGAAAAGTTCCTCACCCAGTCTGACCTCGGGGGAGGTCAATGAATCCCAATGAATCCCAATGAATCCCAATAAATCCCAATAAATCCCAATAAATCCCAATAAATCCCAATAAATCCCGCGCCGCTGGGAGAAGCGCCCGGAACACGCCCGGGATCCTCTCCGGGGCGCATCCAGGCTCGGGGGGATTTTTCCCAGCGCCAGCCGCAGGGATTGCTGGAATCCTTCGGGGAGCAGGGATGGGATTCCTCACACCCCGGGGCCGGTTTGGTGTCTCTGTTCCCGGCGGGAAGCGCTGGAGCCGCCGGGAAAACGCCGATAGGGACTTTGCTCCAGGGATTGTTCGTGGAATGAACGAACAGGGAACATCCCTGGGTGGGGAGGGGGGAAATGGGAATTCTCTGCCCTGATCTGGCCCGGGGAGCGGGGGAGGGGGCAGGGAAGCAATCCCGGCGTTTGGAATGCTCAGGGATGCTGTCAGGGCGTTTTTCCTGGATTGCTGGGGTCAAACCCTCCCTCTGGTTCCCTTCAGTTCCCTCCTCTCCCTGGATCCCGCWGTCTGTTTGGGATGGGGAGCTCTCGAGACAGGAAAAGTCATTCCAGGGGGATCATTCCAGAATTCCAGTCTGAGACAGGAGCTCTGGGAACATCCCAAGCGCCATAAAATCCTGGAATCCCCGTGCTTAAAGCAGGGAATGAGCCCTGGAATGGGAACAGTTCCCCTTCTCCACCCGAAGAAGCTCCGGGATGCTCCATCCAGCCCCTCACAGCAGATCCTCCTTCCAGAGGGAACGCTGAGGCCCWGGCCGGCATTCCAGGGCCAGCTCTGATTCCCTGGCGGAGCAGGGAATGCTCCAAGGGCTCCTTTCCCTGCCGGGGCTGGGCCGGAGCCGCAAATCCCAATCCCTGCCCAAGGCCCCGCCGGGTTCAAAGTGTCCCAGGAACAATCGAGGCCTTTGAACTCCTCCTCATCCCAGGGGAAGTGGAGGCAGGGAAGGAAACACCTTCCCAGGCTTAGCCCCCAGCCAGGGAATATCCGGGGAGCCGTGTCGGATCAGGCCCGGGGAGCAGGAATTCGGGCTGAGGTTTGGAAAAATTCCTTTCCTCCCCGGCGGGGCCGAGGAGCAGGACAGGGATGAATCCCGGCGGCTCCAAAGCCGGGCTGGGCTCCTGCCCCGTCCCAGCCCCCATCCCAGCTCCACCAAACCAGGATTCCCGGGCCCCCATCCCTGGGATTCCTCCGTGGGAGGCACAGCGAGTGCGGGAGAAGGGAAAACWGGGATCAGGATAATGTTTGGAGCTGTTGCTGGCTGAAAGGCTCCAGWGCTGCCCTGGGGCCCCCGAGCTGGATTTATGCTTTCATCCCTGTTTCCCTCGGAACAGCGGGATCCGGGATCCGTCTCCCCACGAGGCCTTCGGGGCACCGCGGGAATAACGAGCAGGAACGGGAGCGGACTGGGGAGAAAAGGGAGAGCTCCTTGGGATCTCCATCCCATCCAGCCAAGCCCTGGCGCRGTTGTTTTCCCAGCCTGGAACCCAGGGAAGGGGATTTGGGCGGGAAGCGCAGCCCCGCGTGGGCCCAGGGACGTTTTCCACGATCCCCCCGTGCCGTTTTCCGGCTSGGATCTTTCCCGAGCCAACGTCCCCGGGGGGAGCTTAGATCCCTCGGGAAGCGGCTCCCAGACTCCCAGACCCGATACAGGATCCGGGAGCGTCGGGAGCGGGGCTGGCATTCCCGCCGGAGCGCTCCGTAGGTGGCCCGGCCGGGAGCAGGACGCCGCCCGAGCGAGCAATTCCATGGGGAGAGGAGCCAGGGACGGTTCCCTGCTGGCTGCGGGTGGAAGGCTCATTAGCAGGCGGCGCTAATTGCGCTCCCTGCACGGGCCGGGCTGCGCCCGCGTTCCCGAGCGGAGCTGGCAGGAAAAGCCTGGATGCGCCGCGGAGATCTGGATTCCCGATAAGGAGGTGATTTATCCCCCTCCGCTTCCTTCCTCGTGGGCACGGAGACATCCCGGAGGAGGCCTCGGCTTCCCGGGACATTCCTGGGTGAGCTCATCCCGCTCCGGGCCGGCACCAGGGAGCTCTGCCGGGATCCCGGTTCCAGGAGCTGGGCTGCCGGGAGCCATCCCTGCCCGTGGATGGAGTTCGGTGTCCAATCCATGCCGAGATTCCACGATTTGTGGTGGTGGAGTCACGGGAATGAGGTCACCCGTCCGGGCTGAGCTCACGGAAAAGCTCCCGCCGGGATTTTGTCCCGCTCTGGATGGGCTGCCTGGACAAAGGGGGATTCAGATTCCCACCCCTTGGAGCCGGGACAGGGCAGCTCCCGCAGCTCCGTTCAGCGCCGGGAAACCGCGGCAGATTTGGGAATTCGGCTCCAGGCGGCACGACTCGGGATGGGGGTGGAAAACCCTCCGCGACCTTCCCGGAGTCCCTGCGGGCCGGGAATGCTGGGGAAAACAACATTCCCCGTGTGGGGAGGGCTGGAACCCCTGGATTTATCCCACCCGGGATCCCCTCCGCTCCCGCCCCTTTCCCAGCCCGGTCCGGGCAGTCCCGACCTGTTCTTCCCAGCCTCGCGCTCCGGGATGGAGCCGCGCTCTGGCCCGCGGCATTCCCACTTCACAGGGCACCTCTGGAATGCGGCCGGGCTGGCTCCGGGGCTCCTGCCCCAGCTCAGCCCCCCCGGGAAGTGGGAATGCTGCGGGAGAGACCCCGCGCGGGGCTGGGGGCGCCTGGACCCGCTCCGGGTGATTCCCAAGGGATGAGGGTCGGGAGGGAGGTTCCTGGGATTCCTGGGGAGCCCCAAGCTCGTGGGGCTGGCGGAGAGATTCCAGCCCTGTGGAGACGTCAAAACCAGCGGAAAACCAGCGGAAAACCAGTGGAAAACCAGTGCAGATCAAAACCAGTGGATCGGGAGGGACCTGGATCAGGATGCACCTGGATCAGGAGGTGCCTGGATCAGGAGGGACCTGGATCTGGGTGTACCTGGATCAGGACATGCCTGGATCTGGATGCACCTGGATCAGGAGGTGCCTGGATCAGGACATGCCTGGATCAGGATGCACCTGGATCAGGTGACCAGCAGGGATGGATTCGCTGCTCCCGGCCAAGCGCCCCAGAGAAATTCCCGGCTGCTGATGCAAGGCCAGGCCATGGAAAGGCGCGGGATTCATCCCGCTGGAATGAGGAGCAGCAGGACAAGGCCCCCAGGCCGGGCCGGGCACGAGGAGCTGGCACAGCTCGGAGCAGGCTGAGGGACTGGGGGGATCCGTGGGATTGGGATCCTTGGATTGCCGGGGACGCCTTCCACTGTCCCAGGTGGCTTCAAGCCCCGTCCAGCCTGGCCTTGGACACTTCCAGGGATGGGGAGCCCACAGCCCTTGGAAAGCCCCAGCTGCCTGTCTGGGATAGGGGAGGTTTGTGGCAGGAATTCCATGGGTATCCCGAGGAACTCACGATCCCTGTGGGCTCCTGGAGGCCCTGCATGGAGCATTTGCGGAATCAGGGATCTCTGAGGCCGGAAAAGACCTCCGAGGTCACCAAATCCAGCGGGATGGGAGGCAAAGCCCGAGCTGGCCCCGCGTGCTGTGAGATCCAGCCTGGAGCTGGAGAATTCCCGGGAAGTTCCGACCTCACCGGGGATCCTGTTCAGGTAAAAACCGCCCAGGTCCGATTGTTCCCTGGTCCTCCTGGGATTCCTCCTGAAAGGGAAAGGGAATGGGAGGCGATTACCGGGAATGGGAGCTGTGATTGGGGTGGGGTTCAGGACACCYGGCACATCCCAAATCCCTCCCAACCTCGGGAGCGGGGAAAGCGCCTTGGAGCTGAGCCCGGCGGAGGGAGGGAGGGACGGAGCCTGAAAAACCTCCCAGGAAAAGCCTCTCCTGCCCTGGGAAGTGTCCAGGGATGCCTGAGTGGAGCCTTCGGAGCAGCCTGAGGCCGGGATTTCCGGGAGAGCTCCACGTCCATCCCCTTTGGCTCCATCCCCTCCCAGGCTCTGGATTTTCAAGGAGCTCCTTTCCCAGGCAGCTCCCAGCGCCCGGCGCGGGGTTCCCGGGATGCGCCTGGCCCCGCATTCCCGGGATCCCAGCCCGGCCCGGTGCCGGGCAGCGTTATCCCTGTAGATGGCATCCCAGGATCTCCGCTGGCCCCGCGGGGATGCTCCCGGATCCCTGTCCTTCCACCGGTGCGACCCGCCTCATCCCGACATCCCGAGGGTCCCGGCATCCCGAATCCCGGCCGCGTGACRCTTCCCTGGCTGCTGCCGTCGGCTCTGGAATTGCAGCGTGGATTCCGCCGGGAGGGTTGATCCAGGGCTCGCTCCCAGCCTGGATCCAAACTCYCCAAAACTCCGTTCTGGACCCAAATCGCTTCCCCTGGCAGGGTTCGTGCTCCCGGGGGCATCCAGGGAAGTGGATTCCCTTTGAAAGCGAAGGAATCAGACCACATTAAACAGGTTTATTGGGAATTAAGCCAGCTCTGATGTGGTCGGGCTCAATTCCCTCCGGGAGCCGAACTCGATTAAATTAAACCCAATTTCGGCCCCGTCTGAACCAGGAGCCTAACAGCCTTTGGCTGATCAGCTCAGATCCAAACTTTTCATCAACCCGAGGTGATTTTCCGCGGTGGCTCCAGCTCGACGAGGCCTCCAGGGAGAGAAAACCGCAGGGACGCGGCCGGGATGGGCGGGATGGCGCTCCCCGTCCCGGGAAAGGCTGGCTTCAGCCGCCGGGACGGGAGAGCGATGGAGCCGAGGGGGGGTTTCCAGGATCCGGCTCGGGATCGGGATCGGGATCAGCCCGCCCGAGTTTCGCCAGCTCCGSGGGAGCCAAACGCCAGGCCCTGGAGCGCGTCCAGGCCGTCGGTTTGTCGGGATTTGGAGCTGCCCCAGAGAGTATTTCGGGAAGCGCCGCCCTGCGCTCCCGGTGCGGGCAGGGAAGCTGCCCAAAGCCGCGGGCGGAGGATTTTGGGAGCCGCTCCGGCCCTCCCCGAGGGTTTTTTTTAACTCTTTGTCCCTAAATCCGGAGGGTTCGTCCCGCCCTGGGGCCTCCGGACGCTGCCGCGTTCCCCGCGGGTGGCACCGCGCGGGGGCCGCTCCCGGCCGGCAGCGCATCCCGGGATTGCCACATTCCCGCCGCAGGAATCCGGGTCACGGCGCTGCGGACGTGGGCAGGGACCGGGATAGGGACAGGGAACAGGGATGGGGACAGGGAACAGGGAGGGGGCACAGGGACAGGGACAGGGACCAGGGACCGATAACAGGGAACAGGGAGCAGGACAGGGAATAGGGAGCGGGATAGGGGTCAGGGAGCGGGACAGGGCACAGGGACCGGGACGGGGAGCAGGGAGCAGGGAGCAGGGATCGGGACAGGGAACAGGGATCGGGAAGAGGGAAGAGGGAACAGGGAACAGGGATCGGGGCAGAGCACAGGGAACAGGACAGGGCACAGAAACCGGGATCAGGACAGGGCACAGGGACCAGAACAGGGCACAAGGAGCAGCTGGGAGGGGACAGGGATCAGGAAAGGGACCAGGACAGGGATCAGGAAAGGGACCAGGACAGGGCACAGGGATCGGGACCTGCTGCTCTGAGCGTTCTCCTTGTTCCAGATTGTCCTATTCCATGCCCAGGCCTCCAGGGAGCTCCCCACACCATCCCAGAGCAGTTCCTCTGATCCATCCCAGCGTTCCCACTCCCCTCCCGCTTCCCTCCCGCTCTCCTCGGAGGAGTTTCCTTCAATAAACTCCCGATTATCTTTATTTATCTCCATTAATTTATTGCCTCAGCCCTTCCCACTCCCTTTGTCAGTCCCTGGGATGACAAARCCCTTCCAGGCAGGAAATCTTCCCTAATCTCTCCCAAAGCCCAATCCCTGCTGGCAGCGCCAGATAAATATTTCATGGCAATAATTGTCTGCGCCCGAGCCCTCCCGTGCGGGCTCCTTAATTAATGGCGAAATTCCCGGCGGGATAATTAAAGGATGCCCCGGCCGAGAGGGAAAAGGCGCCGGAAGCGGAGCAGGGATTCGGGAGTGGGAGATCCCAGGGCATTCCCAACCTTTGGGGTCTCCAAACGGGATCCAGTTGGAGTTCCTGCCCCTCTTCCCCCCCCTCCTGTCACTGCCCCTGCCTCCCCTCGGGGAAATTCCATGGATATTGTTGGATTGGATTTATTTTCGCTCCTKGGAAGGGCAGCCCCGGCTTTGATTGGGTGGGGAAGGTGTGGGATCCGGGCAGGGACAAATCCCTGCATCCCCCTCTGGATCAGCGGAGCCYGAGCGCTGCTCCGGGCAGGGAATCCCATCCCGGTTATCCCGAGCACATCCCCGGCTCCCAGACCGGGATTCGGGAGCTGCCAGGGCCTCGGGAATGGTGTGGAGGGGCCAGGCCACGCCGAGAATCCCAACATTTCGCCGCAGCCTCTCCTTCCACTGCAAGGCTTTTCCTTCCTAATGTTTTTATCCCAATTTTCCTGAAMTTTTGGACGGGATAACTTGTGATTTGTGAGTATCCCGTTCCTTTCCCTCACTCTCCTTGGCGGAACGGGAACGAGAGGAAAACCCAGGAATCCCTGGAATATTTAAACATCGAACCCGACCCCATTCCCAAACCGATGGGCGAATCCAGATCCCAAAGCGTCCCTCCCGAACCCCGGGAATGCCGCGGTGTCGTTCCCGCGGGATTTGRATGCGGATCAGGAATTTATGCAGATGTTCCTCATCCGTGCCGTTTTCCCTCATTCCAGGGCCGCTGGAAAATCCATTTCCGCCGAGGGCCGGGGGAAGCGGCGCCGCCGCGGGCAGAGCCGGGAACTCCGCGCTCCCTTCCCGCTCCCGGCACGGAACCGCGGGAGAACCTCCGTGGATAATCGCAGCAATCCATGGAAACGCCGCGCCAGGAGCATCCCGAACCGGCGCGGGATCCGGGAATAAACCCGAGCTGGGGCCTGGCTGCTTCCCCACGTTTTCCTCCCACGCGGGAGGAAGAGSAGGATGGGGAATGGGGGATGGAGGATGGGGGGTGGATTTCCTCCTCCCTTCAGGTTTCCTTTTATTCCCATGGGACATCTCCAAACGAAACCTTTTCCCCTTGGAAATTCCATTTCCAGCACCAACGCTCCCGTTCCCTTCTCCCTGTAAAATTCCCGGGGGAGCCGTGGGGGAGCCAGAGGCCTGTGACCCGGGTGTGGGGTTGTGTAACCTCTGGAAAAACACGTTCCCGAGTTGTTCCCGAGTTGTTCCCGAGTTGTTCCCGAGTTCCCGGAGTGGCTCCTCCCATCCTGTTCCCTGTCCACGCTCCGGCACCTGCAGCAGGAGTGAGGCTCCAGCTCGGAGCTTCCTGCTTTTTCCAGGGTCTGGATGGGAACAGGGAGGAGGTTTTATCGGGAAGCTCCATGGAAGGCCTGGATGTCCGTGCTGGGGTCAATCCTTTTGATCCCAAAGAAACATCGGGATGGTCCTGGCCTTGCTTTGCCCCAGAGCCCAAATCCCCTCTGGCTTCCCATGGATGYTGTGGGAAGCTCCAGGAGCTGCCCTGGGGCTTCTCCGACCCCTCAGGATCTGGGAGAGCCCCTGGATCCCACCCGGGAAGGGCCTGGCGGGAGCGGCGCCGCCTCAGTGCCCAGGAACAAATCCCATCCCACCGGAGCGGGGCCGGGAGCACTCCCAGCCCTTGGGAGCCCCTGGGTGTCCCTTCCTGCTCCCGGTCTCCTTCCAGCTGGATTTTTTCCTGGAGATTTCGATGCCAGAATGAGCCGAAGCCACCAGCAGCGACCGGCGCTGGCTCCTCTCCYGGGAAAACTTCTTGGAATGTGTTCCCATCCCACAGCAACCCCTGCAGCCCCTGACAATGCCCAGGACCTTCTCCAGGTGCAGGAATTCCTGACTCCAGAGGCTGGAGCCAGCCTAGGGCCCTGCAGGGTCATTCCCAGGTGATGCAGGAGTCACATCCCACCCGGGCAGGAATGGTGCCAGGCCGGGAATGGGAGCCAGAGCACCTTCCCGGGCTCTGAGACAGCTGGAATGAGGCATCCCGAGCCCTGCAGACCTCAKGGAAAATCCAGGCCAGGCCAGGGAGCCTTTCCACGAGCGCTGGAGGATTCGGGGCCTTTGATTCCGGAGGRAGCCTCGGACTTTTCCAGCTTTTTCAGGCGTTTTGTGTCAGCTGCACTTCCCAGCCTGAATTCCTTGGATTTCCTTGGAGTTGGACACCTGCAGTCGGTGTGTGCTGAGCTCASACCTCCCCCCGCTCCGGGGGACAGCCCCAGCATCCAACGGGAACAGAATCCCAGCGGGAAGAGCATCCACTGATTCCCATCTCCCAACCCAGCTGGCAATACCCAGCACTGAACATTTCTCCACGGAAAAGGGAATTTCAGGCATTTTGGGACACTCCGAGCGCAGATTGGTCTCCCTGGGTCCTTGAGGATGCTCGTGATCCCAGAGGGGCTGGGGAAAAACAGGGATTGAGGGAAGCCTGAGTCATCCCAAGGGCGCTGGATCCCAACCCGTGAATTCCCACCCTCCCGGGACACCGTGCCAGAGGGATTTTTCCCTCCCGGATCCATGGCCCCGACAAAAGGAATCTGCTCTGGGTCACAGCTGGGACTTGGATCCCACGATCCCTGCGGATCCCTTCCAATCAGGATATTCCAATCCCGTGGACAGGCCAAAACCCCCAGGAATCCCCCTCTGGAGCTGGGCTGGGCTCGGTGCACCCCCAGCTCCCCGAATCCGGCAGAAATTCCYTCTTTTCGCGTTTATCCATCGCAGGGGATCCTGGGCTCTCCCGGGTGCTCGCGCCGATCCCTCGGGATCCAGAGGGAGCATTCCCAGCTCCAGCCTGGCTCCTCGTGGTGGAGCTGGGGCTCCATCCCGGAATYCTGGGTGGCACCCGCGCGCTTCCCGGGACGTGCACGTTCCTGCCGCGTCCCGGGCCGCCGGGRAGGGGGGGCGGGGAGGCAGGAATCACCCGCGGGAACCTCTCAGCCTCCCTGGACGGAGAATCCCGCCGGAGCCAAGGATTCTGCAAGCCGGGCAAAGCTCCCGAGCCGGGAACGCTTCCTTGAAACTCCCGGAGCGGGCGGGGCCGCCCTTGGAAGCCGCCGCGGCCAGAATGTCCGGGGGCTGTTCCAGGGCAGGAGCGGAGCCTCTCCCGTGTTTTCTGATGAAATCCTCCCATCCCGGCCCTGCCGGGCTCCGCTCCCGCCGAATCAAAGGGATCGCGCCTGTCCCAGGGCTACACACTCAGCATTCCAGCCGGAGCCGCCTCTCCCGGGCCCGCGCCGCCGCGGGAATTAAAGGCGCAGGAGGCTTTTCCTCGCCTCGGCCCCGCTGGATCCGGCCCGGCTCCCACCCCCGCCCCAAAATCCGCGGGATCCGAGGGAATGAGGCGCTTTTCCAGCCCGCCCCCGAATCCCGGGATGGATTCCCTGGCGCCGGGGGTTGTTCTCCCGCGCGATGGGATCGAGGCTCTTCTCCCTTTCCAGGCGCGCCGAAGTCGGGATTTGGGGCTTTTGGGAGTTCCCTCCTTGGAAATTTCCGCGGTTCTCCGCACGGGCAGGGGGAAACGAGGGAAAATAGGCGGGATTCCAGCCGGATCCTCCCCTGGAGAAGGGGTGCCGAGCACTCCCGGCAGCTGCTTCCCACCGGGAAGGCTCCCACCCCTGTGCAGGAGCAGGTGGAGGGCTCCCCCGAGCCAAGGCATCGGGAAAGAGGAGGGGAAATACCTGGATCGGGAATGGCACACCACGGGCCCTTCGCCACCGCCTTTCCCTCCCGGGGGGGGGCCTGGATCGGGAAGGCCCCTTCTGGAGGCTCCTTCCAGCATTCCCGGGTGGAAAAGGGCACCTCCCAGGGCGGCTCATCCCGCTCTGGATGCCAGAGAGAGCCTGGAGAGCGCCTGTGGGGCGGATCCCGGCTCCCTCTGCRGGGACCCCGGGATGCTCCATCCCRCTCCTGCCCCTTCCCGAGGATCCTTTTCCCGCGGGATTCCTCCGTTCCCTYTCCAGGCTCCCGGCCCAGGGCTCGGCCGCGGTTCCAGGCGTGAGGACTCAGGGAATCTTTCCTCGCGTGCTGGGTTTGCTCAATTCCCTGTCGCGTTCCCGCCGGCCTTGGGATTCATGGAAGGGGCAGCGCCCGGGAGGGCCCAGGGATTCCACATTCCCGCGGAATCCCAGAGTTTGCTGCGTATCCCAGAGCATCCCCAGCTGGGAGGGCCCCGCCGGGGTCATCCCGGCCCCGAAATCCCAKCGCCGTGCCTGGAAGGGCTTAAAAAGCGATAAACCCGTGGAATATTTGGGATTTCGCTCCCAAAGGAGCCGGAAGGGCAGCAGGAGCGAGCAGGACACCTCAGCCCTGCCTGGGCCCGCGAGGGCGGCGAGGATCTCCCAACAGTGGGAAAAGTCACCAAAAACAATGGAAAGGGAGAAACCCCTCCGGGCCCCGGGAGCGGCCGAGGAAATCCCGGGAGAGCCGGCCTGGAATTCCGCCCCGCTCGGGATCAAAGCGGCCCCGAAGCTTCACCTGCCCGGGCAGGGCTGACCCCGCTGACCCCGGCTCGCGGCTCCCGGCGGTCCCGGCGGCAGCTCCGGGATCGTTGGAGCGGGATCGGGATCGGGGGGGAGGGGCAGGACAATGAGGCTGTTAGTGGGGGCGGCGGGGGGGGGGGGGGGGCTGCGAGGGGGTCAGGGAGCCGAATTCCCGATAAAAGGGCCGGGAAGGCGCTGCCATCCCCCGGGGCGCTCAGCCGGATGGACGCACCCCATTCCCACTCCCCATTCCCACTCCCCATTCCCATTCCCATTCCCACTCATCCCAAAGTCCCCTCTCGGCTCTTCCCGCCCCAATCTCCCGTGGACAGGGAGTTCCGGTGAGTCAGGCTGGAATTCTGCGGCCGCTGGAGGGATGAAATCCGCCGGAATTCCCGACGTGTCCGGCCTGCAGCTCCTCCAGAGGCACTTCCAGCTGCCCCCCGGTGGCTTTGGGCTTCGTTTTTTGGGAATTTGCCGTTTCTGCTCTCCCCGGGAGCCTCCGTCGGGTCTTGCCCACCGAATTCCCGGGATGTGACGTCACCCTGTTCCTCGCTAACCAAATCCAGCGGCGTTGGCACGGAGAGCTGGAGAGGGTGGCGAAGCCGAGCCTTCCCGGGATCTCCCGTCCCCTCCTCCGGGTGGATCCCACCGGGAAATCCTTTAATTTTGTAGGAAAACCCCACAAAAAGGTGCACCAGCAAATCCTGCCCATGGAYGCGCTTTGAGGTCACTCCTGCCCCAAACCGTTCCGGGATTCTGGGTTTTAGCAGCTGGGAAAACGTCCCGGATCCGGGAAATTCCTCAAAATCCCTCAAAAACTTTCTCAAAAACGAGGCATTTTTTCGGGAAGAACCAACTCAGCACTTCGTCCCATTCCTTAGAAACTCTCAGGCTTCCCTGCCTTCATTCCCTGTAGGAAAACCCTTCCTTTATCCATTTTTCATTTCCCTGTTTTCCATTAAATCAGGAAAAAAAAAGGTTTTGCTGCTTTGCAACGTCGGGTCCTGACCTGATCCAACGGGAACAGATTTGGGGGGGAATTTGGGGCCGGAATGTTTCCATTTTTCCTGTTATGTCCACGTTGATCGGGAAGGGGGAACTGGGGCGTGAAAGGGAACAGGTTTGGRGTTGTTTCCCAGCAAATGTTGGGATTTGGGAACACAAACCTTCCCTCGACAGCGCCCRGCCCGCACCCGGGATCAGGCGGAGCTAGAAATAATGGGATAAAATTCCCCCAGAGCCTCCAGGAGCCCTTTCGGCCGAGGGTTTTCCATGGATGGAGCGAGGGAAGGGAAGCCAGGAGGGACGAGGGATAACAGGGATCTCTGGGAAGAGCTGGGAGCAGCAATTCCAGCTCCGATTTTCACCACGGGAGATAAAATCAGGATCGGGTTCGGTGGGAGGGTCAGGGTGGTGAAAGTCATTCCTGCTGCTTCCTGCAGCACCGGGAAAATCCCATTATTTCCCGGTTTGTCAGAGGTGGGATTGGACTCCAGCCCATCCCAGGATCCCGAGCAGGAAGCGTCACTCGGGACCACTTTCCCTCAGCCTTGACCTCAATCCTCGGCGCGATCCAAGGGCCGTTCCCGCCTGGAATGCTGCTCATCCCGGGGCTGATGGAAGTCCCCTGGAATCCCTGAGATCCCCCCAGACCTCCCTGTGGGTCCTGGCCCTGGGCCTGGATCCTCTTCCCTGCTCCAGAAACCCCAACAGCCTCTTCTCCCGTGCCTCTGGATTTGGGAATTGCCCCTGGAGCAGCAGCCCCGGCCCCGCTCTGCTCCAGCCCCTTTGCTCCCAGCGCCGGGAACGCCTCTCCCTAGGGAATGCCTCTCCCTAGGGAATGCGGGGCCCGGTGTCACCCCGAGCCTCCGGAGCTGCATCCAGCTGGGATTGTTCCTGCTTTTCCGGGCCGGGATGTTGCTCGGGCACCGCGGGAGCCGCGAATTCCCTCCCCGGCGTCTCCAGCCAAGCCCGCGGCTCCCGAACCTGTTCCTGCTCCTCCGCCAGAATTCCAGGGCGAGCCGGACCTGCGGGAGGCTCCTTCCCTCATCCGGGGCTGGGAATGCTGATCCAGGGCTGGGAGAACTCATCCAGGGCTGGGAGAGCCGATCCAGGGCTGGGAGAACTCATCCAGGGCTGGGAGAACTCATCCAGGGCTGGGAGAGCCGATCCAGGGCTGGGAGAGCCCATCCAGGGCTGGGAGAACTCATCCAGGGCTGGGAGAGCCGATCCAGGGCTGGGAGAACTCATCCAGGGCTGGGAGAGCCGATCCAGGGCTGGGAGAACCCATCCAGGGCTGGGAGAACTCATCCAGGGCTGGGAGAGCCGATCCAGGGCTGGGAGAGCCCATCCAGGGCTGGGAGAACTCATCCAGGGCTGGGAGAGCCGATCCAGGGCTGGGAGAGCCCATCCAGGGCTGGGAGTGCTGATCCGGGGCTGGGAATTCTGATCCRGGGCTGGGAGAGCCCATCCAGGSCTGGGAATGCTGATCCCRATCCGTTCCYCTGGAGCGGGAATGYGGGAGAGGCTCCCTGGGGTCGGGAGGACTCCGGGATCAATCCCGGGCGCTTGGAGCATCCTGGAGCTGCTCCTGAATCCCTCGGCTCCCTCCTTTCGGCTGGAGCAGGATCCAGGGGGCTGGAGGAGTATCCAGGGGGGCTGGAGGAGTATCCAGGGATGCTGGAGCAGAATCCAGGGAGGCTGGAGCAGCATCCAGAGGTGCCGCCGTGCCGCGTGCCCCGTGCCGCTGGATAAGGAGGGATAAGCATTCCGGGGATGTTTCCAGCCGGAGATTTCCGGCCAGGGAAAGGCGTCCCAGTGCTGGGCTTGTCCCGGRAATCTGTATCCTAGAGCCTGAATCCGTTCCTTTCTCCCATCCGAAACCTTTGGAATTCGGGGGTTCTCGTGGATGGATCCGCCGGGGTCTCCTGGGAAGGTTTGGAGTCCAAAGCAAAGCTGGATAACCCGGGAATGCTGCGTTCCATGGCCTYAATGATCCCTAAAGTGGCACCGATTGTCCCTAAAATGCGCAAATCCTCCCTTTCCCCGGCCGGAGCCCCAGCCCGGGAACTTCGGGAAGTCTCCCAAGGATCTCCCTGGCTCAGCCGCGCCTCAGTGGGGGTGACACCGCCCCAGGGACCCCCAGGCTGGGATGGATCCCGCTGGAATCCCGGGATTTGGGGTGTGCTGGGACCTTGGGAGCTGCTCCCGCCCCATCCCAGAAGAGGGGCCAGGACCGGGAGGTGTCCCGAGGGAGAAATGAGTGGGATATTCCCTGGTTTTAGGGCTTTGGCAACCCCAACCGCGGCTGGATCCGCGCGGGGAGCTCGGAGCTGCCCCCAAATCCCACGGGAGCGGAGCCCGAGYTCCCTCTGCTCCCTCCCTTCCCACATCCCTCCCCTGGGGAGCGGGAAGGCGATTTATCCTCCCTGGAGTGGAACATCCTGATGTTATCCCAATATTTTCCGGGGAAACCTGGATTTGAATGTCCTTTGTGAAGCGGGAATGTAATTTCTCCTCCTTGGAGCGGAACATCCTGATTTTTCCCGATTTTTTTCCAGGAAATCTCGGTTTGAGTGTCCTTTGTGAAGCGGGAATGCAATTTCTCCTCGCTGGCGTGGAATATCCCGATTTTCCCCGATATTTCCCAGGGAAGTGTGGGTTTCCAGGTGCTCGCGGCCCGGGCCGTGTCCCGATCCCTGCCCAGCAGGGCGGGATTTGTTTTTCCTTGGGCGCTGCCGTGACCCGGCACGGTTTGGGAATGGTTTTGTTCCCGGGATTAGGATCCCTTGTCCAACCTTATGGGATAATTATCCGCCGATAATTACCCTGCCGGATAATTCCAGGAGTTTATCGAACACCAGCACYCGGGAAGGGGAAGAGGCCGGGATGAGATGGATTCCCTCGGGAATGCCGGGTTTGTTCCCGTGGCACTTCCAAGAGGTGGATCCTGCCCGGAATTCSCTTTCGGGGGAAGGAATTTCGCTCTCTGCCATCAAACAGCCCCRAATTATCCTGCCGGGACCGGAAGGAGCTTGGATGGTGCTTCCAGGGATCACTCCTGGGTTGCTTTTCCCGTTTAGGACAATCCAGGGTTGGAAAATGCAGCTCAAATTCCCTGATTCCCGGATCAGCTCCRTTTTAGGGCTTCATTCTCCAATCCCAGCCCCAGGGAGCTCCCAAAAACGCGCCCAAGTCCCATGGGAGCCGAGGAAAATCCGGGATGCTGGAGGCGGCACGGGCTGATCCCGGCCCAGCGCCGCGGCCCTGCGGCTTCTTCGGGATTTTTCCAGATCCAAACAAATCCCCTTGGGAGGGAAAGGGAGGAATTTGCCACCTGGGATCACCCGAACGGAGCCTGAGCCGCTCTGCTCRTTCCAGCAGGGAATCCCCGCCTTGGCAAAGTGGAAAATCCCAARTTTTTCACTTCCCCTGGCTCTGCTYTCCCTCCTTTCATCCCGCTGTGCCATCCCAGGGAATCAGGGAATCCTGGGGACGCGGAAGCTGCGCAGGAAAATGGGAATGCCATCCCTGGAAGTGTCCAAATCCAGGCTGGAGCAGTCTGGGATAGTGGGAGGTGTCCCTGCCCCGGGCAGAGTGGGATTGGGATGGGATGGGAAGGGATGGGATGGGATGGGATTTAAGGTCCTTCCCAACCCAAACCGGGATCAGGGTTGGGATTGGTTTAGGGAATTGCTGCTTTTCCCTCTCGATTCCCCCCCTGATTCCCCTCCCTGTTTCCCGGGTGGGTTTTGCAGAGCAGGGAATTTCCTGGGAAACGCCGGGAATCCCAACCCCATTCCATGCCGGGGCTGAASGAGCCATTCCCTGCCCCGCTGGACRCCCGACCCAATTCCCGCCGGGAGTTATCCGGGTTAAACCCCTTCCCGGGCGCCGCGGGTGTTCCCGAGGGGAAATAGGTCAGGAACACCGGGATCGGGGTCACCGGGATCGGGGTCACCGGGATGGCTCCCAACATCCCGAATGCCACGGGCGGGAGATGCCCCAGGGCTGAGCCACGGCCTGGATTCCCGGGATCCTCGTCGGGATCGGGGCCCTGAAGGGTTAACACCGCTGGATTTTCCCCCAGAACCATCCCGGGAGTCTCCTCGGCGGGAATTTCCTCCGATCCCTGCGCGGATCCCAAGGGAAAGGGAGCGAGGGGCTCCGGGGCTGGAGCACAAAGGACTCCATAGCTGGCTCGAATTCCCGGGGTTTTGTCTCTCCCGGGATCCGGGCGGGGTTTGGAGTCCTGGCCGGGCGATTCCCTGCGGGAATTGCGGCGTTGGGTGGGAATCTCGCGTTTGCCTCGTTCTCCCCCAAAGCCTTTGGGGTGAGAGGAGGAAGAGTTGGGGTTTTGGGGGGATTTTCCAGGCTCTTCCCTGCACTCCCAAAATCCTGTTCCAAACGGCCTTTTCCATAAAAATCCCTTTTTTTATTTAAAATCCACAAACGCAACGGAATTTACCCTTTTTTTTTTTTTTTTTTTTAAATTTCAACCAAATATTTGATTCCTGATAAATTCTCTTTGCTTTTCCTTTGCTCTCCAATTTCCCATCCTTCAAATCCAAATCCCATTTATCCTTTGGATAAATCCAAAACGGGGGGGGGGGGGAATCAGAGTTCAAGGATTAAAATCTGGGATCGGGTGGATTAAATATGGGATCGGCTGGATTAAATCCGGGATCGGGTCGGGATTTTAGCGGAAATTTCATCCCAAAAAAAGCAACAATGATTTTTTATTTTTTTCCTTCCCAGCTTTTTTTTTTTTTTTTTCCCGAGCTTTGGGAGGTGCTGAACTCTCCGGGTGTCCTTCCCCGGGCGATTCCCGGTTCTCCTCTTCCCACCGGGACGCGCCTGTGCTGCTCCCGCTCTCCACACAGGGTCTCCCTCGCCCTGGACAAGGCAACCGCGCAGGGATTAATTGGGATTAATTAATCCTAATGGAGATCCTGCTCCTGCTTCTCCCACAGCTCCTGGACCTTCTGCTCCCAGCCCTGCTGGTGGATTCCTGAATAAATGCGGGAACGCGGGGCTTTTCCAGGGCATGGGATTGGTTTTTCCCATAGGAACGGGGCTGAGAATGATCCCACTAAACCGAGTTTTCCCCATGGAATTGCGTCAGGAGCCTCTCGCCGGTGCTGAAAATTGGGATTCACGAACTTCCCATGGCTCGGCTCCTTCTGCAAGGCTGGATTTTCCCGAAATCCTCGGGATCCGMGTGGAAGCGGAGCTCCCATGGGATTCGATCACCTTGAGGATAAAAACTTGGAGCTGCCTTGAAATCCAAGCCCGGGATGGGAAGCAGGGATGGAAAGGGAGGGTGAGGACACGGAGGGGAGTCAGACCCCAAGGAATTCGCCGTTCCAGAGGATTGGGACGAGCCCTTGGGAAGGAGCAGCCCCCCTCCGGGAGCAGGGAATTTGTGCTTCTTCCCATTCCTCCTGCTCCTCCCTGCCGGGGAATCTGCTTCCCGTCGGCTCCGGGAWAAATCCTTTCCTACGGGTGGAAAATTGTCCTGGGATCTGTGCRGGATCGAGGACAGCGGGAACAGCTGGGAGAGCTCGCGGGGGATGGGCTTGGAGCCCTGGGAATATTCCCGGATAAAAGCAAAGGTTTCATTGATTTTTTTCCWCTAAAAAATTGCTTGGCTCCGTGAATTTCTCCTTGATTCCAGAAACTTGGAATGTTGAATTTGGGCCGATCCTTTAAAAAGTGTCCCACGAGTGGGGGGTCTGCACCACCTTCCCTATTCCCTGCTTTTTATTCCCATTCCCATTCCCATTCCCATTCCCATTCCCATTCCCACTCCCATTCCCATTCCCATTTCCAGGCTCTTCCCACCCAGGCCAGGATCCAGCTCCACCAGTGGAATTCCTTCTGGAATCAGAGCCGCAAATCCTGCATTGCTCCCCTTTCCATGCGATTTCCATGGGATTTCCATGGGATTGACGGGACCTTCTCCTCCTTCCCAAAACGCCGGAGCGGCCTGGCAGCCAGAGCCTGGAATGGGAAGGATTTGAACTGGAAAAACGCCCGGAAAGCAGGAAAAGGATCAATAAATCAGCTATTCCAGGGAATCCTGCAGGGCTCCAGGGATGGGATGTGGACGATCCCAACCCGAGGATGCTCCTTGGAGCTTTCCCGTCAATCCCAGGGATGATCCAGGTSAGAAACTCCTCTCATTCCTTGGCTCTCGTTCCCTGGAGTGTCCCAGATGTCCCTGACACCTTCAGAGGTTCCAACCCATCCCAAGATTTTATTCTTCCCTCATTTATCATTCCCTGCTCTCCCCGCGTGTCCGTCCCCTCCGTTCTCCCGGCAGAGCCTTTCCCGGYGGGATTGGGCCCGGCTCGGGAATCAGGGGGTGCCTTTTCCAGCTGCCTGCCGGTGCCGGGTGACTCCAGGCCGGGCAGGGATCCAGGAGCCAGCCCTGGAGTCGGAGGGAAGAGCAGAAACCTCGGGATGCGCTGGCCGGGACCGGCCCGGCAGGTCCTGCCGCCTGGAATCGCAGCTCCCGGAGCCTCCCCGTGCCCGTCCTGCCCCGTGGCGCTTCCACGCGGAATTCCTTATCTGGGAACTGCTCTTTGGGGATGGACTTTGAAGGCTGAATTCCGGCCGGGAGACGCGGGGTCCAGACGGGCGGGAGCTGCTGGGGACGGAGGCTTTGAGGGGACCAGAATTTCAGGAGAGGGGAGCTGGTTTTTCCAGGTGGGACCAGGTTTCCCAAAGCCCTCTCGGGGCCCTGGCACCTCCCAGGGTGTTTTTCCAGCGGCACCCGAGGAGCTCCAGCTGCTCCAGCAGGAGCCAAAGGCTCTGGAACGATCCGGGGGGGGGGGAATTCCCCGGGGACGCAAAATCCATGGAACGGCTTCCCGCGGGAGCAGGGAGTCCCCGGCCCACCCCGGGCAGGGATTTCGGGATCTCCGCGGGGGGAGCCGTGACTGAGCCCTGATTAAGGAGATTAATTGTGCTTAATTAACCTCACATCGATTGGATTCGCTCCTTCGGCACAGGCGCCCTCGCGTCTCCCGGGGTTACGACTTCCAGGATTTCTGTGGGATGAGTTAGGGATCGAATCCAGGCGCTGATGCTCCGGAATCAGGCCCCAGGGAATCTCTCCTGCTCTTCCCAAATCCTTTGGGATTCTGTTTAATGAGCCGAAGGTGATTTCCTGATTCCCTGATTTCCCGATTTCCTGATTTAATGATTTCCCAATTTCCTGATTTCCAGATTTCCCGATTCCCTGATTCCCTGATTTCTGGATTTCCACATTTCCTGATTCCCTGATTTCCAGATTTCCTGATTCCCAGATTTCCTGATTCCCTGATTTCTTGATTTCCCGATTTCCCGATTTCCCGATTTCCCGTGCTCGGCTCAGAGAGGATTTGGACACGGCCAGGTCCGAACCCCTGCCCTCTCCCAGGTGCTGGGCAGCAGGAATCTCTGGCTTCTCCCAGGGATTCTGGACCAGAGGCCTTTTCCCAATCCAGCTGAGCCTTCCTCACATCCCCTTCGCCATGGAGGAGGAGGAKGAGGATGAGGAGGAGGATGAGGATGAGGAGGGTGAGGATGTTGTGGCCCCATGCCGGGCCCTGCTGCCCACGCCCCTCTCCCACCCCGCGCCCGCTCCCGGCGGCCTCCCGGTGACTCCGTGCCCAGGAATGCTGCCCCGATCCCTCGGGAATTGCGTCAGGAACTCGTTGTGCACAGGATGGGGCGGTGACAGCGGCACCCGGCCCTGGTGACAGGGACAGGGACAGGGACGGTGGCACCCGGCCCTGGTGACACCCGGCCCTGTGCAAAGGTGACAGCGGCACCCGGCCCAGTGACAATGACAGTGACAGTGACGGTGGCAGGGATGGTGACACCCAGCCCTGTGCGGTGGTGGCCGTGACACCCGGCCCTGGTGACAGGGACAGCGACAGTGACAGTGACAATGACACCCGGCCCTGTGCAAAGGGGACAGGGACACCCAGCTCTGGTGACAGGGACAGCGACAGTGACAGTGACAATGACACCCGGACCTGTGCAAAGGGGACAGGGACACCCGGCCCTGGCGGCAGTGACGGTGACAGTGATGGTGACAAGGACAGGGACAGGGACGGTGACAGTGACACCCGGGCCTGTGCAATGGTGGCAGTGACAGGGACAGGGACGGTGACAGTGACACCTGTCCCCAGTGACAGTGACAATGATGGTGATGGTGACAGCGACACCCAGCCCTGGTGACAGTGACAGTGACACCGGCGACCCCCGGCCCTGTGGCGGTGACAGGGACCCCTGGCCTTGTGGCCCTGCTGGGGACAGTGACAGGGACAGGGACAGGGGCACCCGGTCCCGGTGACAGTGACGGTGACACCGGTGACACCCGGCCCTGTGCAGTGGGGACAGGGACAGGGACAGGGACAGGGACAGGGACAGGGACAGGGACACCCGGTCCTGGTGACAGTGACGGTGACACCAGTGACACCCGGCCCTGTGCAGTGGGGACAGTGACAGGGACAGGGACAGGGACACCCGGTCCTGGTGACAGTGACGGTGACACCGGTGACACCCGGCCCTGTGCAGTGGGGACAGTGACAGGGACAGGGACAGGGACAGGGACAGGGACAGGGACGGTGACAGGGACAGTGACACCAGCGTCCCCCAGCCCCACGGCCCCGCCGGGCTCACAGCTCCGGGCGCTGGGGACAGGGGACAGTCACACCCGCGGGTGGGGGAGGGTCCCGCCGGCCCCCGCAGGGATTTGGGATCCGTTCCCGCCGCTCCCGGGGGGCCGGGACAAACCCCGGGCGGTCTCCAGGGAGTCTGGGATTTTTCCAGCCGGGAAGCGCAGCCAGCCCCGCTGAGCTCATCCCACACAGCCCTGGGCTCTCCCGGCCCGCAGCGCCCAGCTCGTCCTGCTTTTCCATAAAAAGCTGCTCCTGCTCGGCATCCCTGGAGTCTCCCAGCGAGGCTGATCCCAGGGATTGTCSCAGGCACAATTCCCGGCGGGACACGGGGGGTTTGTGCCGTTCCCGCTCATTGCCCCGGCTGATCCCAGAGCTCCCTTTTCCCATTCCCTCCGCCCCTCCCGCGCTCCCCGTGCAGCTCAGCACTCCCCGGATCCCAATTCGGGGATCCCAATTCCAGCCTCGGAGAGCAGACAGAGCCCCGGGAGCCGCCGGGGACTCCCAGACGTTCCCTGCCCGGAACRTGTGAGGCTGGAGGAGCCAACGCCGGCCCCGGCAATTCCCACACTCCTCAAAGCCCAGGGCTGATAAGGAACCTGCTCCATTCCCACCTAAAGCCATGAATGTCCCATTTATCCCAGCCCCGTCCTGCTCCTTTGTGCCGCTTYCCAGCCCCCGGGTGCTTGGGATGGGCCCCTTGAGACGGAGCAGGACAATTCCCTTTTATCCCTGGGAGACTTCCAGCCTCTTCCCCGTCCCTTCGGCTCCTCCGAGTCCTCCTCCACTAAAAAACCCTTTCTGTTCCAGGGGAGATCCCTCAGAGCCGGATTGAGGGAATTCTCTTCCGTTTCTGCCGGAATTCCCTCTCTTTTTTCGCTGGAGACATCAATCCCAGGATTTCACCCCCTGTCCCACACCGGCCCGGGTTATCCCGGGGCTGGATAAAGCCYCWGGGAGTTTCTCCCCGGCTCCTGGGGGCTGTTCCCATCTGCTCCAGCCTGGAATGCTCAGGCTCTGCCCTAAGCTGGGCATGTTATCTCCAGGTGGGAAAACCAGAACTCAGGGATCGCCCGGCAAAACGTGGAAAAGCAGCAGGATTCAGGCAGCTCCGGAGCAGCCTTTGAGAACCTCCCGGTGCAAAAAYAAAATAACACAAAARAATGAAAAAAAATCCAAGGAAAAGMGGCTGAGAAGCTGAAAAGGGAATATTTTTCCGACCCGTCTGACCTTCGGGAAAAAACTATTCCAGAGGAGAAAATGTTAGGGAATAGRAGGATCCAGACCCCGAGCTTGGGCAGACTTTGCTGGGATAAAGCAAATAAATTCCTGTGCCAGCCGCGGGTTTGGCTCGGGCCGGGGATTTGTCCTGTTTATCCAGCCTCGGGTTTTTGGGAAACGCCAACATCGCTGCGCTGGTGTTGTTTTCTTCCCGACAGAGTCAGAAATTTCCAAATGCTGAAACTCTTCCCAAAAGGAACCAGCTGGGGATTGCTCAACCCCCCCCGCTCCCGCCCCCGCCCTCCCGAGGAGTTACGGAGGGTGGCACATCCCGGGACGGGCTGGGACATCCTGGGATCGCTGGGACATCCTGGGGTAGCTGGGACATCCAGGGATCGCTGGGACATTCCAGGATAAGCTGGGACATCCCTGGGATCGCTGGGACATCCCGGGATAAACTGGGACATCCCAGGATAAGCTGGGACATCCCTGGGATCGCTGGGACATCCTGGGATCGCTGGGACATCCAGGGATCGCTGGGACATCCTGGGATAGCTGGGACATTCTGGGATC
>JACAXG010000174.1:900428-917123 GCA_018881555.1 Amblyornis subalaris | reverse complement strand
GGATAGCTGGGACATTCTGGGATCGCTAGGACATCCTGGGATCGCTGGGACATCCCAGGATAAACTGGGACATCCCTGGGATCGCTGGGACATCCCGGGATCGCTGTGACATCCCGGGACGGGCTGGGACATCCCGGGATCGCTGATCCCAGCGCCTCAGCCCCTGTGTCCCTGCCGGAGCGGGAACATCCCATTCCCTTGGATCGGGAGCCTGGAGCTGCCGTTCCCAGCCGCTCCCGACTCCTTTATTTCTCCACGTGGGATTTATCCTCGTGCTCCTCGTGGGGCCTCTGGAAGGCGTCCCTGCCCCTGTGGAATGACACGGGCGTTAAAATCCCTTCCAATCCAAGCAATTCCACGATTTATCCCGGTGCAAAGGAAGCCCGATCCAGCCCCCGCCGCCTCACACCTGAGGCATCCCGGCTTTCCCCGCATTCCTAGAAAAGGCCGAGGCGATTCCCAATGGGATAATAACGATGTCCCGGGCCGGAGGGATTCCCCGTTCCAAGCACATCGTCATTCCCGGGTGCCTTCCCGGCGTTTGTGGCGGATGATTATGGAAAACGCCGTAATTAAAGCGGAGCCGGGGAGGTTTGGCCTGGGAAAGAGGGAAACGAGGCGGGATGAGCTGTTCCAAACCCTGCATTTGATTTCACTTTCTTTTCTGGAAACGTGTCCTGGAATACCCGGGAGGAGGAGGAGGAAGAGGAGGAAGAGGAGGGTTCTCCCAGGGGAATCGGAGCCGATGGAAGCAGCCGGCGTGTCCCGGGGACACGGAGCAGTCCCAGCTCCAGGGGGGGATGAAACACTTGGGCGTCCATAAAACACTTTCCARATCCGTGGAAAGCCATGGAAAGCCCTCGGATCCGGCCCCAGCAGCCGGGAAACGCTGCTTTTCCTTTTCCCTGTTCCCGTGGCCGTGGAACAGCCGGAATTCCAGAGGAAAAGCGGTTCCGGGGCCACCTGTCAGGACATTTTAGTGAGGGGATGTCTCCGGCGGAAGCGTCCCAGGCCAGGCTGGACGGGGCTGGGAGCATCCTGGGATGCTGGAACTGCCCCCGCCGTGGATGAGCTCTCAGATCCCTCCATCCCAAGCCATTCCCTGCTCCCTGGAGCTCAGGGAATCCCCTCCCCCGCGGTTTTCCCCTCCCGGCTTCTCTCCAGCACAACAACTTCCAGCAGCGCCCGGGCCGGGCTCGGCGCCGCTCCCATCCCGGGATAACCCGCGATTGTCCCCGCGTCCTCGGGAGGCCATCCCGGCCGGACCCCTTTGATCCAGGTAAGCCGTTCCCGATGGACCCCCGGGAGCGCGGGGAAGGCTCCTCCGGAGCCCCGGGAGCGGCAAACAGGAAACCGGGAGCGGCGGCGGCCCCACCCCGGCCCGGGGGCTGGGCGGGCGAGGAGTCACCGGGAGCTGCTCCCGATCCCGATCCCCGTCCCGCTCCCGTGACGCGCTGCTCCTGTTGTTGTTGTTGTTGGGAGCGAGAAATTCCAGGAGCGTGGATGGCCTTTGGCCGCGGGGACGGCGTCACCGCCGCAGGTTTTGGGGTTGGATCCACGCGGGGGCCGAGCCGGGCGGCCCCGCGGGGTTTGGGGTCGGGGCTGGTCCCACACGGAGGTGCCAGGGCAAGGGAGTGGACACCAGAGCGGGTGGAATTCCGAACCGTGGGGAGAACAGGAATTCCAAACCGTGGGGAGAGGAGCAATCCCAATCCATGGGGAGAGCAGGAATCCCAATCCATAGGGAGAACAGAAACCCCAGCCCATGGGGAGATGAACAATCCCAAACCCTGGGGAGAGGAACAATCCCAAAACAAGGGGAGAGCAGGAATTCCAAACCATGGAGGGCAACAATTCCAGCCATGGGGAGAGCAGGAACCCCAATCCATGGGGAGAACAGAAATCCCAACCCATGGGGAGATGAACAATCCCAAACCCTGGGGAGAGGAACAATCCCAAAACAAGGGGAGAGCAGGAATTCCAAACCATGGAGGGCAGCAATTCCAGCCATGGGGAGAGCAGGAATCCCAACCCATGGAGAGCAGCAATCCCAATTCATGGGGAGAGGAGCAATCCCAGCCCACGGGGAGAGCAGGAATCCCAACCCATGGAGAGCAGCAATCCCAATCCCTGAGTCAGCTCCCGGCGCTCCCAGCCCGCAGAGGGAGCTGCTGGAGCTCGGAAGCGCCCGGCCGGGATGGGTCAATAACCGCGACCCCACTGCCACAGAGGAGCGGGATCCTGGAATTCCTGCAGGACACGGGGTTTTGGGAGCCTCCCGGGAGGGCTTTGGTCCCTCCCGATCCCACAGCTCCCGGGGCTGGACGAGGTGGCCGGAGGTGTGGGAGAGGGGACGCTCGGTGTCCCTGCGGACCCTCCCGGGGTCCCTGCTCCCTTTGGGGTCTTTCCCAATCCRGAGGTGAATCCTTGCCCGAGTCTCTCGGCCCTAAGGAAAGGAGAGATCCCAGACCCCAGGATCGGAGGGATGAGCGGCCTCGCTCCTCCCGTCCCCACCGGAGCGTGCCGGGATCCCTGGAGCCGAGCGGGAATCGCTCCGGTTCGGACTGGATCCGGCAATCCCAGGAGCTCTCCCGATCCCTCCTGGGGCAGCAAACCGGGAATGGGATGGGGAATGGAGAGCGGGAATGGAGAGAGGGAATGGGGGAATGGAGAGAGGGAATGGAGRGGAGGAATGGAGAGGGAGAATGGAGAGGGGGGCTCCGCCTCCCACCCGGGACCAGGGACAATCCCTGGGGATCCCGCTCCCCGATCCCTGCGGATCCTGCTCCAGCCCCGCTGTTGTTCCCGGAGGGAAGCGCCGCCATCCAAAGCCCCGCGGGAGCATCCCGGGGTTCCCGTGGAGCGGGCAGACCGCCGGGACGGGAGGCCGGGGAGTTTTCCAGCGCTCCCATCCATCCCGGCTCCCGGCGCCGCCGCTCCCGGTCGGGGCCAGGCCGGATCGCAGGGAGCTCCTTTTTCCTGCTCCTGCCGCTCCCGCAGGAAAAGCGGGAGAGCTTTGGAAGTGACGAGGTGGTCGAGCCTTCGGAGAAGCACAAAGGCTCCGGTTTGGAGGCTCGGAGTGCTGGGAAGGGCGGAGGGAATTAGTTTTCCCCGAATTTGTGCCGCCAGTGTCCCCCYCCGGGAGAAGAGGAGCTGATTCCATCCCACGGACAAATCCCGGGATGCTCCAGGAGCCCTGGATGGAGCAGCCTCGGGCATTGGGTCCTCCGGGAGCCCGCGGAGGGTCCGAGCAGGGCATGGAAAACGCGGATCCAGAGGGAACTGTCACTCCCGGTGTTCCCAGGGAGCTTCTCCCAGTCTTTTTGTCCGGAGGGTTTTGGGCTGAAAGGAGCAAAGAAGAGCTTGGAAAAAAAGCTGGAAAATCGCGGGGGGAGGGGGTGGCTGTGGGGAGGGAATTCCATGGAAACCTCTCACTCTGAGGAAGAACATGACGCTGGGAAAAAGGATCTCATCCAACTCTTTATTTTTTTGTGGGAGAACTCGAGGAGCTTTTCCCAACTCCAGCCGAATCCTTGCCGGGATCGCTCCTGTCGGGACAAACATTTGTAACCAAATTAAAGGAAACCACAGCAAAAGGAGCCCACAGGAAACCCCAACCGCTCCAGAATCCTTGGAGGATCCGCGGTCCCGGCTGGGGACGGGAGCCTGGGAAAGCAGCTCGGGGCTGGGAAAAGGGACACGGAGAGGGGAGCCGAGTCCCTGCGGGCTCCCGGCCGCTTCCTCCGGATTCATCCCGCCCGGTGGATTCATCCCGCCCGGTGGATTCGGTGTGGGGCTTGTGGAGAAAGCAGGAACCGTTTTTGGGGCGTTTTGTTTGGGATTTGGAGCCTCGCGATCCAACACTTCCGTTTATATTTATTTTTAATTTTTGGGGGTTAAAGAGTATCGTCCCAGGGAAGTTTGGGCATCCAGCCGGGGAACGCCGGGATGCCCAGCGGGATCAAACCCACGGGTCCGGGCTGGGGTTGAGGATCCTCTCCCTCGGGTGGGTTCCCTTTCCCTGGATTCCCTTCCCTAAATCACGGAGTCGCTGCAATTCCTGCCGCGGGATTGAGCCAAAGGAAATCCCTGGCTGGAAAAGGRTCCAGGATCAGGCAGGGTTTCCACATCCCACCCTCCCCCCTGCAGGAACTTGGGGAAGTCAGAGTCCTGTGCCGGACTCCGGCCGGGAATTCGGGTCCGTGTCGGGGCCGGAGGGTCAAGTGTCCATCGCTGGCGGCCGGAGAGGGTTTGGAAAAATTCCTGTCGGGGGAGAATTCCTGTTGCTGTCCCTGCTCCGGGGATGGGATGGGATGGGATGGGATGGGATGGGATGGGATGGGATGGGATGGGATGGGATGGGCAGGGTCACCTCCTGCATTCCTCATCCCAGCCCCTTTCCTCGGCTCCGACACGGCTGCTCCCTGTGGGAATCTCATCCCTCCTCCCGTCACCCCCAAAGCCCCGGGGATGGAGTCCCACGGACCCCTCGCGTCTCCTCTCCCAGGGCTGCTCCCCAGGACCGGGACAAGCAGTGGGAACACGACCTGGACCAGCCAGCCCCGCCTGGATCCCATCCCGAATCCCGAGGCAGGGGATCCGCGCTGCCTCCCGAGGCCCGGGGAGGTTTCCCGGGATGCTCCTTTCTTCTCGCCGGCTTTTCCCTTTCTTTTCTTTTCCTTTATTATTATTTTTTTTTTTTTTTTACTTTTAATTAAACAAAATTAAATTTCTGGAGCATCCCTGGTTTCATCATTCCCGTTCTCCACCTCGGGCACCGCTCGGAGTCCACCGGGGCCTGTCGGACAACGCCGGGAATGCTCAGGTTGAGGCTCTTCCCACTTTTCCTGCCTCCCTTCCCTCTCCTCGCTCGGCTCCGGCCCCAGCGCGGCTCTGGAGCCTCAGCACTGCCCGAGCCGCACATCAAAGGCTCCGGAGCTTCCCTGGCAGCTCCCGGGATGAATCACCCGGAGCCGGAGCCGGCCCGGCCCCGCCAGCCTGGGTTATCCCGGGGGCTCTCCCGGTTATCCCCCAGCGCAGGGAATGCGGGTCAGGATCCCCAGGGATGCGACGTTCCCGTTTTGGGGGGTTTGGGGTCACCAGGCACGGCTGGGGTTGGCTGGATGTGACAAAAGAAGGAGGTGTTGGATGTGGGAATGCTGGGAATGGTCACCTGGAGAAGGGAAGGATCCAGGGAGACCTCAGAGCCCCTTCCAGAGCTCCGGGAGAGCTGGAGAGGGACTTGGGAGGAGGGATGGAGCGACAGGACACAGGGAATGGCTTCCCACTGCCAGGGTTGGATGGGATACTGGGAAGGAATTCCTCCCTGCGAGGGTGGGGAGGGGCTGGGATGCGATTCCCAGAGAAGCTGTGGCTGCTCCTGGATCCCTGGCAGTGTCCAAGGCCGGGCTGGACGGGGCTTGGAGCAGCCTGGGATAGGGGAAGGTGTCCCTGCCCACGGCACGGGTGGGACAGGATGGGCTTTAAGGGCTTTTCCAGCCCAAACCATTCCAGGGTTCTCGGATTCCCTGACTCCAGGAGGGGAGCTCCAGGCAGGGCCGGGGGAGATCCCGCAGGGTTCGGGGAGGATGCTGGCAGGCGAGGCCGTGTGGGATGATCCCGATCCCGATCCCGAGCCGATCTCCCGATTGAGATCTCCGGCACTTCCTCTCTCCCCGGGGGAGATAAAGATCCTGGGCAGGCAGGGGTGAACTCCCTGGAATTGCATCCCTGCCTCTCCCACAGCCCGGCCCGGCGGGAGCGAGGAGCTGACAGGGAACGACGGGGCAGGCGCCGCCTTCCTGTGGGAGTGTTTTCCAGGGAGAAACCGGGATGGAGCCGGCACCTGCCAAGGGCGGTGACTCGGGCGTGAGGAATGCGGGCCCGGGCGGAGATCGGGGCGAGATAAAGGGCGGCTGGAAGGGATTGGGTTGGACACGAGATCCCGAAAGGAGCCGGGAAGGGTCAGCCCCGGCACCTCCGTCGGGACGGGATAACCCGGGAATACCTGGGATAACCTGGAAGTGGTGCAGGGCTCGTCCCCACGAGGCTCAGCGGGAAGGGCAAAGCTCTTGGAGAGGGGTTGGGATGCCGGGAACAGCGGGAATTCGGGATAGGAAGTGGTAAAAGGATAAAGGGGTTGAGCGCAGGTGAAATCCCCACCGGAGCTGGGAAGGGCAGCCGGAGGAGGAAGGGACAGGCGGGAGTTTATCCCAGGCCAGGGAATCCCCAAACCACTTCCTCCAGGGTTAGGAACGGGAGGAATCCCAGGGCACCCTGGAATGGTTCTCCTCCAGGAGATTTTCCTGTGGAAATATTGGATTTACTCCCCTGGATCCAGCAAGGGTCCCTCTCTCTGCTTCCCCAGGATGAGCCTTGGGTCATGGCAAAGCACAATTCCCTCTGGGATTTGGAAAACCCCACACTGGAGCGGATCCTGTGGGAATTTGCTGTGGCGATGCTGTCCCACGGCTCCCGATCCTGCAAATCCAGCCAGGGCACAGCGAGGTCCCTTCCCTCTGGAAGCAGGGCCAGCGCCGCGTGCGGGGATGGGGCCGGCTGGGAATGACCCTGTTCCTCCCAAACCGGGGCGTTGGAGCGGGAATTTTCCTCTCTGGGCATCGGGCAGGGCCCGTTCTCCCTTGGGATGGGTGGGGAGGAGAAGGGACAGGGCGCAGGAGAGGGGATGGGATGGGGATGGGCGGCAGGAGAGGGGATGGGGAACAGGAAATGGGATGGGGGCAGGAGAGGGGATGGGAGCAGGAGATGGGATGGGGGCAGGAGAAAGGACGGGGAACAGGAAATGGGATGGGGGCAGGAGAAGGGGAACAGGAGAGGGGATGAGGATGGGGATGGGGATGAGCATGGGGAGCAGGAGAGGCCACGGGGAGCAGGACGCAGAGGGGGTCGCTTTCCCCACAACATTCCAGGCCCTTCCCCTCCGCTCCCGCCGGCGGAACAGGGACAGGCCCSGCTCGGGGCCGGCCCCAGCCCCACGTGAGCGCCGCTCACACGTCCCTGTCCCGCGGCCTTTGATCCCAGCCCGGCAGCAGAGGTGTCCCGGCAGGAATCCTGCCCGGCAGGATCCGTCGGGGCCGGTGGCACTCGGGGGCCCAGCCCTGGCAGCCCCAGAGCTGAGGTGGCCCCGGCTGGAGCCGAGCTCCTCCTCCCGCCCCGGGGCAGGAGGCACATCCCGCCCGGCTCCTCCGCCCCGGGAATTCGGGAAGCTCAGCAGATCCCGAGGATTGGCACGGGCTGGAGGGGCTGGCCCTGGTCCCTCTGACCCCACAGCCTGCCCGGGCGCAGGAGCTGCTGCTGCTGCTGCTTTGTGGGGCCTTCCAGGAAAAAAATGAGATTAAAAACAAGATGGAAAGGGATTTCTGACATGGGCAGATCGGGACGGGACAAGGGGGAAGGGTTTGGRACCGMAAGAGTGGAGATTTAYGTGGSATATTGGGAGGGAATTCCTCCCTGTGAGGCTGGGGAGGGGCTGGGRTGRGATTCCCGGAGAWGCTGTGSCTGCCCCATCCCTGGAAGTGTCCCAGGCCAGGCTGGAGCAGCCTGGGATCGGGCAAGGTGTCCCTGCCCACGGCAGGGGTGGCGCCGGATGGGATTTAAGGTCCCAAACCATTCCAGGATTCCCTGTCCCAGCTGCCRGGCCATCCAAGAGGATGAGTCTCGGAGGAGCCGAGCGCCTGCAGCTCCCTCAGTGACCCATAAACGCTCATGGAGTCATGGAATGGCCTGAGCGGGAAGGGACCCACAGGGATCGCTGATCCAAGCCCTGGCCCTGCGCGGACACCCCGAATCCCACCCTGTGGGGTGATCCTGGCTCCGAGCGACACCTCCAGGGCTCAGCTTTATTTTCCTTCCTTTTTTCAGAGCTTTTGTCCCTCGGCCTCCCCCGCTCCGACCTCCGAAATTTCCAAGTCTGGAAAATCTCCTGCGTTTTTCCAGGGGTCGAAGCCTCGGGGAGGATCCCCGGGGCTGGGACAGATCTCGAGGGAGATTCCCCCACCACATCCCAGCGGGATTGAGGCCTGGGGAAGGGGCAGAGGCCGGGAGCTCCCCAGCCCCTCACGGCCCCACTCCAGGAGCTCTCCGTGAATCCACGCATCCCTGCCCTCCCCGCAGCCGGCGCTTCCAGCTCCAGGTGACACCCAGAGCTGGCGGCTGCCAGGGTGTCACCCGGGACCCCAAACAACCCCGGGGCGTCAGGAGGAACAGGAAATCCCGGAACCTCCTTCCTCACCCTCCTCCTCCTCCTGCCACGGGTGGCCCTGGGTGGCCCCGGGCCCGCGGGCAGCGCCGGGAGCCGCTCCCGGTGACTCACGGCGGAGGCAGGGCCGGGAACGCGGAGCGCGGGGAACGGGCCGGGAGCGAGTGGAAAACATGGAAAACATGGAAAAAAAACATGGAAAACATGGAAAACAAACATGGAAAACGGGCACCGGGTCCTCCCGCGGCCGCAGCTGGAGCTGAGCTCAGCCAGAGGGACGGGGACAGGGACAGGGATGGGAACAGGGGACAGGGGATGTTCCACCCTGGGTGACTGGAACCCACTCAGGGGGTCTCTGCCACCCATTTGGGGTTCTCTGGCACCATTGGGGGGGTCTCCGGCACCCATTTGGGGTTCTCTGGCATCCATTTGGGGTTCCCGACACCCACTGGAGGTTTCCTGTCACCCATTTGGGATTCTCTGGCACACACTGGGGGTTCTCTGGCACCATTTGGGATTCTCTGGCACCAYTGGGGGGGTCTCCGGCACACATTTGGGGTCTCTGGCACCCATTTGGGGTTCTCTGGCACCCATTTGGGGTTCCCAGCACCCACTGGGGGTTCCCTGCCCGTGGTTCCAGCAGCTCCCTCCTCTCCCTCCCCGGGAAAAGACAAATTGGAGGGAAGTGGGAAAAAGGAGTGGAAACCCAGGAGCTGAGTTGGATCTCCAGTGTGGGATCAGCCCGGTTTTCCCGCAGTTTTACCGGAAAACGGCGATTGACAGGTGTCTGTGCCGGGCCGGGGTTGGACTCCGCGCTCCTGAAGGGTCCTTCCCAACGCGGCCCATTCCCTGATCCTGCGGGGTTTTCCCCCCGTGCCCTGGGATCCCCCACCCATCCCTCTGCCAGGGAGGGCCCAGCGCTTCCCAGACTCATCCCAAAAATCCAYCCCACACCTGCCCCATCCGTGCTGGAATTCGCCCAAACCTCCTCCTTCCCCCCCGCTCCCGCCGTGCCCTGAGCCCTTCTCCGGCCGCGGGTTCAGGATCCCCTAAAGCCCACCCCAACCCCAGCCGGAGCCGCCATCCCGCACCCCAAACTTCCCGAAGCCGGGGAGGCCACCCCTGTTTCCCAACCCCGAGATTCCTGGCACGCCGGCGGGGCCGAGCAGGTGAATTCGCGGGCTGGGCTGCCGCCATTCCAGAGGATTTCCCAATCGCCCTCCCGTGGGCCGGAGGAAGCCTCGCTTCCCGCCTCAGAGGGGGTTTGGAGCATCCCAATCCATCGGTGACGGAATCCCAAACTCCTGCCTTGCCCCAAACTTAATCCGAGCATCCATGGGGATGCCCATGGAAGGAGGCAGGAGGGACGGGAGAGCTCGGGAATCTCCTCTGCAAAAGGCACCGAGGGTTTTTTTTATGGAAAAATCATCTTTTAGGGCAAATCTTTTGGGAGAAGGGCTGGGACTGACCGGGAGACGTGCATCCTCATGGATTTCCAGGTGTCTAACCCATCTGGAATCCCTGTCCCACCTCCACCTCTGCCATATTTCGGTGGGAATTTCTCCCCAGGTCAAAGGGAGCGGCCGCGAAATCGTGATTCCCAACGAATCCACCTTTTCCTGCTAAAAACCCCAACCCAAACCCCTTCCAGCCCCCCCCTCCCCGGCCACCCTGCTCGGGGGGAGGCGGCACCTGGACCCAAACCCACGGGCACGGCAACGAAACCGGGATGAAACGGGATCCCCGGAGAGCCCGGCCGCATCCAGGTGGGATTTTTCCAAAGCGAAGGAGACAAAAGCTCCGAGCCCGGGACGTTCCAAGGGAGCAGCGCCCGCGGGGCCGCCCCTTCCCCGGCCCGGGGGGAGCGCGGATCCCACCCCAYTCCCGGGCCGCTTCCCGGCTTTGTGCCCGGCCGGGTCGGGTTACGGGGCCGGCGCTGGGAAAGCTCCAGGTGGATTAAGGAATTCCAGCCCCATTCAGTGCCCGCTGAACCACGAGTAATTCGGGAGCCGCGAAAAGCGGGAGGGGGCGGGAAGGACGGGAGGTGCTGAATGGGAAAAGCACCTGCGGGGCAGCTGGAATTCCGGGGGCGGCGGGGAACGGGGGGATTTGCCTTCAGTGAGGGCGCGGCTTGGGGTTTTCGGCCCGGGTGGGGGTGGCGCGGTGGCTCGGGGAGGGTTCGGTGTCACCCGTGCCGTGGGGATGCTCCCAGGGACGGGAAAATTCGCCCGGGCCGGGTGGATTGTGGGGTCGGGGCCGGGGAAATCCCGGGAGCGGAGCCTGGCGGGGCCGGGCGGTGCCGGGAACACCGCGGGACACGCGCGGGTCCTGGAAGGGGACGGTGACCTCCCGGGGGRCCAGGACCGGACCCACGGGGAGGGGCAGGGATGGAGCCGCGGGCGTCGGCGACTCCCTCCTTTCCCTGTTAGCATCCCTGAGCCCGGCATTCCCGCCGGGAATGTCCCACCCAGCCCCGCACCCGCGCGGGAATTGCTCGGCCACGATTTGGGGTCAGGGAGGTCCGAGCCGGACCCCCAGTGTGGGGACACCGGGATGGACATCGGGATGGACACGGGGCTGGACACCGGGATGGACACCGGGATGGGCACCGGGATGGACACTGGGATGGACACCGGGATGGACATTGGGATGGACACCGGGATGGACACTGGGATGGACACCAGGATGGACACAGGGATGGACACCAGGATGGACACGGATGGACACTGGGGGTGGACACTGGGGGTGGACACTGGGATGGACACCGGGATGGACACCGGGATGGACACCAGGGTAGACACTGGGATGCACACTGGGATGAACACCGGGATGGACACTGGGATGGACACTGGGGAGCACACCGGGATGGACACCGGGAAGGACACCTGCTCCCAGCAACCCTCGGGGCGATGGGACGGCTCGGGCTGGGACTGGACGCTCCGCCCCGGCTCGGGGGGGCTGTCCCGGTGCCGCCGCGTCCCCCGGGCCGAGTCCCCCGAGCGCTCCCGGCCGTGCCCGGGGGGGACTCTGGCACCCGGGAGGCTCCGGGGAGGCAGCGCCAGCGCCCGGCCCGGTCCCCGGAGACTCCTGGGCGCCTCTTAATGACACCCTAATTACACCCCCCCCGGTCGCCGTTCGTCCCTCCCTCTCCTTGCCTCCCTCCCGAGCTTCCCCGGGATGTAAATCCGCGGCGCGTGCTGCCGGGGTCGTCCCCGCCGCTAATGAGCCCCGCGAGCCGGGGAGGGGCGGCGTGGGGACACGGCAGGTGACACTGCCCCGACTGGCTCGGCCGCGGTGGCCGCGGGCCCGGCTCGCCGGGGWAGGGCTCGCTGGCCCCGGGCGGTGGGGACGCGGCTGGCCCCGGGCCGCCCGCGGAGGGCACCGATGCCACCGGGTGGCCAGTGGCACCTGCGGGCGGGGCGGGGGTGGGCACCAGACGGGGCTGCCCCGGGGGGGATGGGAGCTCCGCCAGGGCCTCCCTGGAGCCATCCCAGCCGGAGCCATCCCAGCCGGAGCCATCCCAGCCGGAGCCGTCCCAGCCGGAGCCGTCCCTGCCGCTGTCTGGCGCCCACGGCGCTGCCAGGTGGCTTTTCCAAGCTTTCCCGTGCAGAAACCTGCGGGATTTGGCAGGGATTGAGCCCTCCCTGGGAGAGGGGAGAGGCCGGGACGAGCAGAGCATCCCTCGCTGGCTTCTCCCTTCCCCGCTCCCGGGCGAGACCCCGACTCCCGGATCCGGGCAAAACCCCGCGCGGGGAACTCCGCCGGAGCCCGGGAATTCGGCCCCAGAGGCTCCGGGARTTCCTGGCACCCGGCGCGCGCGGGGAACAACGAAAAAAACCCAGCCCAAAACACCAGAACCAGCACGAGGCGAGGAACAATTTCCGTCCCCGCTAATTGTCCCCGCGTTAATTACCKAGCGTGTGGGGGCCCCGATTGGGATCTCCCCAAAGCCACAGGGCCAGGCCGGGGACAGCGGCCACCGCGCGGGGCTGGGCCCCGGCGGGGCCCGGGGACACGGGGGGATCATGGATTTGGGAAGCTCCCTGGGGCGGGATTTGGGGTTTGGGGTTTGGGGGTTGGGATTGTGGGGAAGCTGCCCCGCTGCCACCCCTCGTGGGTAAATCGGGGACTCCGAGGGGACAATTCCCGGGGATTTGAACCGAGGCTGCTCCCTCTGGAAATCCTCGGGAAAAGGAGCCGGGTGGGGGTTTTCATCAGCTGGAATTCGGAGATCCAAGCGGATCCAAGCCAGGGAGCTTCTCCGGGATTCAGGSATGAGCTGGGCATCCTGTGGGGATCCTTTGGGACACTCAGAGCCCTCCCTGGCTCTTCCCGCAGCAAAGCCCCGGCAGAGACCGCTGGGATGGGTCGGGAAGCAYCCGGAGACGCCGAAGCTCCTCCGATTTATTCCTCCCTTCCCTCTTAAACATTCCTGAAATTRCTTTTTCTCCCAGAGTCCCGACCACCACAAAGAAAAGGGTTTTCRGATGTTTCGGGATGCTGCTTTTCGTTAAGGCACCGAGGGACTCCTTGCGTGCGTTGGGGGAAGGTTTGGGATTTCACCCGACGCGAGAAATGTCAACAGAATCTTGATTTTTCTCTCCAAGAATTTGTTGGAAAGTTTCTGTTCCATCAGGAAAATATCGCAGGGATTTTTTTCCCCCTTTTTTCCCTCCCGTTCACCTGCTCCCGGATTTTCTCCCTGGGACTCCGAGGTCACCCCGGGCTCACCCCGGGCGGCCCCAGAGCCGCAAATGCGCCTGGAGCCGGGTCCGGGCTGCACCGGAGGCGCTCCCTGGGGGATTTAAGGCCGGGGAAGGCGGGGGATTAAATCCCTCAACAATTCCCGGCAAACACAGTGCGTGCCGGGCTCTTCTCCCCAGGAATTCCCTTCTTCTTCCTGGGATTTTRGGTGGTTTTGTCCCAGTCACGCCAGTTCCCCTCTCAGGCTTTTCGTCCCAAACACCCTCGGAGCATCCCAGAAGGAGCAGAATTCCCGCTCTGGATCCAGGGGGGGGATGGGACGAGCTCTGCTGGTGGCACTGAGGGATGGATCCGCTCCCGGGATGGAGGAGGACGAGGGATGGGAAACCCCACCCCAAACCCACCGCGTTCCCCCGCCCCATCCCGCTTCGGCATCCCCTAAAAGGTGAACAAGGAGCTTCCCGTTTGAGCCCCAATCCCAAAGTTTGTGGGGTTCCTCCGTCGGAGGCGTTTTCCTGCGGGAGATCGGGGGAGAGCAAATTAATGGGGTTTGTGGGATGGAATTCCCGGGGACCGCCCGGGTTAAAGGCGGCATCTCCGCATTCCCGAGCGCTGTTAAACCCTTAATGGGTCTCACCGAAGGGAATTAACAGCATCCCAAAGGAAAGAGGAGAGGAAAAGGCCGTTTAAGCGAGGAAGAATCCCCTGGAAAGGGGTGGGAAGCCTGGGCCGGGTTTCAATTGGGTTTGAGGGGCTCCCCCTGAGGGGAAAATCAAATTCCAAGCTGTTATTGGGAAAAAATCCGACCCAAACCGATCGTGCTCGTTAATTAAACTCTCGATAAATTCAAGTTACCTCAAAAAAGTTGAACGTGGATTAATGTTCCCATCCCTGGAAGTGTCCAAGGCCGGGTTGGACGGGGCTTGGGATGTGTCCCTGTCCACGGCAGGGGTTGGARTGGATGGGATTTAAGGTCCCTTCCCACCCGAACCGTTCCATAATTCCCTGATTCCGTGATTATTTCGCCGCTCTGCTTAGAACGCAATAAATTCAATTTATTTTTTTACCTTCCCCACACAGAAAGAGGCAATTTCCCCCCAGTTCCAGCACAGGCAGGGAACGGAAGAGCATCGAGTTGGAGAAGAGAAGCGACATTCCAGCCATGGAATTCCACGGGAATGGAGAAAAAATTGAAATATAAATAGTTTTTAATACTTGTTGGACCATCAGAAGGGTTTTTTTGGGCCGGCATCGGCAGCCAAGGCGYTTTCTGTGGCTGGGACACTGCGTGAGTGACCACGGAAGGGTCCAGCTCCTTCCCAACCTCTCCAGCTCCCGGAATTCGGGGAGCTGGGAAGCAAATGGGGGTTAAAAAGCCTCTCTGAGTGGTTCCCTCSTCAAATTAGCCGGGCCAGGCGCTGGGGCCGGGGCTAACGAATGGAATAATTGATTAAATCTGTCCCATTTCTGCCTCGCACCTTCCCCAAAGCTTTCCAGATGGGGAATAATTAATTATGCCAAAAGCGGCTCCGCGCGCCGGGGCGCGGGGGAGGGCCGGGGACACGGGGGATTCCCGAAATTGCTCCCGCAATTAATCCCAGGCTCTTCATAAACCCTCCAAGGATCGGCTGGGATGGAGAGAGACCCTCTCGGGAACGGCCGGGAATGGCCGGGAATGGCCGGGAATGATGGAATGGTCACCTCTGTGTTTATGGGGCGGCAACGCCGGCGCCGGGTTGGCTCCTCTCCCGACGGGAATTCGGGAATTCCCCCCTCTCCTCCGCTCATCTATCCATCCATCCACCCATCCACCCATCCATCCATCCATCCATCCATCCATCCATCCATCCATCCCAGCAGGGAGCGGGGATGGAAATCCAGGGGACGATTTTTGGGTCCCTCGCTGTTGTTTCCACCAGGCCTTCGGTTTCCAGCCCCGAGCCCCCGGGAAAATCAAACCCAGATCGGCGTCCTGGAAAATATTTGTAGGATCTGAACCAAAATATCGGCTCTGCGGGGAGGGGGATGGGGCGCGGGGAGGGGGAAGCGGCGCCCGGTTTAAGGGTTTTGGTCACATCCTTGTGGTTTCATCCCGGCTCCCAGCGCGGATGAGGCGGGGGAGGGATCCTGGAGGTTGTGGGGTTCCGAGCGGTCGGGGAAATGCTGATTTACACCCCCCGGGTGGGGATTTGAGGGCACCGCACCCTCTGCGGACCCTCTGGGTGCTGGGGGTCAGGGTGGGAACTCCCGACGGGAGCYGGGGGTTCCCCTCCCAAGCCCGTCCAGGCTCCGGGGCCCGGGACGAGCCGCTTTCGGAGCATCTTTTTGCAGAAAACTCCAAATCCCGGGATTGTTGGAGCTTCGCGAATTAAAGGGGCAAAAAAAAAAAATATCGGCGTGAGCTTTCCCCTCCCTCGCGTCCCCGCGAAACCGTCCCGTGGAAGCCGAGCCCCTGCCGTGCCCTCGCTGCCACCTCCCACGCCCGCGCGTCCCCCGGGGCCACCCCAGCGCCCTCAGGTCACCGAGCCCCCCGGGCCGCGGCGGTGGGGGCAGCTCCGGGGGTGTTTTGGGGGGGTGTCTGGCACCATCCCGGGGACAAACCCCGGCCCGGGGCGGCCGCCGGCACACGGGAGCCTTCCCCTGCCGGCATCCCCGCCCCGCTCCCGGAGGATGCTCCCCCCGCTCCCCCGGCGCGGCTCCTCCCGGTGCCGAGACGCCCCAAAAGGCGGGCGGGGGGTGGGGGGGGCAGCCCGGGGCGCCCCGAAAGGCGGGGGGGAAGCGCGGGGTGCCGGGGGGAGCCCCGCTCGTGCCGGCTCCCGCTCCCCCGGGACGGTTCCCGGCTGGAGATAGCGCGGCGGCTGCCGGAGCGGCAGCGTGTGGGAGGGCAGACGCCAGGCTGTCTGCTCCCACTCCGCTCGGCTTGTTATTAACTTCTCCTTGGGCTGCCATTAGCCCAGAATTCCTGCTCCTGGCTCCAGGCTTTCCCCGCGCCGCTCTATCTGCAGCCTAATTACAGCTGTTGGGATCTCCCTTTATCTCGGGGGATCTTTGGGGTTGGTTACCTGGCACACGCGTTCCCCGGCTCTCCCCCCCCCCGCCCCGCGCTCCCCTCATCCCCACCCGTCGCCGCTTTCCCCTTTCATCCCTCGCGCTTTCATCGGCCCCGGCGGACGGGAGCGCGGCTCGGACCCGCGTCCCGAGGACCGGGAACGGACCGGCGGCGGCGGCGTTATTCCCGCGTGTCCCGGCGCATTCCCGGCCGCCGCGCGGGGCTCGGCGTGTGCCGGCACCTTCCAGCCCCGGCACCGAGGCTCGGAGTTGGCTCCGAGCGCGGCCGTGATTTATTTTTTTAATTTAACGCGAGCTGAGTCGATGTGTTTGTTTTGGCAGCGCGGCCCCCTCCAACCCCAAACGGCGCTCCGGCAGCCCCGGTGCCAACCCCGCTGGCACCCACAGGGGCCGGGCCTGACCCGGCTGTGCCCCGAGCCGGGACCCCCCCCAAAACCGGTCCCCGCCGGGAGCTCGGCACGGCCTGCGGGCTGGTGCCAGAGTTTTATCCCGAAGGAATTTGGAGCCGGCAGCGCTGACCCCCTGCCCACCCTTGGCACGGAACGGGGCTGAGATTGGCACCTTCAGACCCCCGAGGCAGAGGGTGGAGGAGGAGGAGGAGGAGGAGGAAGAAGGGGATGGTGTCACCCTTGTCTCATTTACCCCTGGGCGTGGGACCCCCTTGGGGAGTGGGGGCACCACGACCCTGCAGCCCCCAGGCACGG
>JACAXG010000174.1:890082-900331 GCA_018881555.1 Amblyornis subalaris | reverse complement strand
TGGGATGGGAATGGGATGGGATGGGATGGGATGGGAATGGGATGGGGTGGATGAGATGGGATGGGGTGGGGAGGGGAGGGGTCCCTCCTTGGCATCCCTAAAGGAGCAGAGCTGTGCCCCCTTCGCCCCAGCTCCTAGCAGAGAGCACATATTGCCCCCAGCCCGCCCTGGGGACACTGTCCTGCTGCCAGCACCTGGCACAGGGACCTGGGCTGCCCCGCTTTGGGGTGGACATTTTGGGGCGCTTTCATTAAATTCTGGGAATTTATCCCCTCCACCTCGCAGCAGGGGAGTGGGAAAGGGAGTCTGAGTCCCCCCGGCTCCATCTCTGGGACGTTCCCGGAATCCACCGCCCCCTCTGCGGTGGGGCGCATGCAGCCCCCAGCCCCACATCCCCCTCGCAGCCCCAGCGCGGGGCTCGGAGCCCGGGAGGAGCGGGGCCGGCGGGAGCTGATCCCGGCAAGCCGGCACCCGCCCCGAGCCGGGGGAGCTGAGTCACCCGCGGAGAAGGCGAGGAGCGGGAGCGGAGCGGAGCCGGGGAGGTCTCCTCCGGCCCTCGCCCCCGGTGCCGGCCGGGCCGGGCTCCCCGGGGATGCCTCAGCCCGGGCAGCGCCGGCAACATCTGGAATTCTCCTCGTGCTGCTTCGCCCCCGCTCCGGCCCGGCTGGGGCTGGGGGATTCGCCGTGTAGGTCCCTGCGGTTTGGTCACCCCCACAGAGGCTTCGCCCCACACGCGAATTTGAGGCTGATGCAGGATTTTGACCCCCAGGTGTCCCCGGGGGAGGTTTCTGGGGCTGGGGAGGGGGCAGAGGGCAGGAGCCGTGGCGGGGCGGGGAGTGGGGGCTGTCCCGCGGGTGAGGGGCARGACACGGCCAGGAYACGGCCAGGACACGGCCAGGACACGGTCCCGCGTGTCCCGGGGTCAGCCCGGAGCTGGGTTATTTATATCGGAGCGCTGGCCCGGCCCGCGGTGACTCAGAGCCGGTGGCCACATGGAAACTTGGGCTGGACGTGGCCTGGCGGGAGGGTGGCGCCGGGGGGGGCGGCAGGGACGGACCTCGTGGCCATGGCTCGGCTCCGTCCCCACTGCGTCACCCCAGTGTCCCCAAACCCCGTCCAGCGCCACTCCCCCGCCACCAGCAGGGCCGGGGCTCCTCCGGCTGTCCCCGAAGGCGGCGACAGCCCCCCCAGAGCAGAGGTTTGGTCCCCGTTGTGCCCTGGGTGGCGGCCGGGGGCCCCCCCGGGGTCACGGAGGGTGACACTCGCCCGGAGCGGGGCCCCGCGGGGACCGAGCGCTGCCCACGCCGGGAAGGGGCCTCGGGTGTGCCGGGGGTGGCGCGGGGGGTCCCACCCGCGTCTGGCGGCCCGAGTGTCCCCCCAGTCCCGTGAGCGCAGGGATGGGACGCGAGTGGCCTCGGCATTCGCATGTCCGTCCTGTTCGTGTCCATCCTGCCCGTGTGTCCATCCTGCCCGTGTGTCCATCCTGTCCGTGTGTCCGTCCTGCCCGTGTGTCCATCCTGCCCGTGTGTCCATCTTGCCCATGTCCCCATCCTGCCCGTGTCCCTCTGTCCGTGTGTCCATCCTGTCCGTGTGTCCATCCTTCCCAGGCGTCCATCCTGTCCGTGTGTCCGTCCTGCCCGTGTCCCTCTGTCCCGAGCGGCCGCAGCTGCCCCGTGTGCCCCTACCGGGGTCCCTGAGGAGGGGTTCCCCCCCCACCCCCCGCACCAGGGTCACCACCCGGGGGGACACCGCCAGGACATGGGGGGGGTGGGAGTGTCCCCCCCAGCCCCCTCAGGGGCACAGGCGGGGGGGGAGCTCGAAGGGGGTCCCACACGCAGAGGGGACTCCCCCCGGGGGGGTGGGCACGGGGTGAAGGGGGTGCCCCGGGCCGTGACGTCACGCGGGGGGGCGGGGCGGGGCGGGGCGCTCAGGGCATCCCCGGGCGCGGGGCCGCGGCTGCCGGAGCCCGTCGGGGGGCGGCGGGGGCTCGGCTCGGCTCGGCTCGGCTCGGCTCGGTTGGGCTCCGCTGCGGGGGCCGCGGGGGTGCCCGCCCCGGCCCGGCCCGGCCCGCGCCATGACCATGAGCTCGGTGGCCGAGACCCTGCTGGGCTCCGACCCCTCCAAAGCCGCGTTCCTGGAGCTCGGCCCCCCCCAGCACTACCCGCTGCACGGGCTCCCCCCCGCCGGGCCCCCCCGGCACGACCCCCCGCCCTTCTCCTCCTACGGCCGGCCCGGGCACTTCCCCTACCCCGGCGGGGCCCCCCCGCCGCCCCACGGGGGTCCCTACCTGCCCTACCCGCCCCCCGGCGCCCCGCACGGCCCGGCCCCCGCGGCCCGGCTGCAGGACACAGGTAAGGGGGGCGCGGGGGTCGCGCACCCGCCCCGGGCACCCGCCGGGCCGGGAGGCGCCGGGACGGAGCCGTCGGAAGCGCCGCGGGGCAGCGGCGGGGCTGGGCTGGGCCGGGCTCGRCGCGGGGGCCCGGGGGGAGCCGGGGGGGCCGGGGGTGATGTCCCCCCGCTCCCAGAGCGCCCCGACCCGCCGGGGACACGTGGGTGGCTTCGCGGAGCCGCGGGCACGGGGAGCGTCGGGCGCCGCCGCTCGTTCCCTACAACCCGAGACCCCCGGCTGCGCCCCAAGACCCACAGGTGCCCCCTGAGACCCCCACTGCCCACATCCTGCCCCCTGAGTCCCCCACTGCCCACACCCCGTCCCCTGAGCCCCCCACTGCCCACGCCCTCCAAGCCGTGCCCCCCCGGGCCGGGCAGACTCTCCCCCGTCCCCACACCCCAATCCCAGCTCCGGGTCCTGCTGTTCTCCCCAAAATCTGAGGCAGACACCTGCAAGCGGAGCCAGCCTGGAGGGAATCGACCCCCGGCCTGCCCCGCGGGGGGGTCCCGAGCCCTGCTGAGCCCCCCGGGCCTGGCCGCGGTCCCTGGGTGCACAGACGSCGTGCCCGGAGCTCGCCCGCGCCGGGCGGGCGCTGCTGGGCCGGGGGCCACCAGCGCGCCCACAGTGGCCACCCCCGGGGCAGGGGGCCCATCCCGGTGCCCCCTCCACCCCCGGGGGCCCAGCTGGGTGCGGGCAGAGGGGCCTGTGTCCCGCGTGCTGCTGGACTCGGAGGGTGACACGGGACGAACGATCCCATCCTTCCCTTCCTTCCCTCTTCCCTTTGCTTCACTCGAGGCTTGAACAGCACCGAGGGTCCCCACACCGATCCCCGCTCCCTTCCACGAGCACCCCCAGCAGCCCCAGGCTGGGATGATTTTGGGGAGTTTTGTGGTGTTWTTTTGACCTCCCCGCGCCTTGGCTCCCCCCGCAGAGCCCGAGAAGGCCCCGGCCGTGTCCAACGGGGAGCTGCGGCTCGCCGGGAAGGGCAAGAAGCTGCGGAAGCCGCGGACCATCTACTCGAGCCTGCAGCTGCAGGCGCTGAACCAGCGCTTCCAGCAGACCCAGTACCTGGCGCTGCCCGAGCGCGCAGAGCTGGCGGCGCAGCTCGGGCTCACCCAGACCCAGGTAGGGCCCGGGCACCGGCCCAAAGCCGCGCGGGAGGGGAGCCCCTTCCCCCCGCACCCGGGAGAGGGACAGCGCAGCCAGAGCCTGGTCCTGTCCCCCCCCCCGGTTGGAGACACGCGGGAAAGGCCGAGAGCCCCCGGACATCCCGGTCCGGTGGGGTTTAACCCTCGGGATGGCAGAAATCCCGCTGGGGGGACCGGGATGTCGCTGGGCTTGCTCCTCGCTGCCGCTGCTCGGGCTGAAATCAGGTGTGGGCCGCGGGGGCAGCGGGCGGCAGCGCCCTGTCCCCAGCCCGGGACACTGGGATGCCCCACGTGCCCACCGGGACCGGCCGTGGCCACYGGGATGTGCCACATGCCCACCGGGACCGGCCGTGGCCACTGGGATGTGCCACATGCCCACCAGGTTGTGCCACATGCCCACCGGGACGCTCCGTGTGCCCACCGGGACGTGCCGTGTGCCCACCAGGTTGCTCCGCGTGCCCACCGGGACCGGGTCACGGCCACAGGGACGCCCCACGCGCCCCTCGGGCCGCTCCCCGCGCCCACCGGGCCGGCCCCGGTGCCGGCGGGGCCGCGTCTGGAGCGGAGCCGAGCCGAGCCGTGCGGCGGCGGGGGAGCTGGCGCCGGTGGGCCCGCAGGGCTGGGGTTTGGGGCGCCCCTGGCCGCACCTCCCAGCGGCAGCGGGACTTTCCCAGCCCCGGAGCCTGGCTGGCGGCCCGGCCGTGCCCGGCGCTGGGCGGCCCCGGGCCGTGGGACGGGGCGAGTGGGTTTTTGAAGGCGATGGGGAGAGACAGGCAGGCGGCAGCGGTGCAGCCCCGGAGCCAGGGGCGCAGCGAGCTCATAAAGCCGGGGAAGAGGAGACAAGTGGGAACCTGCCGGCAGCGCGGGGGGGACCGCGGGGAGAGGAATGAGCGGGGCCACCACCCCAGCGCGGCGGGCGCAGCCCAGCCCGGCCCCGGCCCCGGCCCCGGCACCGGCACCGGCACCCGGCGGGGGCTGCCACGGGCGGGGGGACGCGGGGACACACGCGGGGACACGCCTGGGGACACGTCCCGGGGACTTTGCCGCGCTCTCCGGGCTCCCGGGGCCTCTTCCCAAGTTCTCCCCCAGCTGCCCCGGGTGGGGTCTCGGGGGGCTGGTGAAGGGTTGGGCTCCCGGCCCTGCTTATCCCACGCACCCCCACGGGGATGGGGCGCAAGGGGGCCCCGGGGGGGTCTGTGATGGTTGGTGGGGGGCGTTTAGGGGGTGTTGGCCGCTCCCTCCCCGCTCACCCCCCTCTCTGCCCCCCAGGTGAAGATCTGGTTCCAGAACAAGCGCTCCAAGTACAAGAAGATCATGAAGCAGGGCCCGAGTGCCCCCGACGGGGAGCACCCCCACGGCACCCCCGCGCTGTCCCCCTGCTCCCCCAGCGTCCCCCCGCTCTGGGACATCCCCGTGCCCGGGAAGGGGCCGCCCCTGGCCCCCAGCGGTTACATCAACAGCTTCGGAGCGTGGTACCAGCCGCACCCCCAGGACGGCATCCCCAGGACCCCCATGATGTGACGCTGCCGCCGCTCCAGCACCGCCGGACCCGCGGGGACAGCGAGGGACAGCGAGGGACAGCGAGGGACAGCGAGAGGGACAGCGAGGGGGACAGCGAGGGGGACGCTCTGCCGCTGCCCCACGAGGGACTGGGAGCCCAGCGAAGCCCTGGGGGATCCCAGAGAATCGAAGAGGAGGAAGAGGAGGAGGAAGGACCACGGTGTGCAGGAACCTGGGGGTGGATGTCCTGCTCTGTCGCACCCCGAGGTGACACAGGACCCTGTGGGACAGGACTCGGCCCCAGCCACAGCCCCGGGTCCCCCGTTCACGGACAGGGGGCAGGGGGACCCCAGGAGGGGCTGGGGAGTCCGCAGCCCCCCGGCCTGGCGTTATTTATGAACAGTGTTGGGCATCGGCTGTGCCCCCCTTTATAAATCGAACATTGATCAGTTCTGCTCCTCCCCGCTCGCCGCGGCTTTGGGGTGCCCCTGGATTGGGGGGGACGCTCCCACCCAGATCCTCGGGCTCTCCCCTTTCCAAAGCTCCTGGGAGAACACCCCAGAGGGGCTGGGGGTGCCGGGGCAGGGGCTGGGGCTGTGTCCCCCCCAAACATCTGCTGGTTTCCCTGCCCCCAAACGGAGCCCATTGCGGTAACTGCGGGGCCGGGGCTCGCGAGGGGCTCCCGGCCGCCTCCTCCGGCTCATTTCAGGGAATTGGGAGCTGTTGGGGATGTCTCCCCTCATAGGGGTGGGAATGGGAGCGCAGGGGGACACGGAGCAGCTGAGCCCGCGTTCCTGCCCTGTGTCGCCGTGGACACCCGGCCCTGGGAGCGAGGGTGTTCTGGGAGCAGTGGGAACGTCTCCCCTTCTCCCTTGGTGCTTCCAGAGGCCAGCAATCGTCTCGAAAATACATTCCTGTCGTTTCCCTTTCCCCCGTGTCTTTATTTCCCGCTTTTCCCGGTCCTGCTCGGCGTTTGTCACCCACGGTGGGGACGAGACCCCCCCAGGGGCTCCCCCGGCAGAGGTGCAGGGGGACCATAACCCCCCCTTTGCACAAACATTCCACGATCCTGGCTCCAGCTATTCCCACCTTGTAATTCCCCCGCTCCAAGGGTCCCTTCCTGCCCCGGGAGAACATTTCAGGAGCGGCTCCCTTGGTTTTGCACCTGCAGCACCGCACGGGGCCGGAGGTGCTCCCAGCACTCGGATCYCACCCGAGGGGTCGGSATCGAGAGCTGGGAGAGGSGCTGGGATGGGGATGGGAGCCTGGGAATGGCCTGTCCGGGGCTGGTGGCACCGGGAACACCCACGGCCCCAATTCCCGGCCGCCCTGCCGGGTCTGATCCCTCAGCCGCGGGGTTTGGGGTGCTGACCCCACAGGACGGGTGTCCCCGTGGGTGRTGTGGAGCCCAGGGGCCGGGACCGGCTGGGATCCGCGGCCAGGTCCAYGGTGGGGGATGTTCCGAGTGGGATTTTCCCGGAGGGACGGAGCCCACCCTCCCCACCGAGGGTTTAGGGAAGGGGATGGATTTGCTTTGCCGCAACCTTGGAAAAATGGGAGAATTTCCCATCCGGAGGCTGGGATCTCCTCGTGGGTGGGATTTACCCCGGGCAGTGGCTTGGGGCTGGAAGGGGCGACTTTCCTCTGGGAATTCCTCTGGGTATTTCCATGGAAACAGCCTGGGGGTCCCGGCTGGAAAGGGAGGCTCGGGATGCTCACGGAGGAGCCGAGTGCTGGGAACGTCCCAGCCCTGCGGATTTGGGCCGGGAGGGACGGATCCCTCGGGATGGGGGAAGCAGGAACCGGAGGGACGGATCCCTCGGGATGGGGGAGGGGGAGGGATGGATCCCTCGGGATGGGGTGGCGGGAGGCAGAGGCCGTGGCGCCCGCCCGGCGTTCCCGACGGGTTCGCTGCCAAGGAGCTGCTCCCGGAGCCGCTCGCAGGCCTCGTCTTGCAGCGGGCGGGAGCAGGGAGCAGCCCTCGGGATGGGGATGGGGATGGGGACAGGGCTGAGCAGGGATTTTGGGGCTGTTCCCCCCTTTCCAAGCTGGATGGGGACCCCCTTCCCTCCGCACCCGGGAGAGGGACAGCGCAGCCAGCTTGGCGTCCCTGATCCTCGTCCTGTCCCCCCCGACTGGGGACACGCAGGAGAGTCCAAGAGCCCCCGGACATCGCAGCCCAGTGGGGTTTATCCCTCGGGATGGCAGAAATCCCACTGGGGGCCCCTCCCCGCTCAGGCTGGGATCCCGGGGGCMCCGAGTGCCACCTCGCTGTCCCCAGCGCGGGGTGACGGGGACAGCCGGGGAGCGCAGCCGCCYTTGGGGAGGCTCCTGCCCCCTTTTCCAGGGCCGCGGGCGGCGGGGCCGGGGCCGGGGCGTCGCTCGGGGCCGCGGGCGAGCCGAGGGCCGGGCCGGGCGCGGATCCGGGCCCGGTGGTGCCAGGCCGGGCCGTGGGCGGGCGCTGCCCCCGCTCCCGGGGCTGGCACGGGCTGACGCAAGGGCTGCGCCTGTCGCAACCGGGCAGGACCGAGCGCCGCGCGGGGAGCCTGAGCCGGGCCCGCGGGTGGCACCGGGGGGACGCGGGCACTGCCACCCTCGGCACTGCCACCCCGGCATTGTCACCCCGGGCATTGTCACCCCCCCGCCGGGACCCTCGTCCTGCCCAGAGCCACCGGGGAAGCCCCTCCGAGGGAGTGTCCCCAAAATCGCCGTCCTGGGGCTGTCCGGGGCCGTCCCCGGGGCCATCAGGGGTGACTGGGATGACTGGGATGACTGGGATGACTGGGATGACTGGGATAGCAAGGGATGGTCCTTGTATCCCTGTGCCAGGGCAGGACAGGGATGCAGGGCGGAGTGGGGGAGGGGGGAGATGTCCGCATCTCTGTGGGGATCCTGCTCCTGGCTCCCATTCCCATTCCCATTCCCGTTCCCGTTCCCATTCCCATTCCCATTCCCATTCCCATTCCCATTCCCATTCCCATTCCCATTCCCATTCCCATTCCCATTCTTTCCCGTTTCCATCCCGTTTCCAGGATTGCGCCAGGACATCCAGCCAGGCCCTGGGAAGGGATTTTGGAATCCTGCAGCCCCTTTTTGGGGAATTCTGGGGGGTCCTGGCCACGCCTGGGCTGGGAGATGCCGCTGGTGACCCCTGCGCGGGGCTGGAAATTGGGATGAGAGAGGAGCAAAGGGGGACAGGCGCCCGGGGGACCCTCTGGAAAACGCCCCGATGGGACAGAGGAGCCGGGCAGGGGCACTGGGGGAACTCCGCGATCCCAAGGCTTTTCCCAGCGCCCGTTCYCGGCGCTGCCGGGGGAGCCCGACCCGCGGGCAGGGCCGGGAGGGAGCGCGGTTGGAGCCTGTCCGTGGGCAAGGAGGCGCCCGGGATTTATATAATCCTTGGATATGTAACCTGCTGCCTTTGGAGTTTTTTTTTTTCCCCTCCTCCTCTAAAGGGAAAAAAAAAAAAAAATCTAATTAAAAAAAAAAATAGAGAAAAAATAAAACGAAACCTTCCCTGCTCACGCCATGGAGCTCCCGACTCCAGGATTCCTCCTCCCCCATCCCGGAGCAGGGAATGGGAACGGGGGCTCGGTGGGTGCAGCTCGTGGGGGGATGGACCCGGGCCASAGGTGACACCGGGGACAGCAGGACAGGGCCACCACAGCCCCGGACACGCCGCGCCTGGGGGGTGTTGGGGTCGCTCAATCCCATGGGATTGACAGCGGGGACGGCGCCGCCTCCGCAGGGAACGTGTCAATCCCATGGGATCCGGGTTTTGGCGGGGTTTGTCCCGTCCCCGCCTCGCTGTCCCCAAAAGGGCTGAGACCCCACTGGTCCCAGTGAGGGGAGCGGGAGGGAAGCGCCAGATTCCCGCGGGGGCTTGGGGAATACTCTGAAAACCGGGAATAAAATCCTCTTCCMGCCCCGAAATTCCCTCTCGGCAGCACAAAGCGGGATTTGGGGCAAGCCGACATCCCCCAGCGCCACCCCACCCCGGGCTGACCCCACAAAGGGGGCGTGAGGGATGCAGGGTTTAAATCCGCATTTCCCGARGTGGGAAAAACCCAAACCCTGCTCCCCAAAACCTCCCAAAACAGGGGGAAAATGGCGTTTGGAGCCTTAAATTCAAAACGCTTTTATTAATGAGCATTTCCAGCCCGGCTTTGGCTCCCTGGGGAAGCAGCGGGGGGGGGGACCCCGTCGTGAGGGGGTTCCCATCAACCAGGCGGGGTTTTTCCTTAAAAAAAAAAAAAAATTACGGACAAAAAACCAGAGCGAACCCAGCTTGGTTTGGAACAACTTTATACAAACGAACCYTATGTACACTCCCTTTTTTTTTCCCCCCAAAACACCCCTATTTATAGTAGGCAACATAAATAAATCCCCGGGACTGTACAACGCTATGAACACTCCTTAAAACGGCACTTTCTGCTTAAAAAAATAGCATTATTCTCTTAAAAAATAGGAAAGAGCTCAGTTTGGTTTGTTTGGGTTGGTTGTTTTTTTTTTTTTCCCCCTTTAAAATCCGTCGTGGATTTCGTTAAAAAAGAGGCATTTTCGCCGCCGTTCCTTTACCCGCAGCTGGAGGCACTGAGATGAGCACGAGTTTTCTCTTTAAAAAATAACTTAAACCATTCCCGAACTGCTTAAATATTAAAATATTCCCCCCCCTCCCTCCCTCCCTCCCACCCACCCGCGCCGCCCCCACCCGATTTTTATTTAATTTTGAATTTTTAAATAACCACCTTCTGGTCTGAGCACGGTCCCGGGTGATTCCTGCCGGGAGGAGGGTCCCGCTTTGCTCCCGTGGGGTGTCCCACACCCCCAAAATCGTGGATTTCGGAGCCGGGGCCGAGCACATCCCGTTCCTCCGGCGCCAGGCGCCCCCACTGTCGCGACAGTCGTGACACAGATCCTCCATCCCGACGCCATCCGGCGGCTCCGGGGTCGCTCGGCGGGCTGACCCCACACGGCAAAGCTCCGGCGAGGGGCCGGGACGAGGCTCCTCGGGGCTGGGTTCATTTGGAGCAGGGGGTGACGGAAAAACTCCAAAAATCAAAGCAGGAGGATTTTCCACCTTTTCCCGCGCCGGGAGCGGAGGATCGGAGCCCTCGGCAGTCCTCTGGTTCCTGAGACGAGCGGGGAGAGGAGCCCGAAGTGACCTAGGGGTGTACAGGGGTGTCCTTTCCGCGTGGTTTTTTTTTTTTTT
>JACAXG010000174.1:873280-884979 GCA_018881555.1 Amblyornis subalaris | reverse complement strand
TGTGTGTGTCACTCCTGTCCCCTCTGTGTGTCCCCTGCTGTTCCCTGCTGTCCCCTCTGTGTCCCCTGGTCCCCGGCGCGGGGCGATGGCGCCACCTGGCGGCCACGGCGGGAGCTCCGCCGTTCCCCCCGGCTCCACCGGTTCGAGTCCCGGCACCGCCAACCCCAACCGGGACCGCGGGGAAAGCGGAGGCGAAATGGGAAACGGGAAGGGAGCGGGAATGGGAAGAGGGGAATGGGAACTGGAATGGGAATAAAGAATAGGAATAGGGATAAGTAGGAAGAGGAATAGGAAGAGGAATAGGAAGAGGAATAAACAGCAATAAGAATAGGAACAGGGATAACGAGGAATAGGAAGAGGATCGAAGAGGAATAGGAATAAGTAGGAAGAGGAAAAGGAACAGGATTAAAGAGGAATAGGAATAAGTAGGAATAATTATAAGAATAGGAATAAGAATAGGAACACGGACAAATAAGAATAGAAAGAGGAATAAACAGGAAGAGGAATGAATAGCAAAACCAGTGGGAATAGGAATATGAGTAGGAATAAGATTAGAAGTAGGAATCGGAATAAACAGGAATAGAAACAAAAGTAAGAATAGGAAAAGGAGAAACAGAAATAGAAATAATAGAAAGAGAAATAAACAGAAATAATAGAAACAGATACACAGAAATAAACAGAGCTTGGGACGAATCCTCGAGGGAAGCAGGAGGCTCTGCAGGAGGCAGAGCGTGACCCCAAAGCCTGGGGAATGGCACGGACTCACTTCCCACATGGGAATTGTAACTGGGGATTCGAGGAATTCACTCCGAGGAGACAGAAGTGCCTGGAACGAGCCCAGCCCCGGGAGCTGTGCCGGGATTCCCTGGGATGCTTCCCAGGGTCCCCAGGAGCCACCGGGACATCCGCAGGTCCCCGGCCGGGCTGTCGCCCTCCGGCCGGGCTGTCACCGGGCTGGCCCCTCCCGGGAGCGGGAGCCGCGGCAGGAAAAGCCGGTTGGGAGCCTGGGGCCGGGGGGGCCGCGGGGAGCGGCGCAGGAGCGGGGAGCAGGTCCGGGCAGTCCCCAGCCAGGCTGGGACTGGAGGCGCTGGAGCTGCCGGGCCAGGCCGGGGCTGGTGGAGCCCCAAATCCAGGAGCTCATGGATGGGGGGGGACCAGGGGGGGCGGTTTGGGGGAACTGAGGCAGTGAGTGGGCAGGAGCTGCTGTATGGGGGCACCCGGGGGTCTTTGGGGGTGCATGGGCAGGGCTGAGCACRGGGTCAGCACCCCCGGACTGTCCTCTGTGCCCCCCACAAGGTTGGGGGGGTGCCCCCCATGCTTCCCATAAGGGTTGCCGCCTTCTCCCCACAAGGGTGGAAGGGATTCCCTCCCGCGCCCCCCTTCAGCCTGGAGGTTTCCCCCTCTGTGTCCCCCCCAAGCCTGGAGGGTTCCCCCCTCTGTGTCCCCCCCAAGCCTGGAGGGTTCCCCCCTCAGTGTCCCCCATAAGGCTGGAGGGATCCCCCCCATGACCCCTCCGAGACTGAAGGATTTCCCCCCCGGTGACCCCCAAAAGGCTGCATGGGCCCCCCCGTGTCCCCCCCAATCACTGGTGGGGGTGTTCCCCCAGACGCCCCGGCTGGAAACGCCTCCCGGGCCCGGGGGAGTCCCCGCGAGTCCCCCCAGCTCCGCCACAGCCGGGGGGGGGCTCTGGGGGGGTCCCCGCTGATCGCCCCCCACCCCCCCGGAGCATCCTCGGGTGAAGGGCGTCACCTCGTGGCGCTTTGGGGTAAGGACAGCGCTGCGGGGTGATGTCACCGCGGGCACGGGGCGGGGACGGGGCGCAGGGGATGGGGACACGGGACAAGGGCACAGGGGATGGGGACAAGGGACGAGGGACACGGACCGGGGCCGGAGCCGGATGCCGCTGCCGGCGGCGCTGCCCGTGATGATCCCCTGAGCCGTCACTCTTTCCGGGGGCACGGGGACATGGGGCGGGGGACACAGGACATCCTGCAGCCCCCCAGCCCAGCCCGGCCCGGCCCAGCCCGGCCCGGCCCAGCCCCGGATTTCCCGGCACGGGTGGGAGCGGCGCGGTGGCCCGCAGTGACCTTTGCCGGGGTCGGGCCGGCGGCAGCCGCCGCGAGGGAAGTGGCGATGCTGCTGCGGCCGCGGTCGCTGCCCCAGGGCCACCGCGGCGTCCCCGTCCCTGTCACGGCGGGGACGGGACCGTCCCACGGCTCGGCTTGGCCCCGGTGTCGCTCTCGGGGTCCCGACGTGACCTCCTGCCTTGGGGGGATCTCGTCCCATGCGGGGTTCTAACTCGGGGGTCCCATCCTGGGGGGTTCTATCCCATGGAGGATGCCCGTCTAAGGGGGTCCCAGCCCATTTTGGAGGGGGGGTCTGATCTTCGGGGTCCCATCACGGGGGGGCTCATCCCAAACAGGTGCCAGGTTGAGGGGATCCTATCCCGGGGGAATTACGGCGGGAAGAAGGGCGGAAATTGTCCCGCGTCGATGATGGGGGACACGACCGTGGAGCGGGGGGGACGCGGACTCGGTGCCCCCGCGCGGGGAGCGGTCCGCGGGGGTGGGGATAACGCGACTGCCCCGCGTGGGGTGACACCACAGAGGGACCATGCGGACGCGCTGCCCCCAGGTGCGCCCTCCCTGCCCCCCCCTCCGCACACCTGAGCGCGCAGGTAGCCGGGGCGGGGGGTGCGGGGGGGTGCGCGGCCCCTTTAAGGGGCGTGTCCGGAAGCTGCGCGGCCCCGCCCCCGCCGCGCCCGGCCCCGCCCCGCCCCGCGCGCACCGGGCCCGGTGGGGCGGCAGGGCGGGTACGGCGGCCGCTGCGGGACATGGCGCGGCGCCGCCGGCTGCTGCCGCCGCCCCTGCCGGGGCTGCTGCTGGGGCTCGGCCCGGTGCTGCTCGGCGCCGCCGCCGCCTTCAACCTGGACCGCACCTTCCCGATCCTCAAGGAGGGCCCCGCCGGAGCCTTGTTCGGCTTCTCGGTAGCGCTGCACCGGCAGACGGAGCGGCGGGAGCGGAGCCTGTGAGCGCGGGCGGGGAGCGGCGGGAGAGCCCCGCGGACGGAGTGTGGGGGGGGGGGGGGGCCGTGGTTGCGGCCTCCGTGCGGTGCGGGAGAGCGGGGAGGGGTTCACCTGTGGGGTGGGATGGGGGAGACGGGGAGAGGTCCCCCGTGAGGATCGGGGGGTCCCCGGTGAGGATCGGGGGGTCCCCCGTGAGGATCGGGAGGTCCCCGCTGGGTGGGACCCCCGTGAGGCGGAGGAGAGTGAGACAGCGCTTTACCTGCGATCGGCGGTGTCCCCGTGAGGTGCGGGGTCCCCCGTGGCTGGGGGGTCCCCCGTGGGGTGCGGAGGAGCTGTGAGTGGTCCCCGTTAGGGTCGGGGTCGCGCGTGGGGCGGGGGACAGCAGGGAGAGGTCCCCGCGGGGGAAGGGTCCCCCGTGGGGTGGGGCAGAGCGGGGAGTGTCCCCAGTGGGGGCGAGGAGCCCCCCCCTTGGGATGAGGATCCCACCCAGGGTGGGAGTCCCTGTGGAACGGAGAACGGCGGAGAGTGCCCCGTGGGTGTTGGGGGTCCCCTGTGGCATGAGGGGTCCCTGGTGGGGGTGGGGGTCCCTGTCCCTGTGCCAGGGCAAAGGTCCCGATCCGGCCCTGGCGGCGGTGGGGGCGGGGGAGCACCTGGAGGAGGTGCGGGGGGGTCTCTGCGTGCCAGGAGAGGGGCGCCCCGGGGCTCCAGGTGCTGGGGTGGGAGCGGGGGGGTCCCTCGTGGCCCAGAGCCCGGCTGAGGGGGGCTCCGTGCTCCACAATTGTTCCTCGGAGCGTTCTCCCCTGCCCGTGGCTTTTCTGCACCCCGGTAGTGGTGGGGGTCCCACTGGTGGGGGTCCCGCCCTGACCCCCCCCCCATTCCCCGGACCCCACAGCGGGACCCCAGTGACCCGGRGGGGTTCTGGCAGCGCAGCGGGGACACCCCCGGTGGGCTGGGAGCCCGGCAGCCGCTCCGGGAGGGGCGATCCAGCCGCAGCGGCGGGGTCCCGGCCGGTCCCACCCTCGGCGGGGCGGTTGCGAAGCCCCTCGTGTCCCCCCTCGGCTCGGGCCGCTCCCGGCGCGGCCCCATTCCCGGGGAACCTGTTGGACTGTGATTCCTGCTGCCGGGCAAAGCCCCAACAAAAGCCCTTTTCAGCCGGAGCGCTCCCCGTGCCATCCCACCGCTGTCACCCGCCGYGCCCCCCGCTGTCCCCCACACCCCGCCGGACCCCCCCACTCCCCGTCCCCCATCCCTCCGGGCTGGAATTCCGCGCCCGCGCCGGGAGAAAGCGCCGCCGCCGGGGCTGGGCTGGCTCTGTCCCCCTCAAGGGCACAGGTTTCTGCCGGATCGCCCTCCCGCGGAACTCCCGGCCCCGGGGGGGGGCCCTCGGGGCGCCCGCGGGGCTCCGTTTTTCGCGCGGCGGGGGRACCGGCGGCAGCTGCTGGATGCAGGCATGTGCCGCTCCGCATTCCAGGGATGCATTTCGGCCGCCGGCCCCGCCGTGGGATGAGGCGTTGTCGTYGCTCCCGTGCGGGGGGGAGCGGAGCTGAGCCCTGCCGAGCAGCTGGGGGGGTGCGGGCCCCCCCCTCCCCTCGGGGACACGCGGGGGTCCCGCCCGCGCCCGGGTCCCGCCCKCCCCGGGGGCATCGGAGCAGCTGCCGGGGGCACCGGGCGGGGGTCCCGCCTGGCACCGGGACGGGGGGGCTCGTGTGTTCCCAGCAGTGGCTCTGGGGGGGATTTGGGGGGGATTTTGGGGGGTTTTGGCCCCGCCTGGCGGGGACCCGCGATTCCCCCACCTGCGCCACGTGTCCCAGCGTGATCCYGGCTCGGGAGCCAGAACCCCCCCGGGAATTCGCAGCCCGTTCTCCCGGGAGCCTCCGCTGCCTGTCCCCGTTGTGGGGGGGCGGGAGCTGGGACAGCGCGGGGTTCCCTCCGTCCATGGGGGGTGTCCCCAGTTCGGGGGGTCGGCGCCGCTCCGGGCGGACGGGGCGGGGTGGGGCCGGTGCAGGGGAACCGCCAAGGGCAGAGCCGCGGCCCCGGGGGTGCGCCCGGTGCCGGATGAAGGCTCCCGTGCCCTCTGCCACAGGTGCAGGGTGGGGACAGGAAGGGGACGCTTCCTGCCACCGTCATCCCCGATGTGACACGCGGGATGGRGGGCCCGTGCTTTTTTGGGGGGACTCGCTCCCTGCCCTGCCTTGTGAGGCGCCCGTAGGGATGTCAATGAGACCAGAGGGATGCTCCGGGGCATTCCCGACTTCCCGGCTTCCCGGAGGGGCGCGGGGAGCGGCTTCCCGGGCGGGGGCTGGCGGGGGGCCAGGCGGGCACGGCCCGGCCGGGGCGACGCCGGAGCCCCCCCCCCGGTTCCGCCCCCGCCGTGTTTGTCGCGTCCCGGGGCTGTGCCCATGCAAAGGTTTTGTTTGCTCGCTCCTCCCCGGCCAGGTGAAGGCGAGGTGGAAGCGGAGCTCTTATCAGCCTTCCCGAGATTAGGAAACTCCTTCGGCTGCCCGCGTCCGGGGCCGCTCCCTCGGGAGCTGCTTGGGCTCCCGGCCGTGCCGGGGGGAGCCGGTGAATCCCACCCGRGGGGGTTCGGAGGGCCCCGGACGACCTGGGGAAACTGAGGCACGGCGCATCCGTGCCTGGAAAGCTGCAGACCCCCCCAGACCTGCAGCCAGGGGGGAGGCAGCACCCACGTCTGCGCCTGTGCGGGAGCTGGGGCTCTGCCCGCTGCTCGGGGGTCTTCCTGATTCCAGCCGGCTGCTGAGGAGAGCGCTCTCCTGGCTGCCTTCCCGGTTTTCCCTCCCCCTCGGCTGGGTTTTTTTGCGGTTTGCTGGAGCTGGCTGAGCTCCCCCTGCCTTGGCCCGGGTCCACCCGGGGTCCTGCGGGGCTGCGGCTGCTCGGCAGGAGGAGGGGGGACGGATGCGGGGCCGTCCATCCGTCCGTCCAACCATCCATCCGTCCATCCGTCCATCCGTCCGTCCATCCACCCATCCATCCTCCTCCTTCCCGGAGGGGCATCAGTGGATTTGCCTCTCCAGGCCCCCCCATGGCAGAGTGGCACTGGAGAGAAACTGGGGGTCGGGGAGTTGTTTGGGGCTGGCCTGGGGCCTTGGGAGGGGTTGGGATGTGCTGGAGACATCCTTGGTGCTGCTTTTGGGCGCCCAGGGGGGTTGTTGAGGACCTCAGTCATGGGGCTGAGCTCAGGAACCTGGAGCATCCCCCAGCCCCGGGATGGGGTGGGGAAGTTTGGGGGGTCCTTGTGCCCCATTGTGCCATTCCCGGGGTGGGGAGGAGTGGGGTGGGGTGCGGCCCGGAGCCTCCCCTCCTGCCTGCTCCTCCCCTCCCGGCTCCGTCACCCCTGGAGGCGGTGGGAGATGGATGAGGCCCTCCCCACGCTGCCTGGCTGCTCCCCGGGGAGGGGGCTCTGGGGGGCTCCGGGGGCGCTGCTGTTGGGGGGGGCACAACCCCCCTATTCCACACCTGGCTGTGGTGTCCGGGTGGGATCCTCTGCCATCCTCGCCTCTCCCACCCCGGGCGGGGCCGCATTTTGGGGTCCTGGTGCCCGGACCCTCCCACAGCCCCCGCCCCCAGCTCAGCCAGCGCTGGCGGGGGAGCCCCCCCCCCGCTTCCATCCAACTCCCCCCCCCGTTCGTCAGGGCGGATTAGGACGGAGCACGGCCTCGCATTCCTGCTTCCCTCCCTTCCCGGCCTCCCCCTCGTGCCTCTGCTTGACCATCTCCAGCGTAATCCCAGGCCCTCATCCCCCCAGCCCCGGCGGGACCCGTGCCACAAACCGGTCCTGCCCCCCCGAGCTGGGAGCCCCAGAATCCCAACTCCTGGTTCCGCCGGATCCCCGGGAAGCTGAGGGGGGCACGTGGCACCTCGGATCGCTCCGGTGGGTGTCCCCCCGGCTCCGGTGGGACTCGGGAGCCCCCAGCAGCATCCCGCAGCCCCGGTTTTCCCAGGAGCAGAGCCTGCGGGTGGGCTGCCGTGCCGGGAATCTTGGCTGGAGGCAGCGGGATGCCGGAGCTGCTTGGCTTGGGTGGGCTCCCACCCCTCGGGACCCGCGGGGAGCGAGGGGGGCCGGGAACGGCGGGGTCCGGCTGGGCCGGGACCACCGGGGGAGCCCGGGGGCACCCCCGGCGGTGGCACCCCGGCTGCGGCAYCCCCGGGGTTGCAGGTCCCGGTGGGGTTCGGGGTGTGGGGGCAGGACCCCCCCGGCCTCTCCCTCCATCCCTGAGTCACGGCAGCCGCACTGAGTCACTTCCCCCCCAGGTAAGAGGGGACARTGGTGCCCCTTGTGCCCCCCCTCGGAATCAGGGGGGCAGATTCCTCCGCGCCGAGCTGGCAAAGCCGGCAGGCATCACCCCCCCGCCATTCCCTCCCCTCCACGCCCAGCGCCTCCCGCTTCCCGGGGGGGTCGGGCCGGCGCCGGCACCCCCATCCCGGCATTCCTGCGGGGAGCAGCCCCCCCCGGGCCCCCTTTGGGGTGCGCGGTGCCAACCCCCCCACCTGCAGCTGACTCAGGCGCCGCGGAGCCGGCCCGGGGGGGTCCCGGCGTGCCGGGGCGGGGGCTGCCCGGGGCCCCGCATTCCTCCTGCGCCGGGGCTTTGAGTCAGCGCCCGGCCCGGCCCGCCCGGACGTGCCCGCGCCGCGGCCGCGCATCGCTCGGCTCCGCTTCCCGGCGCTGCCGCCCTGCCCGCCGGCGCGGCCCCGGGCACGGCGGCGGCTGGCCCTGCCCGCGCTGGCGGCCGCGCTCGGCACCGGGCAGCTCGCTAGCCCGGTGCCCCGGGACAAGGTGCCCAGCCCGGCACCGCCCTTCCCGGTGTCGCTGGGGTGGGGACAGCAGGATTCGTCCCTGTACTTGCTGCCGCTTCGTGGTGTCACCGGGATGGGGATGGGGACACCGGGATTTGTCCCTGTTCTCGCTGCTGGCCCCGCTGAGGACTGGCCAGCTCGTTACCCCGGTGAGCAGGTCTGGGGGCTGTGGCCGCTGCCCGCGTGCCGTGTCCATCCTGGGTGCCATGTCCACCCTGTGTCCTGGGTGCCATATCCTGGGTGCCGTGTCCCCTCCATGTCCTGGGTGCCATGTCCTGGGTGCCGTGTCCCCTCCATGTCCTGGGTGCCGTGTCCTGGGTGCCGTGTCCCCTCCGTGTCCTGCCTGCCAGAGGGACGCGCTTCCTCCGCCAGCACGGCCATCTCCAGGCCATTGTCCTCTCGCTCCCGGAGGACTTCCCGGCGGAAAGGCTGGCCTTTCCGAACCCTCCGGCCATGCCAGGTCCCCCTGCCGGCACCCAGCCCCACGCCAGGGCCATGCTTGGGGTCCCCGGCGCCTTCCCTTGGGGTGGGGGGCTCGGGTGGGTGGGGGGTCCCCTCAGCATCACCTGGAGGTGCTGGGGGCGCATCCAGCCTGGAATGCCAATGTGTGTCCCCCCCGGCACTGCCAGGCCCTGCCCGGGCTCTGAGTCACCCTGGAGCTGCTGCCATTCCCGGGACACTCCCCGGTGCTGCCCGAGCCCCTCCGGGATGAGGGGTGTCCATCCCAGCTCGCCCTCCCCGCTCCGGGGGGGGGTCTGTCCCCTGTCCCGGCATTCCCTGGCACGGGAGCTGGGCCCTGTCGGCCGGACACGGCGCAGCTGTGCCGGGAGATGCGGATCAAAGGTTGGCCGGGAAGGGCCGTGGGTGTTTACACAGGCAGGGGGCCCGGGGCTGGGCTGGGGGTGCTGAGCGGCCCCCCCCGGGGTTGTTTTCCCTGCCAGCACAGCGAGGTTTGGGGGGTCACTCCGACTCCCTCTTCCCGCACCCCACGTGCAGTGGGATGGGGGCTCAGCCGGGTCTGGGAAGGAGTGGGTGAGAAATGAATCCACCCCTACATCCCTGAGACCTTTTGGGGTCCCAGCTCTGGAGAGGGGGCTGCCCCTCGTTATTTGGGGCTGTCAGGGCAGGACAAACTCCAGGAAGCAGCTCCAGGGAGCTCCATCCACTCCCCTCCAAGCGCCCCCTCCCTCGGGCACCCGCCTGACCCTGCACCCCAAAATGAGTGGGAGGGTTTTGGGGGGGTTGGACCTGCTCCCCCCCATCACCCACCCACCTCCCCCCCGTTTTCCCCCCCAGGCTGCTGGTGGGGGCCCCGCAGGACGCGGAGCCGGTGAACGGGACGCGGACGGGGGCCGTGTACGCCTGTCCCCTGAGCGCCGCCACCCGCGACTGCCAGCGCCTGCCCATCGAGCTCCAGGGTGGGCGACCCCCCCCCCCCGGCGGGTGTGACCGCCCCAAACCCCCCTGGGAGCGGGGACCCCCCCTCACACCGGCTGTTCCCCCCCAGATGAGCCGGACAAGGCCATCATTGAGGACATGTGGCTGGGGGTGACAGTGGCCAGCCAGCGGCAGCCGGCGGGGAGGGTGCTGGTGAGTGCGGGGCACTGGGGGCTTGGCACGCCCAGATCCCGTTCTTTGCATACCCAAATCCCATTCTTTGTATGCCCAGATCCCATTCTTTGTATGCCCAGATCCCATTCTTTACACACCCAGACCCTGTTCTTTGTACACCCAGACCCCGTTGTTTGCACACCCAGATCCCAGTTCTTACACACCCAGATCCCATTCTTTGCACACCCAGATCCTGGTTCTTTACACGCGCAAACTCTTGGGGTGTCCCCTCACCTTTGGGGTGTCCCCTGACCCTCTGGGTGCAGTGGGGACTGAGCTGTCCCCTGTCCCCAGGCCTGCTCCCACTGCTACACGCGGGTGCTGTGGTCACTCCCTGACTGTCCCTTGTCCCCAGGCCTGTGCAGGTGCTGTGGTCAGTCCCTGACTGTCCCTTGTCCCCAGGCCTGTGCGGGTGCTGTGGTCACTCCCTGACCCATCCCCTGTCCGCAGGCATGTGCCCACCGCTCCAGGCGGGTGCTGTGGTCACTCCCTGACTGTCCCCTGTCCCCAGGCCTGTGTGGGTGCTGTGGTCACTCCCTGACCCATCCCCTGTCCGCAGGCGTGTGCCCACCGCTCCAGGCGGGTGCTGTGGTCAGTCCCTGACTGTCCCCTGTCCGCAGGCGTGTGCCCACCGCTACACGCGGGTGCTCCCCAGGCCCGTGCAGGTGCTGTGGTCAGTCCCTGACCGTCCCCTGTCCGCAGGCGTGTGCCCACCGCTACACGCGGGTGCTGTGGTCAGTCCCTGACYGTCCCYTGTCCSCAGGCRTGTGCCCACCGCTMCASGCGGRTGCTGTGGTCAGTCCCTGACCGTCCCCTGTCCGCAGGCGTGTGCCCACCGCTACACGCGGGTGCTGTGGTCGGGGGCGGAGGCGCAGCGCCGCATGGTGGGCCGGTGCTACGTGCGGGGCAACGACCTGCGGCTGGACCTGGGCGACGAGTGGCAGACGTACCACAACGAGATGTGCAACGCCAACACCGACACGGACGAGACCGGCATGTGCCAGATGGGCACCAGCGCCGGCTTCGGCGCCAACATCATCTACTTCGGGGCGCCCGGCGCCTACAACTGGCAGGGTCAGGGCTCCGGGCGGGGCAGCGGGTGCCCAGGCCTCTGGGGGCACGCCTTTTCCTGGGGTGGCCGTGTCCATCTGGGCACCGCCGTGGGCACCCCTTCCCCGGGGCGTGGGCACCCCGTGGGCATCTCCATCCCTGAGGTGTCTGTACCCCCATGGGGACTCCTTTCCCCACGGTGTCTGGACCCCTGTGGGCACCCCCTTCCCTGGGATGCCCATAACCCCCCTGGGCACCCCTTTCCCAGGGGGTTCCCCTTATCTTCATGGGTACCCCCTTCCCCAGGGTGTCTGTACCCCCACGGACACCCCTTTCCCCGCAGTGTCTGTACCCCCATGGCCACCCATATGGCCACCCTCTTCGCTGGGGTCCCTCTACCCCCCTGGGCACCCCTTTCCCGGGAGGTTCCCCTTACCTTTGGGGGCACTTCCCCTGGGTGCCTGTACCCCCATGGGCACCCCCTTCCTTGGGATGCCCATACCCCCATGGGACCGCCATGGGRCTCCCCTTTCCCCGGGGTGCCTCTACCCCTTGGTACCCACATTCCCGGGGCGCCCGTGCCCCTATGGGGACCCCCCCCGCTGTGGGGTTCACCCCCCCCTCCCCATTCCAGGGACCGACTACCTGCTCCAGAGGGAGATGTGGGATCTGCACGACTTCTCCTACCCCAACATGAGGAACGGGAACACCTACATAGGTGGGGGCAGCAGGGCGGGGGAGGGCCCCGGGGGGGGCTTTGGGGTGGGTGGGTTTAGGGGGATGGATGTTAAAGGGGTGAGGGGCTTAAGGAGGCTTGGATACCCCCGGGGATGGTGTGAGTGGGGCACAGTGCTGACATTGGGGTGTTCAGGGGGATGGAGAGGGAATATGGGGTGGTGGTTTGTGGTGAGGAGGAGCTTTGGGGGGTGTGGGTTCCGGGGGTGGATGTTAAAGGCGTGCCGGACACTTAGGGACACTTAGGGACACTTAGGAACACTTAGGGATACTTAGAGACACTTAGGGACACTTAGGGACACTTAGGGATGGTGTGAGCCGTTCCCAGTGCTCCCCCGGAGATGTCCGGGGGGCTGGAGGGGCTCGGGGGGGGTTTATGGGGTGTGGAGGTCTCTGGGGGCTCAGGGTGGGGTTTATGGGGTGTGGAGGTCTCTGGGGGCTCAGGGTGGGGTTTATGGGGTGTGGA
>JACAXG010000174.1:860306-873163 GCA_018881555.1 Amblyornis subalaris | reverse complement strand
GGGTGGGGTTTATGGGGTGTGGGGGTCCCGGGGCACTCGGCGGGGGCTGTGGGGGTCTCGGGGGTGCCCGTGCGGCGCTGTCTGACCGCAGGCCCCGCGCAGGGTACACGGCCGAGGTGGGCAGCGCGGTGCTGCAGCAGGACGCGGTGACCATGGTGACCGGCGCCCCGCGGTACCGGCACACCGGGGCCGTGCTCCTGCTCGGCCGCCAGCCCCGGCAGCGCCTGCACGGCGACCTCGTCATCCCCGGGCCGCAGGTCGGCTCCTACTTCGGCAGCGCCCTGGCCCTGGCTGACCTCAACAACGACGGGTGAGGGGCCGGGACCGCCCGGCTCCGGGGCGGGGGGCTCACCTGGGGCTCCCTGCATCTCCCAGGGGTGGGGGTCTCACCTGGGGCATCCTAAAGGTCACCCGGGCTGGGGGCTGTCGGCTTCTGGGGGAGGGGGGCTCATCCTGCAGCTCAGGTGGGCTGGGACCCCAAAGTTCCCAGGAGTGGGGGTCTCACCTGGGGCATCCTGCAGCTCAGGTGRGCTGGGACCCCCCAGCTCCTAAGGGTGGGGGTCTCACCTGGGGCACCCTGCAGCCCCTTGGGGTCTCTGTGTGTCACGGCACGGGGGTCACAGCCCTGGGATTTGGGACTTTTTTKGGGGATTCACCTTCCCACAGCTCCRGGGGGGTCCCCACCCCTTCGGCCGCGTGGGGTGGGGGCCGTGTCCCGTCCCCCGGCCCCGAGCTCGCCGCTGTCCCGCAGGTGGCAGGACCTGCTGGTGGGGGCCCCCTACTACTTCGAGCGCAAGCAGGAGGTGGGGGGCGCGGTGTTCGTGTACATGAACGAGGCCGGGGGCTTCCAGCCCCGCCCCAGCCTGGTCCTCACCGGCCCCAGCTACTCGGGGTTCGGCTTCGCCGTGGCCAGCATCGGGGACGTCAACCAGGACGGCTTCCAGGGTGAGCCAGCGCGGACAGCCCCGGGGGGAGCCGCTCTGGGGGGAGCCACGGGGGGGCTCGGCGGGAGAGGAGGGGGTGGAGGGCGTCTGGAGAGGTTTGGGGTGAAGAGGAGGAGGTGGGGGGGGAGAGGGGCTGGGTGGGAGGTTGGAGGTCCCCATATTCGCACCCCATATTCGCACCATCCTGGTGATCCCATTATGCCTTCCCTCCATCCCTCCCTCCCATGATGAGTTTGCTGGGTCTGGGAGCAGGAAGGAGGGACCCCACACGTGCCTGAGGGCTTCCTGGCTGTGGCTGGAGGTGGAGTTTGGGGTCCCRGGGGGGATTTGGGGGGCTGACCCTGTTCTTCCCCCCCCAGACATCGCCGTGGGGGCTCCTTTCGAGGGGCCTGGCAAGGTCTACATCTACCACAGCAGCGCCGAGGGGCTGCGGGACCGGCCCCGGCAGGTAACGGGGTCAAGGCGGCCTCAGTGGGGTCAGGAATCGGGATCCCTCACTGGGGTCTCAGGGCTCTGGATCCCTCTCCAGGGATCAGGGCTCTGGATGCCCCCCCAGCATCCCCCACCGCAGGGTGGGATGCAGCCCGGATCCACGGGGCAATGAGCACTGGCTGACACCCCCTGCCCCCCCAACCCAGGTGATCAGCGGGTCAGACCTGGGCCCCACCCAGATAAAGACCTTCGGGTACTCCCTGAGCGGGGGCCTGGACATGGACGGGAATTCCTACCCGGATCTGCTGGTGGGCAGCCTGAGCGAGAGGATCGTGCTGCTCAGGTATGGGAACGGGGACAGGGGACCGGGGACAGGGGACAGGTGTCCTGCCCCCCCGCCACCCCCGGGGTGGGCACAGAGCGGGGGGGCTCATCCAACCCCCCCAATGCCTGCCCAGAGCCCGCCCCGTGATCAACATCCTGGACAAGACCTTCACGGTGACCCCCAGCAAGGTGGACCCCGCCCAGTGCACGCCCAAGTCCTGGTGAGCCCGCGCTGTCCCCGCGCTGTCCCCACGCTGTCCCTGCTGTCCCCGCGGCCACTGGCGGCCCCCCCGGCTCGGCTCACGGCCCCTTTGCCCCCCCAGCATGACGGTGACGCTGTGCTTCTCCTACAACCAGAGCGCGGGGGACCCCGCCTACAACGAGAGGATCAGTGAGTGGGGTCGGGGGGGTGTGGGGGCGCGGGGGCCGCGTCGTGGGGCTGCTGGACACCCCGTGCCGTCCCCCAGCCCTGCAGTACACGCTGGAGGCCGACAGGGACCGGCACCCGCCCAGGGTCAGGTTCGCGGGGTCCCAATCCGCCACCTACACCGGGACCTTCTCCATGCCCGACACGCGCTGCCAGTCCCAGGAGCTCCTGCTGCTGGTGAGTGGGAAATCCAGCCCATTCCCTCCTTCCATCCTGTCCCTTCATCCCTCCTTTCCTCCTTCCCCTCCCTCCGTCCCGTCTTTCCYTCCTTCCTTCCCTCCCTCCTTCCCACCATCCCTTCTCTCCCTCCCTCCCTCCTGTGCTGCATTTTTGGGGTCTCTCAGCATGCTGGGAGCAGGAGTGGGGTACCCCAGACGAGCCCAGGGGCTGCCTGGCTGTGGCYGGAGCTGGACTGGGGGGCCAGGGAGGGACATTTTTGTGATTCCCACCCCCCTCCCCGCAGGACAACATCCGGGACAAGCTGCACCCCATCGTGCTCTCCATGAACTACTCCCTGTGGGAGAAGCCCCGAACGTTCCAGCTGGGCCCCCACTCCCTGGACGCCTTCCCTGTCCTCAACCAGGACCAGGCCCACGAGAACGAGACCAAGGTGAGCTGGGCAGGGGGGACACTCTGGGGTGTCCCGAGGGGGTCCCGGGGGCTCACAGGGACATCCCTGTCCCTGCAGATCGAGTTCCAGAAGGAATGCGGCTCCGACAACAACTGCTACAGCAACCTCCAACTGCAGAGCAGCTTCGTCACCGAGCAGAACCAGCCCCTGCCCAGGTGACAGCAGCGTCCCCAGCCCTCCCCGCGCCACCCCCGGCCCCGGTGGGGGGGTTCTGTGCCCCGCGGGGGTGGCTGAGCCCTGCTCCCCGCGCAGGGTGAACGGGACGCAGGTGCTGCAGTACAGCCGCGACGTGCGGAAGCTGCACCTGAGCATCAACATCACCAAYGCCCCCACGGGCCCCAGCAACGGCGAGGACGCCCACGAGGCGCTGCTGAACGTCACCGTGCCCCCCAGCCTGCTGCCCTCCTCCGTCCGCCCGGTACGGGGGGGTCAGCCCCGCCCCCAGATCCCGCCTGGCTCGGCCGGGACCTTCCTCACCCTCTTGTCCCCCCCAGAGCGGAGCCTGTACCTTCGGGGACACGGTGCTGTGCGAGCTGGGCAACCCCTTCAAGAGGAACCAGAGGGTGAGTGCTCCCCCCCYGCTGCCCCCCGGCCCTTTTTGGGGGGCTCAGCGGGTGGGGGTCCAGCTGAGCTGCTCCCCTGTCCCCCCGAGTGCAGGCAGAGCTGACCATCACCTTCGAGGCCATCGGGATCATGCTGGACACGCGGGAGATCTTGGTGTGGCTGGATCTGTCCACGTGAGTGGGAGGGGGCAGGATGGGACCCCCTGCTCSTGCCGGGAGGGTGGGGATGGTCCTTTTGGGATGGGGGAGATGCTGATCCCACTGCCCCGGCAGGCAGAGCACCCAGGAGGATCTGCAGCCCGTGCTGGCCAAGCTGCTGGTGGACTACAGCATCCAGTCCTCGCTGAGCATGTGGGTGTCCCCTCCCCACCCCTCCGTGTCCCCTTCCCACCCCTYCGTGTCCTCTCCCACCTCTCCGTGTCCTCTCCATTCCCCCCACCCACAGCTGGCTGTGTCGGGAGTGGGCACAGCCYTCCGTGTCCCAGGAATGGGGCAGGAATGGGGTGTGCCCTCTGCCCCTCACGCCATTCCGGTCCCCCCATCCCGTTCCCAGAGCCTCCTCCCACATCCAGTCCTACTTCAGCGGGACGGTGGTGGGCGAGTCGGCCATGAAGCAGGAGCAGGACGTGGGCAGCCCCCTCACCTTCGACTTCCAGGTGGGCTGGGCTTGGCCGGGCCGGCGGGAGGCGGGTTTGGGAATGCCGGCGGGAGGCAGGTTTGGGAATGCCGGCGGGAGGCGGGTTTGGGAATGCCGGTCTCCACCTCCCTCCCTGCCCCGCAGGTGACCACCAAAGGCGAGTCCCTGGGCGCGCTGGGCACCATCCTGCTGGGCTTCGAGTGGCCCTACGAGATCCCCAACGGCAAATGGCTCCTCTACCCCACCGAGATCCTGGTCAACGGCAACGAGACGTGTCACCCGCCCGGGGGGATCATCAACCCCCTCAACCTCACCGTGAGCCGCCCGTCCCCGCGTCCCTGTCCCGCCTCGGGGCTCCCGCAGCCCCCCGGGCTCTGACGGGGCTCGYGTCCCCCCCCAGCTCCTGCAGGACCAGGCCCCGTCCCGGCGCAGGCGAGAGCTGGAGCCCCCCGAGCCCGCGGAGCCCCCGGTCACCTTGGCCACCGGCCGGCGCCCGAGGTCCGAGGTGGTGCTGGTGAGTGGGGTCCGGCAGAGGTCCCCCCGCCCCGGGGCTGCTGTGCCCGCTGTTCCCCGGCAGCGGGGGTGCTCCGGGTGCCCCTGGCAGCGGGGGTGCTCCGGGTGCCCCTGGCAGCGGGGGTGCTCCGAGTGCCCGCTGACCGCCGTGTCCCGCAGAGCTGCGCCGCGGGCAGCGCGCGCTGCGTGTGGTTCGAGTGCCCCCTGCGCCACACGCAGCTCCCGTCCGCCTTCAGCCTCCGCGCCCGCGTCTGGAACAGCACCTTCATCGAGGTCAGTGCGGGGCTGAGCCCTCGGGGCGGTGTCGGACGGGGCGCTGAGGCTGCCGGGGCTCGGCTCGGGAGCTGTGTGTCCCCCTCGTCATCCGTGTCCCCCCCACGTGGTGTCCTCCCCCCTCCATCGTCCGTGTGTGGCCCCCATCATTTGTGTCCCTGAGCCTCCGTCATCCGTGTCCTTCCCCCCAATCATCCCTGTCCCCCATTCCATCATCCCTGTCCCCCCTCCATCCGTGTGTCCCCCCTCATCCACGTCCCCATCACGATCCATGTTCTCCCTCTCCCTCATCCGTGTGTTCCCCTCTGTGCATCCCTCTCCACCATCCCCGTGTCCCTGCCCGTCCGTGTGTCCCTGTCCCTCACCCCTGTGCTCCCCCCGTGCCCCCAGGAGTACCGGGACTTTGACCGGGTGAAGGTGACGGGCACGGCCACGCTGTTCCTGCGCTCCCACGTGCCCACCATCTCCATGAGGAACCACACGGTGCGGGTGAGCCAGGCCGCAGCCCCGAGCGGGCCGGGCTGGGCGGGACCGGGGCCRCCGGGAGCCTCGTGCTCCAACCGCGCTCTTCCCACGCCGCAGTTCTCCGTGGACGTGGACTCGGAGCTGCAGGAGGAGCAGCCGGCCGAGATCGCGCTCTGGCTCGTGCTGGTGTCGGTGGCAGCCGGGCTGCTGCTGCTGGGGCTCATCATCCTCCTCCTCTGGAAGGTGAGGGAGGGYCTGGATCCCCTTCAGGGGGTGCAGGAGCCGCTCCGGGACCGGACGGGCTCGTGTCACCGGTGCTGCCATCCCCCTGCCTGGCGAGGGGTGCCGGGGACTGGAAGATTCTCCCCCCGGCTGGAAGGTGCCCCCGTGGGTGGCAGGTGCCCCCCCAGGTGGGAGGCGCCCCCCCGGGAGGAAGATTCCCGGCTGCAGARGGATGAGGAAGAGGAGCAGAGAGATTCCCAGCGTGTCTTGGGGTGCAAAACATTYTGGGATGTGCACCCAAAGCAGGGCTCGGTGGTGGCACCTCCTTCCCTGTGGCTGCGCTGCGGGGACTGGGGGACCCCCACAGCCCCATGGAGACCCCCCCACCTCCCTGGGTCCCCCCCAGCTCCTTGAATCCCTCCCTTTTTGCCCTGGAGGGGGTCGCTGGGTCTGCAGGACCCCCATCCCTCAGCATCCCGGGGGTGCCCTGTGGGGCATCTCCCTGCCCTGCTCCCCCCAGCTGCCGGGGGGTGCCCGGGACCCCCCCCCCAGCCCCTGTCCCTGTCTCTCCTGACCCTGTCCCCTTCCCTGCAGTGCGGGTTCTTCCGGCGGGCCAACACCCGGGCCATGTACGAGGCCAAGGGGCAGAAGGCGGAGATGAGGATCCAGCCGTCGGAAACCGAGCGGCTCACGGACGACTACTAACGGGGGGCACCCCCTGTGCCCCCCCGGGCGCCGCGGGCCCCGCCTGGTAATGCCCCGTGGGGCCGGGCTGCAGCGGCATCTTCCTCCTCTTCGGCCTCCGCTCCTCTTCCTCTGTCCTGTAGGGTCCCTTTAGGGCTCCGCGGGGTCTCTCCGGCGGCTCCAGGATTGCTGCTCCCTTTGCCTCTGCTCTTCGCCGCCTCGGGGGTCTCTCTCCTTCTCCTCGCCCCTCCTCGGCCCCTCACTGACCCCCTGCCCTCTCTCTCCCCCCTCCCAGTGTGACTTTTTCCAGCGGACCCGCTACTACCGGATCATGCCCAAGTACCACGCGGTGAGGATCCGGCAGGAGCAGCGCTACCAGCCCGGGGCGCTCCTGCCCCGCCGCCGCAAGAGGCACTGGGTGACCAAGTGGCAGGAGCCGGACAAGTACTACTGACCCCCCGACCCCCCCCAGGGACCCCCCCGGCCCCCGGGCGAGGGGGGCTTCGACTTTGCACAAGCGCATCTCTCCCCGTCCCCGTCCCCTCGGACGCGGCCGCCCCCGGCCTTGGCTCCCGCAGCCCCTCCCCGCTCGCCCGGGGGGCTCCGCACGCCCGTGCCTTGCACGCTTGGGGGGGCGACCCCCAAATGTGCCCCCCGTGCCGCCCCCCCGCTCCCCGAAGCGCTGCTGGGCTCACCGAGTGCCTTCCCCCCGCGCAGACACTCTGCTCGCCGCGTCCCTGTCCCCGGCCCCTGGGGACACCCTCGCCCCCCTGCCCTGGGCGCTGGGTGCGGGACCCCGCTGCTTTCCCCCGGTGGGGCTGGGGGAGCTCTTCCTCCATCCCCTCCCTCCTCCTCCTCCTCCTCCTCCTCCTCCCCAGGGGTCTCATCCCGGTGTTCTCTCCGTGTTCGGACGCAGCTTTGCCTTGGGGGGGGGGGGCAGCGCTTCAGGCCGTGTCCCCCCCGTCCCCCAGCCTCGCCCCCCGCCCCGGGGGGTTAAATTATTCCGTGTCTCTCCGTGTCGGTGTTTTGGTGTTGAGTCCCAGCGTCCGGTCGGTACTGGTGGGGGGGCTGGGGAGGGGGTCCTGCACCCCCAGCCCCTGCCCGACCCCCAAACCCTCTCTCCCTTCCTCGCCGGGGCCCAATAAAGCCTCGCTCTGGGATTTGTAACTCCTTGTCCCCTCTGTGTCATGGCTGACAGGTTGGGGGGGGGTGGGCTGGGTGGGTTGGGGGCTTTGGGAGAGTGGGGGGCAAGAAGGGGAGAGGGGATGATGAACCCCGGGGGGGGTAGGGGGTGATGGGGGGTAAYACCTGAGGGGTGGGGGCACAGTTCTGGAGCCAGGGTGGACCCAGACCCCCCCAGACCCTCGGGCAGTGGTCAGATCCCCCCCCAGTCCCTCGGGAAGGGGTCTGGGACCACCTAGGGGCTGAGGGGGTCAATGGGGGCGTGGTCTGGGGGTGTGTCCATGCAAATCAGGGGCGCGGCGCTCGCGGGGGCGGGGACAACAGCAGAGCAGGCGCTGATTGGCCGCGGGGCGCGCGGTGATTGACAGCGGGGCGGGGCTGGATCGGCACCGCCTCGGGGCGTGGCTCGCGGTGATCGACAGCGGCTCGGCACGGCGGGGGGCGGGGCTCGGCGCAGAGCGGGCGCTGATTGGCCCTCGCGCGGTGATTGACAGCGCGAGTGTTGTTTGCGCGCGGCGCGGCGGGGGCGGGGCCGGGCCCGAGGGTGCCGGGGCCGGGCCGGGGGTGCGGGGGGGGGCGAGGGGACAGCGAGTGGTCACTGAGGGGACAGCGAGTGGTCACTGAGGGGACAGCGAGTGGTCACTGAGGGGACACCCGGGCCACAGCGCGGCCATGCGGCTGCTGCGCTGCCTCGGGAAGCGCGCGGCGCTGGCCGGCGTCCCCACCTACATCGAGCACTTCAGCAAGTTCTCGCCCTCGCCGCTCTCCATGAAGCAGTTCCTGGACTTCGGTAAATAAACAAACCCCCCCCGAGACCCCCGCCCGCCCCCGGGACCCCCTCGGCCCCACACGGGACGGGGACACCCCTCCTGCCCGCCCCGGATCCCGGGCTGGGGGCGGTGCTCGGGAGGGAGCTCCGTGCACACCCCCCCGGGAATTCCTGATTCCTTACCCCCCCCTTCCCTGGAAATCCTCCACACACAGCCCCGGGAAATCCGTCCCCCCCCCCACGGGGAATTTGCCCCCCCCAACCCGGTAAATCTGGGGGGTCTGGGGGCTGCCCCCAGCCCCCGGTGGGAGTCTGGGCCTGGGTAACTCTGACCCCCCCAAACCCCGTTATTTTGGGGCGGTGTTTATTTACCACCCCCCCGGGTAAACAAGTGGGGCTGGAAGGGGTCTCCCCTCTGCCCCCCCGTACCCCCATGGCCCCCCAGTACCTCCCCCCCCATATGGGGGTACATCCCGCCCCCCTCCAGTGAATCCCCTCTGTGAGGGATCCCCGGCCCTGCACGCCACCAGGCCCCCCCARGTGGGCGACCGAGACCCCCCAAATCCAATCCCGATGTCCCCCCATTGCTGTCACCCGGCCTGGCCCCCTCTTGTCCCCTGCCCCCAGGACAGGGGCTGGCGGCTGCACCCTGGGGGTTCTCAGCCCTGTCCGGCCCCCGCAGTCCTGCCCTGTCCCCCCAGCTCCATCCCAGTGTCCCTTGTCCCCAGGGATCTGCCCCTCCAGGGGTTTGGGGTCAGCTGTGCCCCCCCGTGCCTTGCTGGACATTGGCTCCTGGTTGGGGACCCCTCGCTGTGTCCCTGGGGACCCTCAATGTCCTGGGGCCCCCTCGCTGTGTCCCTGGGGACGCCTGGGTCTGGTTTGGACCCTGGTGGTGGCCCAGGTCCTTCTCCCCTCCAAATTGCACTCAGGGGTCCCCTCAGTGTCCCCCAGCCCCTTCAGGGTCCTCTCCAGCCAGGGACCCCACCTCGTCCTGCCTCCTGTGCTCTCCTGTCCCCSCAGTGTCCCCAGTGTCCCCCCCAGCCCTCACACCCTCCCTGGGCTCCCTCTCCAACCGAGATCTGGGACCTGCTCCTGCCTCCTCTGTCCCGGTGTCCCCTGTTGGGGGCCACCAGCGCTGGGTGCAGGGGGTCCTGTGGGGCTGACGCTGCGTCCCCGCGTGTCCCCCCGTGTCCCCAGGCTCCAGCAATGCCTGTGAGAAGACGTCGTTCGCCTTCCTGCGCCAGGAGCTGCCCGTGCGCCTCTCCAACATCATGAAGGAGATCAACCTGCTCCCGGACAGGGTCCTGCGCACGCCCTCGGTGCAGCTGGTGCAGAGCTGGTCAGACACGGGGACACAGGGACACGGGGGGCTGGGGGACACGGGGACATGGGGACACTGCCACCGGGCTGCTGCGCACGCCCTCGGTGCGGCTGGTGCAGAGCTGGCCAGACACGGGGGCTTGGGGACACGGGGACACTGCCATGGGACCTGCTGGCACCAGGACCTCCCGCTCCGGCGCTGTGTGGGGTGGGGAGGTGCCACCCCTGTCACCTGGGTGGGGCCTGCTGCCACCACGGGTCCCCCATCGCCTGTGAAGGTGCCACTGGGGTGGCTCGAGGGGGTCCCACCGGCCCCCGTGAACCGTGTGGGTGTCACTCGTGGGGGTCCCGCCACTGCCACTTGCCTGGGGTCCCACTGGCACAGGTCCCCTGCTGTCCCCCGGAGGGGTCCCCCCAGTGTCACATGCACAGCTCCCAGTGTCACCACGGCTCCTGCCACTGCCACCTCCCGGGGGGGTCCCACTGTCACCACAGGTGCCACCGCCACCGCCGTGTGTCCCACCAGTGTCACTGCCTGTCCTCTCCCACAGGGAGCTGGCATGGAGCAGGGGACACGGGGAGGGGTGACAGGCAGGGAGGGCAGTCCCCAGCCGGTGCCACGCYGTGCCCTGGGGTGACAGGGGCTGCAGGCCCTTTGGGGACAGCCCGGTGCCAGCAGGGTGACCCCMCCCAGCGGGGGGGCCACCAGGGCCACCTCCATGTCCTGCCCCAGCCTGAAGGAGCTGAGTCACGGGGGGTGCCTGTCCTGGGGGGGTCTGAGTGTCCCTTTAAGGGCCGTGTCCCCGTGCCAGCCCCGTGACCCTTCTCCGAGTGCCACCACGTGACACGTTGTTTGTCCAGTGTCCTGGGCCCCTGCCAGCGGGCTCCGGCCATGCCGGGGGGTCCGGCCGTGCCACCCCTCCCACAGCCACCCTCATGCCCCCCACCCCAGCAGAGGGGCCGTGTCCCCAAGTGTCCCTAARGGCCCCTGTGCCAGCGGGGGGGTGGGACAGTGACCGCTGGGGCAGCAGAATTTTGGGGGTGGGGGGTCCTGGTTGAGGGGGGCTGACCCCTGGCCCTGCGTGGGTGTCRCCTGGGGTGTCCCCTCTGTTTGGGGCTGCCAGGTGTGGGATGACCGTGTCCCCCCGCAGGTACGTCCAGAGCCTGCTGGACATCATGGAATTCCACGACAGGGACCCCGAGGACCGGGCCACGCTGGGACAGTGAGTTGGGGGGTGACAGCGTGTCCTTGTCCCCAGTGCCAGGGTGGCACCTGCTCCCAAACGCGAGCTGGTGTCACCCAGCGCCACCGGACTCCGCTCCGGGTTTTGCCAGCGCCCCCAGCTCCCGGGGAATCCCGGCCTGGATCGCGGCTGCGCCCGGACCGGGTGTCCCCAGCGCCGCCCCTGTCCCCGGCCCAGGTTCACGAACGCGCTGGTGACCATCCGGAACCGGCACAACGACGTGGTGCCCACCATGGCCCAGGGGGTCATCGAGTACAAGGAGGCGTACGGGGACGACCCCGTGTCCAACCAGAACATCCAGTACTTCCTGGACCGCTTCTACCTGAGCCGCATCTCCATCCGCATGCTCATCAACCAGCACAGTGAGGGGCGCTCTGGGGGGACCCTGCCCCGGGACCCCTGTCCTGGGGTGGGTCCTGGCAGCCCCGGGGGTCCCTGAGAACACGGGGCGTCCCCAGAACCCCCCGGGGTGTCCCCGAGGGTCCCTGTCGTCGCTGGGTGTCCCTAGAGCCCCCCAGAGTGTCCCCAGGGGTCTGTCCCAAGGGTCCCTCCCCACCCTAGGGAACTCCCCAAGGTTCTGCCTGCCCCGAGGGCCCCCCTCGTAACCCCAGGAGTCCGTCCCAAGGGTCCCTGTCCTCATTGGGTGTCCCTAGAACCCCCCAGTGTCCCCAGGGGTCTGTCCCGAGTGTCCCCACCAACCCCAGGGCTCTGTCCCGAGGGTTTCCCTGCCCTGCCCCCCCTGCCCCAAGGGTCCCTGTCAGCCCTGAGCATCCCCGAGAACCCTGGGTGTCCCCAGAACCCCCCAGACGTCCCCCCCAGCCCCGGGGCTCTCTGGGGGTGTCCCTGTGGGGTGTCCCCAGCTCGTTGTCCCCCCCAGCCCTGCTCTTCGACGGCAGCACCAACCCCGCACACCCCAAGCACATCGGGAGCATCGACCCCCACTGCAACGTGGCCAACGTGGTGAGAGGTTGGTGGGGTCCGGGGGTCCCAACCCCACACGGGGGGTTTAGGGGGTGGGGGGGTGTTTGAAAGTCCCCCTGATCCCCCTGGGACCACTYGTGTCACCGGTTTGGGGTGGCCTTATCCGAAGTGTCCCCTGAGCTTTGCGGTCGCTGCAGAAGACCCCAGAAACTTCCCGGATCTGTAGGAATGGGAATGTTTAGGAGTGGGGGGACCCACCCCTGTCGGTCCTGGGGGTGCTGACCCTCTGTGCCCCCCCTAGATGCCTACAACATGGCCAAGCTGCTGTGTGACAAGTACTACATGGCCTCTCCCGACCTGGAGATCGAGGAGGTCAACGGTGAGGGGACAGCGGGGCCGGGCAGGGGGCACGGGGCTGCTTTGGGGTTGGGGTCCCCAGGGCAGGGGGTGCTTGGGTGGCTCCTTTAGGGTTGGGGTCCCTGTGACAGGGAATTCTTGAGTGGCTCATTTAGGGTTGGGGGTGCCCGTGGCAGGAGATTGTTGGATGGCTTGTTTAGGGTTGGGGGTCCCCATTTTAGGGGTTTCTCAGATGGTTCCTTTAGGGTTTGGGGTCCCCATTTTAGGGGTTTCTCAGATGGCTCCTTTAGGGTTGGGGTCCCCATGACAGGGGGATTTGCAGATGGTTCCTCTAGGGTTTGGGGTCCCCATTTTAAGGGTTTGCCAGGTGGCTCATTTAGGGTTGGGGTGCCCACGATGGGGATGCTTGGCTTATTTGGGTTTGGGGGTCCCTGTGATGCGAGGATTCTCAGGTGACCTGCTTAGGGTGGGGGTCCCCATATTGGGAATTCTCGAGTGGCTCCTTTAGGGTTGGGGTCCCCATGATTGGGATTCTTGGGTGGCCCATTTGGGGTTGGGGTCCCTGTGCCAGGGCAATCTCAGGGGGCTCCTTTAGGGCCGGGACACCCCCCCAATCCCGTAGTCTGCTCCCCCCCAAGCCATGAACGCGGAGCAGCCCGTGAGCATCGTGTACGTGCCGTCCCACCTGTACCACATGCTCTTCGAGCTCTTCAAGGTAACCCCGCCCTGGGGGGGGGTCTTGAGGGGGGGGCGTGACCCCTCTTGACCTCTCCTGACCCCCCCCCCGTGGCCTTGTGACCCCAGAACGCCATGAGAGCCACGGTGGAGAGCCACGAGAGCAGCCCCCGGCTGCCGCCCGTCCGGGTCATGGTGGCCCTGGGCCAGGAGGACCTGTCCATCCGGGTGAGGGACCCCGGCCCGCCCCGGGGGGGGGGGGGGGGGGGGGGGG
>JACAXG010000174.1:807410-839411 GCA_018881555.1 Amblyornis subalaris | reverse complement strand
CCCCTTCCCCTTCCGCCGCTGCCATCGCCCCCCCCCCCCCCGCCCCGGCAGCTCCCCTTGTCGCTGCCACCCCCTCGCTGTCCCTGCGCCCCCCGCCCGTGTCACCGTCCCCACGCAGCGCCGCGCCCGCCCCCGGCCGTGCACACGCGTGTCCGCGTCGCGGCCAGTGCAGGGCGGCGGTGGTGGCCGTGCCGCCGGGGGGCCTCAGCTGTCCCCGAGTGTCCCCGAGTGTCCCCCCCAGTGCCACCCCGCTGCCCCTGGGCGGGGGCGCCGGGACGAGCCCACCCTGTGGGGACACCTCCCGGGACCCCTCCGGGGGACAGCCCTCACGGCTCCGCGCGCTGGTGGCAGGAGGTGGCCGTGCAGGGGTGTCCCCTGTGGGACCCCCCCCCGCGGGCCCCCCGGCCCCGCTGCCTCCGTCAATCAGCGCTGGCCCCGTTCCCGGCGCCGGGAACATGGAGGGCCCCGGGCTGCTCCGGCTCTGGGTGCTGGCAGGCGAGTGGCAGCCCTGTCACCCCCGGGGGACACGGCCGGGCCTGGGGGACCCCGGCGGGGAGGGGAGGGGGGGGACACCCCCAGAATGGGGTGGGCACAGGGGGTGCAGGTGGGAGAAGAGGGGGGGGACAGGGCTGGGACGTGACAGAGCTAAAAAAAGCCGCCCCGTCCYGGGTGCCAGCAGGGTTTGGGACAGGGTGGGGGACAATGAGTGGGATTTCTGTGTGGCGGCCAGGGCGAGGCAAGGTGCTGGCCCCATCCCTGTCTTTGTCCCTATCCTGTCCCTGTCCCCGTATCTGTTCCCATTCCAGGCCTGTCCCTGTCCCGATCCCCTCCTAAAGGTGTCCCCCCCTCTGCCTGGGGACACCTGGCCCTGCAGGGACACCTCCCTGCCCCTCCGGGTGTCCCAGGGCTCTGTGGGCACCTCTGGCTCGTTCTGGGGTCTCTGAGCACTGGGGAAATTGAGGCAGGGAGAGGCCGTGGTCCCAGCCTCGGCTCCAGCCCTGTGTGTGGCCACAGCCGTGGCCGTGGGGGGGTCCTGGGCCACCCCCGCCGACCACCACGTCCTCCCCGACCTCCGCGTCACCGCCGAGACCGGAGCCCTCTTCGTCCATGAGCTGGAGCGGGAGCTGTTCCTGGAGGCCTTCGCCGGGAGCGAGGATGAGGATGAGGATGATGGTGGTGAGGGCCAGGAGGGGGGCCGGGGGGTGGGAATGTTAAGGGGGCACTGGCTGGTGGTTCCCTACCTGGGTCACCGCAGCTGGGCCATGTGTCCATCCATTCCTCCCTCTTTCCTTCCCTCCCTTCCTCCTTGCCTCCCTCCCTCCATCCCTCCCTCCCTCCCCACCCTCCACCCATTTGGGGTCCCCCAGCACTACCCCACTGCCTCGGGGGTGCTTCCATGAGGGTTCCCCTCCATTTGGGGTCACAGCTCAAAAACAGGAGCAGGGCCCCTCGGGACGATCCCTATTTCCCCGTGGGGACCGGCTGCACGGGGACAGACTTCCCRGGGCTGGGGCACGGCCCGGGGGTGTCCGTGTCCCTCCCACCCCCCCGCGTGTCCCCGCAGCCCCCGTGACCTTCCGCGCCCACCTGCGGGGCCACCCCGACCTGCCGCGGTGGCTGCGCCTGGCCCAGCGGGACCCCGGCCAGCCCGGCTTCCTGTACGGCTGCCCCACGGCGCCCGAGCTGGGCACCCACAGCGTCCAGGTACGAGCCCCCCGGCCGCTCTCGGGGTGCCCCACACCCGAGTGGGCCACCCCACTGCCCCATTGTCCCACCCCACTGCCCCGCTGTCCCCGCAGGTGCTGGCCTACCACCGCCACAGCTTCGCCACCGCGTCCCAGCGCCTCCTCATCAGCGTCACCCCCGCCCCAGGTACCGCCCGGGCACCCCAAACCCCCCCGGGCGCCCCAAACCCCGCTGGGCGCCCCCCGGCACGGCCGAGCGGGGTCCCCATGGGCGCCACCGCSTGTCCCCCGCAGGAGGGGACGCCCCGTTCCGGGCCGAGTTCCTGGTGGGGAACAGGAACGTGGAGGAGCTGCTGCCGGAGGCGGCGCGGGAGCTGTTCCTGCAGGGCTCGGCCGGGGTCTGGGAGCGCGGGGACCTCCAGGTCACCAACGTCACCTCGGCCCTGCACCGCGGCGGCCGCGTCCCGCTGCCCATCGAGGGCCGCAAGGAGGGGTACGGGCGGCGCCGGGGGGCTGCGGGTGCTCCCGGGCACACCCTCGGCCTCCCTGGGGGGGGTTGGGGTCACCTCCAGCCGGTTTTGGGGTCACCCCCAGCTGGTGTCCCCTAACGTGAGGGGTGTAGGTGAAGGGGGGTTCCCATGGCCCCTTCTTGATGGGAGTGGGTGGATTTTGGGGGGTCATCTCCACCCGGTGCCCCCGACCCACAAAAGTGGGTTCCCATGGCCCTTTCTCATCATGGCTGGGTTTGGGGGGTCACCTCCATCCAGCATCCCCCCAACCCCCAGGGTGTGCTCAAAGGTGGGCTCCCATAACGTCTGCTCACCATGGATGGGTTTGGGGTCACCCCCTGCAGGGTGTACATCCAGGTGGGCTCCCTTGTCCCCCTCTCACCGTGGATGGGTTTGGGGTCACCCCCGCAGGGTGTACATCCAGGTGGGCTCCCTTGCCCCCCTCTCACCATGGGTGGGTTTGGGATCACCTGTCCCGTGGGGTGTACGTCCAGGTGGGCTCGCACAGCTGCCTCTCACTGTGGGTGGGTTTGGGGTCACCCCCGCAGGGTGTATGTTCGGGTGGGCTCCCTTGTCCCCCTCTCACCATGGGTGGGTTTTGGGGTCACCCCTGCAGGGTGTACGTCCGGGTGGGCTCGCTCTCACCGTGGGTGGGTTTGGGGTCACTCCCCGCAGGGTGTACGTGCAGGTGGGCTCGCACAGCCCCTTCTCGCCGTGCCTGGCCGCGGCCGCGTCCCCGCAGAGCCGCTCCCGCTGCCGGCGGGGCCAGCAGCCGCTCGCCTCCTGCTACGACACCTTCGCCCCGCACTTCTCCATCCGCTGGTGCAACCTCACCCTGGTGAGACCCCCGCATTCCCCCGCCACCCCCCGAACCCCCCCCCCAAACCCCTCCTCACGCCCCGTGCCCCGCAGCTGCAGGCGGGGCCCGGCCCCACGACGCCGGGGCCGCTGCGGGGGCGCGGGGTGCTGGMGGACGGGGGCGATTTCGAGCCCCCCACGGCCGCGCCCCCCCGGGAGCTGCTGGCGCCGTTCCTGGTGACGCTGCTGGTGCCGCTGGCGGTGGCCGCGCTGCTCTGCCTGCTCCTGGCACACCTCATGTGCTGCCGCAGGGAGGGACGGTGAGTCGCGGGGGGGCCACCCCGCCCTGCCCCGGCACGGGGACCCCGGGCTGGGTGTGCCTTCCCCGGCCCTCGTCACCCCGGGACGGCCTCGGGGTGGTGAGAGCCCTTGTCACCGTAATTATGGGGTTTTCCCGTTTTTTCCTCTGTTYTGTAGGGAAAAACGGGACTTGCAGACGTCTGAGTAAGTCCTGCTCGAGCAGGGGGGTGCTTTGGGGGGGCTGCTTTGGGGTAGTGGCTTTGGGGAGCTTCGTTATGGCCAAGCTTGGGSACGGGGATGGGCAGGAAAAGGGGACAGGGAGCAATCGGCTCTTCGGGGGTCTCATGGAACCTAAAGGTCCCTCCACCCCAAAGGAGCCCCCTCCTGCCCTCCCCACCCCTCAGCGCCCCCACAAGCCCCCCTCAGACACGGGGTGGGGCACAAGGAGCTGCTTTACTTCTGCAACAGCCGCGGGGAGACCCCGGGGACGGGGGAGACCCCAACAATGGGGAGCAGACCCCAACAATGGGGAGCAGACCCCAATAATGGCATGCAGACCCCAAAGATGGGGTGCAGACCCCAGTGATGGGGTTCAGACCTTACTTTTGGAGGGCAGAGCCGCATGACGGGTGGAAGACCCCTGTGACGGGTGGGCAGACCCCAATAACGGGGGCGCAGACCCCGATAGCGGCATTCAGACCCCAGGGAAGGGTGGGCAGACCCAAGTGATGGGGAGCAGACCCCAGCAGCGGCATTCAGACCCGAACGGTGGGGAGCAGACCCCAGTGACGGGGAGCAGACCCCAATCTCGGGGCGCAGACCCCGATTTCGGGGCTCAAGCCCGAAGGCCGGCTGTGCTGACCCCACCGACGGGACACAAACCCCACTGCCGGGTCCCCGGGGGGGGCGCCGGTGGAAAGCCGGGGCCCATCCCCCGTTCTCCTTTCCCCCCCAGCATCCAGCTGGTCCATCACAGCTCCATCCACGGCGACACGCGGGAGCTGCGCCGCATGGCCGGGAGCAGGGACGTGCCCCGGCCCCTCTCCACCCTGCCCATGTTCAACGTGCGCACGGGGCAGCGCATCAACCCCATGCCCGGCCCCATGCCCAGCCCCCGCGACGGGGCCCGCGTCCCGCTCCTGCCGCAGTGAGGGCGCGGGGGCCATCCCGGGGTGGGGAAGGGGTGTCCCGGTGGGTTTTGGGGGGGGACAAAATCCCGGCGGCGGGAAGAGGTGCCCGCCCGGCTGGGCTCTGCCAGGAGGGTTTGGGGTGTCCCCCCTTTTGGGGTGAATTTCGGGGCATAAATTGACTCTTCAGCGATGAAATGAGGCTTTTCTGCTTTATTTATGGGGTGGGGTTTGGGGTGCCCAGCCGTGACCCCCATCAAAGGCTCCCAAATCCCAAAAGGGTTGGGATGAGTCCCCGTGATCCCCCCCCAGCCCTGCGGGGGGAAAGGGGATCAGGATGAGGACTGGGATTGGGACAAAGAGGGGGGTCACACTCCCCACAATGCCCCCCCAGAGCCCGCCCAGCTCACCTGGGTGTCCGTGTCCAGCAGGATCCCCCCGCAGCCCCAAATGCTCCGCACAGACCCGGGGATCCCGCCCCGCACCCCCAGGACCCCTCCGCGCCCCCCCAGGAGTGCCCCCAGCCCAGCCCGGCCCCTCGGAAGAAAGAGGCTCTTTCACATCCCCCCCCCGCGGGGCCGGCGCCAGGTGGGGGTTTAGGAAAACAYGGGGGCCCCGCAGGAACAACGGGACCATTGAGGCAGCGGGAGAAGGGCGGCATTGAGGGCTCGGCCCGGCCGTGGGGAGGGGGCACAGGGTGGGTACGGCCCCCCCCGGGCACCCGCGGCAGGGGCGGGGGGCTCGTAGCGGGGCACCCGCCCCTTCCCACCCCCGCGCCCCGATGTTGGGGTGTATCTCTGTGCCCACCCCACTCCCCAACTCTCCCTTTTGGGGTCGCCCTGAGCTGGGACCCCCCCCCCCAGTGTCCCCGGCCTGGCACCGGCTGCCCCCCAGCCCTTGAACCCCCTCCCCATTTGGGGAGGGGACGCAGCGTCCGCCCAGTCCCTGCCCAGCACTTCCATCCCCCAACCCATCCCAACCCTCCTGTGGGGGGTGGGTCCCCCCTGCCTTCCTCCCCCTCCTCATCCCGGGCTGGGGGGGCTGCAGGAGGAGGAGGAGGAGGAGGAGAGGTGGGAGGACAGGCAGGGACGGGAGCGCAGAACCCGCCGGGAGCAGAGCGGGATCAGCCGGGACGAGAGTGGGATTGGGGACAAGAGTGGGATCGGAGACAAGAGTGGGATCGGGGACGACGAGAGCGGGATCAGGGACAAGAGCAGGATCGGGGACGACGAGAGCGGGATCAGGAACGAGGAATTCCCACCGCCACCCCCCCAGCAGCCACCCACGACCCCCCGAGCCCCCCGAGAGCGAGAGCAGCCCGAGGTTGGTTGGATCATTTCACATGCTTTTATTTCAGCAGTCGGAAGAAAAAAAAAAAAATCCATTTTTTTTAAAAAAAAAAAAAAAAAGAAAGAAAACCCAAAAACCGCTTAAAATTATTATTAATTATTATTATTATTATTATTATACATTATACAAACTAGGTACAAGCCCCGGGAACAGCCGGAGCATCCGCCGGGAGATGGGCCCGGCAAAGGGAGTGGGTTCGTGCCCCTCCGTGCCCGGGAGGGAGGGAGGGATGCAGGGATGGATTCTCGGATGGATGGAGGGAGGGATGCARGGATGGATTCATGGATGGATGGAGGGAGGGATGCGTGGATGGAGAAAAAGCTGCTGGAAGAGAAGTGGAGCTGAAGTTCCACCTGCTTAACCTGGAAAACTCGTTTATTCCCTTTTCCCCTGGAATGTTTCGGCTCTGGCTTTGCGGGATTTGCTGGCGGGGCGGTGGAGGAAGAGGGGGGAATAGCACCTTTAGAAAGTTCCCGAGTGGAGCTGAGCAGCAAAAAGGAGGGAAAGAAACCACAAAACAGAGGGAGATTAAAACAGACCAAGCTGAGACCTCTTCGGAGGTTGTAGCACCAGGCGGTCCCGGGGTTGGGTGTCCCGGGGCCAAAATTAAAGAGATTATTTAAAAATAATTAAAAAAAAAAAACCCAACAGGATAAAAATCCTGAGGGGAAGGAACCTCCAAAGGAAAATGGAAACGAAAGATCAACAGAGCAACCGAAGAGAAAAAGGGCGGGGAGGAAACATGAGGGGAAAATTAGCACCTTTTGCTCTGAACCTGGCAGGAAAGTCCCGGCACGGCTGAAAAACTCCAAACGAAGCTAAAAAACAAAAATAATCCCCCAAATTACAGCTAAGAAAGAGAATAAAACCCCCCGAGAGTGGTGAGGTAGCCATCCGGACAGGGGGTCAGCGCAGGGCCGGAGCTGCTCGGCGGCGGGGGCTCCCCCGGTGGGCTTGGGCATGAATTGGTTTTGCTGCCTGAATAAAAATAAAATGAAAAACAAACAAAAAAAAAATCATAACAAAAAATAACCAGAACGAAAGGAAATCCAGAGAACTCAAAATCAGCATTATCCGAATAAAAAGTAAAGAGGGGAGGGGAGAGAAGGAGGGAAAACAAGGGGGAAAAAGCAAATTATAACCAGGAGTTCAACACCTTCCTCGCAGCAAAAATTCAAATTCTAATGAGATGCAAGAAGCRAAGGGGCTGGGGGGAGGGGGGGCCTGGGGGTCCCGGGGGGGGTCGGGGACCCTTCGGGGAGTTGAGCTTTGCCATCTCCGGGGCTGAGGAGTGAGGGGGGGGCAAGCAAGCGAACCCACTTCCTGGTGATTTGGTTTGAAAAAGTCATTTATTTGTATTTTTTATCWTTTTTTTTTTTTTGGTTGAATGCTTTTTTTTTTTGGTTTGGGAGGGTTTTTGAGGTTTTCCTCTTTAACGGCAACGCAACCGGAGTTGTTTTAGAGACGCTGGATAGAAACCGACACAAATTCAAGTCCATGTGAAATTTTCTCCTTTTTTTTTTTGTTTTTTTTTTTTTTGGCTGGTTTTTTTTTTGTGTGTGTTTTTTTTTGTTTTTTTTTTTTTATTATTATTATTTTTATCATTATTATTACTCTCTCCTGTCACGCGTGGGGGGACGTCCGGGGTTACAAGAAGCACACGGGGCCGATGTCGATGCCGAATTCCTGGTCCGGAGCGCCGACGTCCATAGGAGCCAAATCGATGATGGGCAGGCGCGAGGTCTTCGTCGTCTTGTACTCGATGACCGTCTTGCCCCAGGCGCCCGTGTGACTCTGCGGGGACACCACGGTCACCCCCTGCGCCCCGCCCCGGCGCGTCCCGCCCCCCCCCCCCCGCGGCCCGGCACCCACCGTGCAGCCGTCCTCGGTGACGCCGTAGGTGAAGCGGCTGTTGCCCTCGGCGCGGATCTCGATCTCGTTGGCGCCCTGCAGCAGCAGCGCCTTCTTCAGGTTGCCGCCGGCCTGGTCCATGTAGGCCACGCTGTTCTTGCAGTGGTAGGTGATGTTCTGCGCCGCCTCGGTGGCCATGAGGCGCAGGAAGGTCAGCTGGATGGCCACGTCCGCGGGGTCGGAGCTCTCGCCGCCGTACTCGAACTGCGGGGGCAGGCGTCGGTCAGCGCGGAGCCGCCCCGGCCCGCCGGCCCTCCCCTGCGGCCGCCGCGCCCACCTGGAAGCCGTCGCTCATGGACTCGCCGAACCAGACGTGCTTCTTCTCCTTGGGGTTCTTGCTGAGGTACCAGTTCTTGCGGGCGATGGAGGCCCGCGTCGGGTACACGCACGTCGCGCCCGTGTCCATGTTGCAGAAGACCTTGATGGCGTCCAGGTTGCAGCCTTGGTTGGGGTCGATCCAGTACTCGCCTGAGGGGACAGGGATGGGGTCAGGAGCGGGGAGAAGCGGGTGGTGGGGTGAGGAACGGCCGGAGGGAATGGAGAGAGGAGCGGCCAGGAGGGATGGAAGAGAGGAATGGCCAGAGGGATGGAACAGGTGAGGAACAGCCAGAGGGAAAAGGCGAGGAGCAGAGGGATGGAAGCGAGGAACAGCCAAAGGGATGGAAGAGGTGAGGAACAGCCAGAGGGATGGAGGAGGTGAGGAACAGCCAGAGGGATGGAGGTGAGGAACAGCCAGAGGGATGGAGGTGAGGAGCACAGGGATGGAAGCGAGGAACACCCAGAGGGATGGAGGTGAGGAGCAGCCAGAGGGCACAGGTGAGAAAGAGGCAGGAGGGTTGAAGGATGAAGTTGAGGAACAGCCCCAGGGGATGGAGAATGGAGGTGAGGAGCAACCAGAGGGAACAGGTGAGGAGGAAAGGGTTGGAAGAAGGATGGAAGTGAGGAATAGCCAGGAGGAAACACACGAGGAGCAGCCAGGAGGCTTGGAAGTGAGGAACACCCAAAGGGATGGAGGTGAGGAGCAGCCAGAGGGAACAGGTGAGGAACAGCCAGGAGGGATGAAGGATGAAGGTGAGGAACAGCCCCAGAGGATGGAGCATGGAGGTGAGGAGCAGCCAGGAGGGATGGAGGTGAGGAGCAGTCAGAGGGATGAAGGATGGAGGTGAGGAGCAGCCCCAGAGGATGGAGGGATGGGGRGAACAGAGGATGGGGAGGTGGGTGAGGGATGGGAGCTGGGGGATGGGGGATGTGAGATGCTGAGGGTGAAGGGAGGAGGGAGGAAGGTGAGGAGCAGCCGTGGGAGATGGAGGAGGGAGGGAGGAGAGGAGTGGAGTGGAAAGGAGGGACTGGGGGTGGAGCGTGGAGTTGGCAACTCCACGAGGAAAAGAGGAAGAAGGCGAGGAGCAAACGGGAGAGGGAGGGAGGGAGGATGGAGGGGAGAGCAGACAGGAGAGACAGGACGGAGGAGGGAAGGTGAGGATGCACCGGGGCTGGAAGGGGGACAGAGATGAGAGCGGGAGAGGGGACAGAGGGACGGAGCCGGGAGCCCCGCGGGGGCGGGGAGGGGACACCGACCGCTCTTCCAGTCGCCGTGGCACATCTTCAGGTCGCGGCACGTGCGGGCCGGGTTCTTGCGGGTGCCCTCGGGGCTGCGGATGTTCTCGATCTGCTGGCTCAGGCTCTTGAGGGTGGTGTCCACCTCCAGGTCGCGGTCGCGCATCACGTTGGCGTCGTCGGCGCGGTAGTAGCGGCCGCCGTCGTGCGCCTTCTCCTGGGGCGGCTGGGGCAGGAAGCTGAAGTCGAATCCGCCGCTGGGGGGGCCGGGAGGACCGGGGGGCCCGGGCGGGCCGGGAGGACCCTGCGGGAGGAGAGCAGGAGGGCGGTCACAGAGCAGCGGGCGGCCGAGGCGCGGGGCGGGCGGCGGCGGAGGGGTCGGGACGTACGACGGGGCCGACGTCGCCGGTGCGGCCGCGGGGGCCGGGGGGGCCGATGGGGCCGGGCAGCCCGTTCAGCCCGTCCTTGCCAGCAGCACCAGCGGAGCCGGGAGGACCCTGCGGGAGAGGAGAGAAGGGTGAAGGGTGAGCGCGGCCGTGCGGAGCCGTCCCCACCCGCGTCCCCACGGGACGCCCGACGGCGGAGGGGACCCCCCGCCCTGCCCGCGGCCCCCCAGCCGTGTCTGGGTGTCGCAGCTCGTCCCGGGACTCACCCGGGGACCGGCGGGACCGGAAGCACCAGAAGGACCTTGTTCACCAGGAGAGCCCTGTGACAATCGAGGGGGAGGAAGAAGAGGAGACATCAGAGGTGGCATCGGCATCTCGTGCCGCCCCGTCCAGGACGTGGGGCAGCCCCCGGGGCCACCGGCACCCCACGGGACTTACGGGAGGACCGGGTGGGCCCTGGAGACCGGAGAAGCCTCTGTGACCCTTCATGCCTCTGTCACCCTGTTCGCCGGTTTCACCTTTGTCACCGCGGGGACCTTGTGGACCCTGCAGGAGGAGGAAGAGGAGGAGGAAGATGAGTTGAGCAGGGTCCAGGCCATTCACTGTCCCCACACCTGTGGGGACGCAGAGGCCCCGAGGAGGAGGATGGGGGAGAACATCCACTTACAGCAGGACCACGAGCACCAGCAGGACCAGGGGGGCCAGCGGGACCTTGGGGACCCTGGGACAGGAGAGAAGGGGACAGGTTAGAGCGTCCTGCACCTCCTGCTGCTGCTGGCTTGGGGCAGCACCGCCCTGAGATGCTCAGGGGCCCCTGGCGTCACCCTCTGAGGGTGGCGGCACCTCGGGCATCGCCCTTTGAGGGTGGCGGCGCCTCGGGCTTCCTGGGGCAGCTCCTTCCAGCAGCAAGGGCTGAGCCYGGGGCCAGACCCCAGAACTGGGCCCATTTGGGGTGTCCCCGGGCCGGGGAGGGGTACAAGGGGGTCTCCAGGCAGAGCATCACTTACAGTCTCACCACGATCTCCGTTCTTGCCAGCAGGACCCACGGGGCCGGGGGCACCGGGGGCACCGGGAGCACCAGGGGGGCCGGCGGGGCCGGTCTCACCACGATCACCCTGCGAGGAGGAGGAGGAGGAGGAAGAGGAAGAGGAGGAATAAGAGAGGTCAGTGTGGGCCAGCACAACCCCGTCACCCCCTCCCACACCCCCTCAGAGCCCACTCACCTTGGGACCAGCAGCACCGTCACGGCCGGGGGCACCTTCAGCACCGGGAGCGCCCTGTGGGGGGGGCAGAGACCCTCGTTAGGGGTGGGGGGGGATGAAGGGGGTCTCACTGAGCCCCCCACCCCATGGGGGCCGTGAGCTGGCACGTCCTCAGCACGGCAAGCCTGGCACCCGGGGGTCTGTGCCCCCACCCGCGATGGTTGCCCACGGCCACTCACCTCACGTCCGGCTTCTCCGGGGGGTCCGGCCAGGCCGGGGGGGCCCATGGGGCCGGGGGGGCCGCGCTCGCCGGGGGAGCCGGAGGGACCTTGTTTGCCGGGTTCGCCCTGCGGGGGGAGAGAACGGGGGGTCAGACACGATCAGACACCGGCAGACACCACCCCGGGGGGGTGACAGTGTGACAGCGTCCCCGGGAGCCCCCGGTACTCACAGAGGGGCCGGGCAGCCCAGGGAAGCCTCTCTCGCCTCTCTGTCCGGGGAGACCGACGACGCCGCGCTGGCCGGCGATACCTTGGGGTCCGGGCGTGCCGGGAGCGCCCTGCGGGGACAGACGGAGCCTCAGGGCGGCGGCGGCGGCGGCGGGCGCCACCCTCCCGGCCGAGGGGACGGCGCGCAGAGGCGGCGACCCGCGGGGGGCTCTGAGCGGGGCGGGGGTCGACTCACGATGGGGCCGTCGGCGCCGGGGGATCCCTTCTCGCCGGGGGGGCCGGGGGGGCCGGCGGGGCCCGGCTCTCCGGGGCGGCCGGCGGGGCCGGTCTCACCGCGGGGGCCTTTGCCGCCTTCCTTGCCGCTGGGGCCGGGCGGGCCGGGGAGGCCGATGTTGCCCTGGGAGGGAGGAGGGAGGCGAGGCCGTCAGGCAGCAGGCCGGGACCCCCCCGCTGCCAGCTGAAGGGCGGCCAGGGCTGAGCCGCTGCCAACTGGGACAGGGCGGCCACGTGGAGCCCCTGGAGGATGCCAACACCTCCCGTTCCATGTCCCTGGCACCTCCCGTTCCATGTTCATGGCACCTCCTGTCCCGTGTCCCCCAGCAGCTCCCGTCCCGTGTCCCCCAGGATCTCCTGTCCCGTGTCCCCAGCACCCTCCCGACCCCCCAAATCTCCCCCCCCCTGGGTACTCACAGAGGGGCCAGGGGGTCCAACTCTTCCAGCAGCACCAGGGAAACCAGTAGCACCCTGGAAGGGAGGAAAGCTGGAGTCAGTGGGGTTGGATCCAGGTGCCAGAGGCCCAGGAGACAATCCCCTGGCTGGGAGTCACCGCAGGGAACCCCAGGGCTGGTGGCCAGGAGGAAAGTGTCCGTCTGGGGGCTGATTTGGGGGCATAAAGGCAAACACCCCTTCTTTTCTGCTCTGTCCCCTCTTGGGGAGCCACCCCAGACTGGTGCCATCCCCCAGGTGGTTTTGGGGCTGCAGGCCTGGAGGTGCCCCACGGTGTTGGGGGAGAGGAACCAGAGTTAAACCACCTCGGGGGTGATCACACCCGGGGGTGTCCCCAAACTCCCCCCAAACCSCCCTTCCCCACAAGAGAGGTACTTACAGGGGGTCCAGCGCTTCCGCGAGCACCTTTGGGACCAGGAGCACCAACAGCACCCTGGGCAGGAGGAAGAGGAGGAAGAGGAGGAGAGGGGTGAGCTGTGCTGTGGGGCTGCACCCCGAGCAGTGGGGGGAGTGGGGAGAACAACTCACAGCAGGTCCGGGAGCACCAGTGGGGCCGGCAGGGCCGGGGGGACCAGCGTCACCCTTGGCTCCAGCATCCCCAGTTTCACCTTTAGCACCAGGCTGGCCGTCGGCACCCTGGGGGGAGAGGGGCGTGGGGTGAATCCGGGAGGCTCGGCACCACCCTGGGGGGCGGGGGCAGGCCCCCGGGCCGGGGGGAGCGGCGCTGTCGCACTTACRGGGGGGCCAGCAAATCCAGCAGGACCGGGAGGGCCGGGCTCGCCGCGGTCACCCTGGGGACGGGGAGAGGGAGCGGCGTGAGACACGCGGGGGACGGCCACTCACGGCCACCAAGGAGCGGCCACCCACGGCAGGGCCATCTCCGGGGGGGGGGACACTTACAGGAGCACCACGGGCACCAGTGGGACCAGCAGGGCCGGGGGGACCGGCTTCACCCTGGAAAAGGGGAGGAAAACGAAACAAAAGGGGTCAGGGCTGTGGCGAGGAGGTGGCAGTGGCTACCGGGACATGTCTGTCCCTGGGGACGTCCCTACCTTGTCACCGGGAGCACCAGCGGGGCCGGGGGGGCCGATGGGACCGGTCAGGCCTCGGAGACCGTCCTTGCCAGGAGCGCCGTCAGCACCTTTGGGACCGGGGTCGCCCTGGGGGAGGGAGACGAGGGAGGGGTTACAGGGACAGGTCCCTTCTGGGGGCTCACCCCGCTGCTCTGAGACATCTCTGGTTCTTCATTGTCCCCACGAGGGGCTGGGCCCATCCTCCTCCTCACGAGAGCTCTCAGTGAGGGATTGTCCCCAAGGGATGGGGACATAGGTGACACTGAGCACCCCCTCCCCAGGACGCTGCTGCCCCTGGTTTGGGGGCACATCCAGCCCCGAGGGGACCACAGGGGGGGCACAGGGATGGTGGGGAGCAGGTGACCGAGGGGGACACGAGGGGTTTGGGGACACGCGGGGTCTGGGGACACGTACTCTGTCACCCTTGGCGCCTGGCAGGCCGGCAGCACCACGCTCTCCGGGCATACCCTGCAGACCGGGGGGCCCTTGGTTCCCGGGGGCTCCGGGAGCACCAGCATCACCCTGGGCGAGAGAYGGAAGACAGGGATTAGCGAGAGCCCAGCCAAACCCAGCCAGCTTCACACCCGCACCCCAAAATCTGGGGACAGTCCCAGCCCGGCACCTACCTTAGCACCATCGTTACCGGGAGCACCGTTAGCACCACGAGGACCTTGGGGACCGGGGGGGCCTTGCACACCGCGTTCTCCGGGGAATCCTCTCTCGCCCTGGGCAGGGGAGGCAGGAGAGGGGCCGAGGCCGTCAGGGGGTGTGGGGCGCTTTGGGGTGCCGAGAGCCRAGGGGGAGCCCGCGGGGTTCAACTTACCCTGGCACCGGCGGGACCGGGGGCTCCGGCGTCTCCGGGGACACCCTGGGCAGGGGCGAGAGGGCGCAGAGTCAGAGGGGAACGGGTGGCACYGGGGACACCGGGGACGGGCAGAGGAGTCCCCGGGGTGCCCCCAGCGGTCCCTCATTCCCTGGCAGGGCTGGGGTTCCCGCTGCTCCCCCACCGCACGGAGGACGTTGCCTGGGGGCACCCCACCAGCAGCCCCCACCGCGGCCGGGAGAGGGGCGATGGGGAGGGGACGGGAGCGTCCCCAAGTGCCCACACTCACCTGCTCACCGGGCTTGCCAGCCTCACCGGGGGGGCCAGCGGGGCCGGGCAGACCCTGGGGAGGAAGAAGAGGAGCCGTGAGCCCCCACGGAGGGGACGAGGCAAAGGGYGGTGTCGGCCCCGCCCCGGGCGCTTTGTCCCCCTGCCAGGGCAGGGGCCGCCCCTCACCTGGAAGCCGGGAGCACCAGCGGGACCTTGTTCTCCTCTTTCTCCAGCGGGACCCTGGGGGACACAGGACAGGCATGGAGGGGGGCAGGTGGCTTCCGAGCCCYTCCTCGGGTGGCCGGGCGTGGCCGTGGGTGGCCGCGGGCCGGGTGGTACTCACGGTTGGGCCGGGGGGACCTTGGGCTCCGGTTTCTCCGTCTTTGCCAGCAGCACCCTGGGGAGGAGGGAGGGAGAGGAGGTGCTCAGGGTGTGGCCCCGACCTGCGGCCCCCACAGGACTCTCTCCCCTCCCCAAAACTGGGCGTGGGCCTGGACACGGCCGCGGGATCCTTCGAAGGCCGGGAGACACCGCGGCGAGCTGCCCGCGGCCACGTCACCCGCGCTGTCCCCGCTCCAACGGCGCCGGGAGCCACCGGGATGGGATCCCAAACACCTCATCCCGCTGCCGGGGCTCGGCCTTGGAGCCTGTCCTGGCTGTGCTCGGCCACCTCACACCCCATCCCACACCCCATCCCATACCGCATCCCACACCCCGTCCTGGCGGTCCCGTGCCAGGGTTGCCCTCCCTGCCACCCCACGCTGGGCTGTCACCCCACGCCAGGGTGGCCTTCYCTGTCCTGCCATTCCCTGGGTGATGCTCCCTGTCACCCCACACAGGGTTGTCCCTCCCTGCCACCCCATGCCCTGTGTGATGCTCCCCATCACCCCACACCGAGGTGTCCCTCCCTGTCACCCTCCCTGTCACCCCCCCGAGCTCTCTGTGCCCCACTCAACACTCACCACGGCGCCGGGGGGACCGGGAGCTCCTCTCTCGCCAGGTTTGCCGGGCTCACCCTAAAAGCAGAGCAGGATGAGCCCCGTGACGACACCGCAACACCGGGGAGGGGGCACAGGCCCCGCGGGCTCCCGGGCGGTGGCGGCGGYGGCGGGCAGGGGTCCCTCCCGGAGCGGGGTGCGGCGGCACCCCCGGGGGGGTGGCACTCACCGCAGCACCTTTGGGACCGGGGAATCCCATCACTCCGGCCTGGCCTCTGGCTCCGGGGGGGCCGGGGGGGCCGGGGCGTCCGTCTTGACCAGCGGGACCCTGTCGGGGGGAGCCAGCGGCCCGTTAGCTGAGCCCGAGCCGAGCCGGGGGAGGAGGGGACACCGGCGGGGACAACTTACAGGGGGGCCGGTCTTGCCGTCGGGACCGGGGCTGCCGGGGCTTCCAGTCAGACCCTGCAAGGCAGCGGGAGCGGGTCAGGAGCTCGGGAACTCCAGGGGATGCTCCAGAGGACGGGAGCATCCTGGAAAGCGGCTCCTGCGCCGGCACAGCGAGCAGAGCAGCCCCGCGGCCGTGGCGACACCGTGGCTGCTTGCTGCCGGTGTCACCGTGTCACCGTGTCACCGTGTCACCGTGTCACCGTGTCACCGCGTCACCGCGTCACCGCGCCCGCTCACCTTGGCTCCGGGGAGTCCGGGTTCCCCGGGGCGTCCAGCTTCACCAGGAGATCCTTTGGGGCCGACGGGGCCGGGGGAGCCGCGCTCGCCGGGGGGACCCTGGGAAGGAGCAGCGGGAGAGGGGCCGGGGGTGAGGCGGCTGCAGGACAGCACCGGGCACGGGGACGGAGCCGCGTCACCGCGGGCGGCAGCGACGCGGAGCCGCTGCGGTCGCCGTGTGGGCACGGGTGACGGCGCCCAGAGTCCCCACGGGCCCTTGACGCGACTTTCTCACGCAGACAGGCGCGGGCACCCACCTTGGGACCGGCGATGCCATCGGCGCCAGGGAAACCGCGGCTGCCGGGAGCGCCCTGCGAGGGACAGAGAGGGGTCAGTGGGGACACGGGGGGACCCGGGGGGGTGCGGGGGAGGGAGGTGCCGCCGTGGGACATGGCCACCAGCGGGAGCAGCGTCAAGGGGCCGGGGATGTCACCACGGTGTCCCCAAGCGCACGTAAGGTTCGGCCGCTGGACACGGGGAGGTGGGAGGAGGACGGGACGGGGACAGGGACGTCGGGGTGGGGACAGGGACGCTCCTACTCACACGCTCGCCAGCGGGGCCGGGCAGCCCAGCCGGGCCGGGCTCACCACGGGCTCCTCTCTTGCCTTCCTCGCCAGCAGGGCCGGGGGGGCCTTGGACACCAGCGGGACCCTGGGGAAGGAGGCGAAGGGATGAGGAGCCATCCCAGGATGTGCCGGAGCCGGGAGGGGCCGAGACCCCAGGGACACATYGTGGGGTCACTCACGGGTTCGCCTTTGGCACCGGTGTCACCTTTGTTGCCCGGAGCACCGGGCTCACCCTGGAAGAGGAGAGAAGAGGGAAAAGGTGTTTAACGCCGCATTGAGGAGCAGAGGGAGCCCCGAGGCACGTCCTGAGGAGCCCTCAGAGGGACAAGGGCTCCGCTTCCGCCACCCCCAGCGCCACCCTGCCCTGGCAGGGCTGCGGGGACCATGGCGCRCCACGGGAGACGCCTCCAGGGGGGCACTCCGGCAGCTTCCTGGAGCAGAGGAAAGGATCCCGCCCCGGGGAGAGGCCCCCGGAGGAGCCCAGGGATACTCACRGTGTTACCCTTGGGGCCGGGGGCTCCGCTGGGACCCTGGGGGCCGGAGGGGCCGCGGGCGCCGGGGAAGCCGGGAGCGCCAGCGATGCCRGGAGCGCCCTGCAAGAGGCAGAGGAGGGGGTGAGGAAGCAGCAGCGCTTTTCCTGCCGCAGCCGGAGGGGGACGCCGGGGACACTCACGGTTGCGCCCTTGGCACCAGGCTGACCGTCAGCACCGGGGTTGCCCTGCGGAGAGGAGGGGGAGGAAGAGGAGGGTTACGGCGGGGCCGGCAGGGCACGAGGCCGAAGGACGGGGAGCCCTGGGGTGTCACTCACAGCAGGACCAGCAGCGCCAGCGGGGCCGGGGGGACCGGGCTCACCACGGGCACCTTGGGGACCTTCGCTGCCACGAGCTCCCTGGGGACCGGTCTCGCCCTGGGGAGGAAGAGGAGGAGGAAGAGCCGTGAGCACCGGGGCTGCCCTGACCCCGGCAGGGCCGGCTCCCCCCATCCCTTCCCCTGGGGCACTGCCAGGACAGATGCCAGGACATCCCTGGGGAMGTCCCCAAGTGTCCACCTGCCCCAGGCAGGCCCAGCCCACGGCACTTGGGACTCACAGAGCCCTTCCCTGCCCATCCTGCCCCCATCCCACGCTCCCAGTGCCCTCCAGTTCCTCCCAGCCCGGGAGAAGGCCGGGCCGGTCCTACCTTAGCACCAGCGGCACCGGGGAAGCCGGGGGGACCAGCGGGACCAGTTGGACCCTAAATGGGAGAGAGGGAACGGGTCAGAGGGGGGATCCCACCCCACACCTGGCGCGGGTGGGACTCCCAGGCAGCAGAGCCTTGGCTCCCGGCCAGGATTCCCCATCCTGGAGCTGGGACGGGATCTCCCTCCGGAGAAGCTGGTGGAGGGTGGAGGGCATCAGGATACTTACGGGGGGACCAGCAGCACCGGGGGCTCCGTCATTGCCACGAGCGCCCTGGGGGAGAGGGGACACCATCAGTGATGCCCACGAGGGGGACAGGTGACCGCCACAGGTGGGGCAGGTGACCCCCAGACCCCCGTGCCCCGCACRGGGCTCTCAGCCCTGCCCATCCCAAATACTCACAGCGGGGCCAGATGGACCGGGACGGCCTCTCTCGCCGGGAAGACCACGAGGACCCTGGGGAAGGGACAGGACACGTTTAGGACACGTTTGGGTCACCTGGATGGGCCCTTTCCCCTTTCYGAGGCTCCTCCCATCCCTGTGCCGGCCCTGCCCTGCCCACAGGGACATTTCCAGGGGTTAAACCCTGTCCCGCCCCATTCCCCGGTGGATCCCTGAGGAGGGGCTGGGTCCCCATCAGGTGTCACCCCCACCCTGTCCCCTCCCGCCCAGAACCCCCCCGGGGCCCAGCACTCACCATCTGCCCAGGAGCTCCGTTCTCTCCGGGGCTGCCGGGCTCTCCCTGAGGAGGAGGAAGGACAAGAATGGGGACCTGCTCCGCAGGGAGGAGGGGACAGCGGGGACGTTCCCGGACAGGGTGACACGGCCACCACTCCTCACCTTGGGGCCAGCAGGTCCAGGCTCACCCTTGGCACCATCCAGACCACTGAAGCCCTGGGGGGCAGGAGAGAGGAGGGGCGGGGGRTCAGGAGGGGACCCTCGGTGAGGGCGGGGTCCCTCGTCCCCCAGATGTCCCCGGGGTGGGAGGTGGCACTCACTCGGTGTCCCTTCATGCCTGGCAGGCCGGCGGTTCCGGGCAGRCCACGAGCGCCCTGGGGGAGACAGGAGGCGGTGATGGAGGTGCTGGGGTTGTCCCCACACCCCATTGGCCTGTCCCCGAGGGGGGGCACAGCCGGGGGTGTCCCCTCGTGTGCCCCGCGGGGACCATCTCACCTGGGGGCCGGGGGGACCCCGCTCTCCGGGGCGGCCGGGCTTTCCAGCTTCACCCTGAGCACAAGGACACCGCGTCGGTGGCACGTCCCCGAGCCAGGCAGCTCCCGCTCACCCGGGGGGGTGGCAGGGCCGCCAGGCCCCAAACCGGGGGGGGACCCCATGGACAGGCCACTTACGTCATCTCCGTTCTTGCCAGGGGGGCCGGCGGGACCTCGGGGACCCATGGGACCCTGGGAGAGATGGAGGGCAGGGGTGAGGGCGCTGGGGGTGGCAGCTGTCCCCTGTCACCCTGTCCCCCCTCCCCGGGCAGTGCCGGGCCCTGCCAGCCCCGCCCCCACGGATCCCGGAGCAGGGACAGGGTGGCCGCAGGCAGGGCTGGGAGCAGCAGCGTTGTCCCCGCGCCCAGGGGACGTGGGCTGGAGCAGCAGGTGACAGCACTCACAGAAGCACCAGGCTCTCCAGGTTCACCGGGGGGGCCTTGGAAACCTTGGGGACCCTGTGGGGAAAAAAATAAAGGGAAAAAATGGGTCAGAAAGCGAGAAGTTTGGGCCTGAAACCCCCCTGGTGGCAGTGGCGGTGTCCTCCCATGTGGTGGCACCAGGATGTTGTCCCCACGTGCTCCCATGGCTGTCAGGAAGGGTGGGACACCCCCAACCCTTCCCACCCACCCCCCGCCACCCAGAGGGGCCCTGGGGCCGTTTGTCCCCAAGCCCAAGGGGACAGGAAGAGGAGACACTTACGGGAGCACCGGGAGGGCCGGGGAGACCACGGGGACCGGCTGGGCCCTGGGGGAGAACAGAGAGGGTGAGGAGTGGGTGCCTTGTCCCCCTGTCCCTGTCCCTGTCCCCATCACCACCCCACTGCTGCACCCGCTGGGCCTTGTTGCCACCCCACCACCATCCCACTGCTGTCCTCATCTCCACCCCACCACTGTCCCAAAACCACCCCCTCCTCGTTCCCATTGCCCCCCATCCCTTGTCCCCGTCACCACCCACTCCTTGTCACCATTGCCACCCCATCCCTGCCCCTATTGCCATCCCCAAACCATTTCCCCATCCCTGTTCCCACCTCCACCCATTCCTTGTCCCCATTGCCACCCCATCCCTGTCTCCATCACTCCCCATTACCTGTCCCCATCCCTGTCCCCATTGCTGTCCCTATCCCCACACGTTCCCTGTCCCTCTTGCCACCCCATCCCTATGTCCATCACTGCCCATTACCTGTCCCRATCCCTGTCCCCATCCCTGTCCCTATCCCCACACATTCTCTGTCTCTGTTGCCACTCCAGCCCTGTTTCCATCCCTGTCCCCATCACACCCTATTCCCTGTTCCCATCTCCATGCATTCCCTGAATCCATTGCTGCCCCATCCCTGTCCCCATCCCTGTCCCCATCCCTGTCCCCATCCCCTCCAGACCCAGCATCCCTCCCTGTCCCTCCCATGTCCTGGTGCTCGGTGACATCGCCGGCACAGGGAGCGCTCCTGGCCCCTCTCCCAGCTCCACTCCCACCCCCTGTGCCCCTCCTGTGCCCCCCCGCGTCCCCTCTGTCCCCCGTGTCCCCCCGCTGACCATGGGCCCGGGCACGGCCATGCCTCCGGCCTTCTCGTCGTATCCGTAGGACATTTGGGGAGCGAAGTTCTGCGGGAGAGGGAGAGCAGGGGGTGAGCGGGGCACGGGACCCCCGGGGGGGCTGCGCCAGCGGGGACTCCCCCACACTCACTCCGCCGAGGCCTGGGGGGCCGGGGGGGCCGGGGGGTCCGGGGAGTCCGGGCTGTCCGGGGATTCCATCCCTGCCGGGGGGGCCGGGCAGTCCCTGCGGGAGAGAAGAGGGGGGTGAGCCCAGGGGACGGGGGTCCCGGCAGAGCGGGGGGCTCTTGGGGGGGGGTGACACCCACCCTGTCTCCTTTGGGGCCGGGGTCTCCTTTAGGACCCTGTGGGGCAGAGGCAGAACAGGTTAGAAAAGGGGCGCTCCACAACGACGGGGAGGGGCTGTGAAATTTGGGGCGGGTGGGTTTGGGGGGGCCCTTACCTCTACTCCAACACTTTCTGGGTAGACAGGAGAGGCTGTGGGGGGGGAAAAAGGAGAGCTCAGAGCAGCCCAGCACCACCAACCCCGCACCAACCCCACACCCTCCCACCGCCCAGACACCCGGGGGGGGGGGACACCCTGATCCCGCCGGTCCCCGGGGACCCCCGGGATGGGGCTGGGAGCCCCGCGGGGGGCGCGGCGGTACCGTCGGTGTCGGGACAGATGGGGCAGCACTCTCCGAAGGGGATCTCGGCGTTGGGGCAGTCGGAGGTGTCCTCGCAGATCACGTCGTCGCACAGGATGTTGCCGCTGTCGCACACGCAGATCTGGCACGGTTCTGGTTTCCAYACGTCCTTGTCGTTGTACTTGAGCCCATCCTGGACGCAGCTCCCGGTCTGGACTGGGACAGCGGGGCGGGAAGCCTCAGCACGGGCGGCCGGGGCCGGCCCGGCTCTCCCCCCTCCCCTCGGCCCCCTCCGCTCCCGCAGCTTCTCCCTTCATCTGGTTCTCATCAGCCCCGCGCGGTGACACAGGAAAAGCTCCACAATAAACTCTTCCCACAGACGCTGGAATTTAAACAAAAAATCCCTCCAGCCACTCGCTCCGTGCGGACGGGGCCAAGGCAAACACCCCCTCCCCGAGGCAGGGGGGGTCCCCGTCACCCGTGGGGGGCGCGACGGGGCCGGGGTGGGACGGGGCGGGGTGGGGTGGGATGGGACGGGGCGGGTTGGCCCCGAAGTCTGGGCTGAAATTGGATCCAGGCGGCTGCGGGATGGGGCTGGATCGGGCCAGATGGGATTGGGGAATGGGAGGCCAGAGAGTGGAGACAGGCGGGGGCTGCGTGGGGAGGGGAGCGCAGGGCGAGCGGCCAGGCCCGGGGGTGGCCCCACGGTGGGGAAGGGTCCTGGGTGGGGTGGCTGGGACGGCTCACGGAACATCTCCCCCCGAAAAAGGCGAAGAGATAAAAAAAGGCAAAAAGAGGGGGAAAAGGCAAAGGGAAGAAAAAAAGGGCAAAAAGATGTTTTAAAAAAAAAAAGGCAAATGGAAAATGCAAAACTCTTAAGGAAAAAAAAAAAACGCAAAATGGGAACGGGAAAAGGCAAAATGCAGAATGGGAGATGCAGAACTGGAACCGGGGAATGGGAGAAGGGGAAATGCAGGATGGGCATCGTCAATGCGAAATGCAGAATAATTTAAAAAATGTATTTAAAAAAAAAAAAAGGCACAAAAAAAAAATTTCACCAAAAAAGGACAAAATCGGGCAAAAAGCGGTGGGCGCCGGGCCCAGGGTCCCCCCGTGTCCCCCTGGCGCAGGTGGCAGCGGGGCGCGGGGCCCGCGGAGTGGCGGGGGGGTGACCCCGGCCGTGCCCCCGGCCCGCGCCGCTGGCAGCCCCCGCTCCCCCGGCTGCCGAAACATTTTGCTTATGAATCATCCGAGACTTTTCTAATTCTTTCCTGATGGCTTTCGCAGATCCCGGGGCTGGGCCCCCCCTCTCCCTCCTCTCCCCCCTCTCCTGTCTCCCGCGCTCTTTCCCCCCTTTCCTTTCCCTTCCCGGCCTCCTCCTCCTCCTCCCCTTGGTCCCGGCTCCCTCCTTCCCCGCCGGCTCCTCTCCACCCTTCCTTCCCTCCCTGCTCTTGGCAGGGCGCCGCGGCCGCTCACCCCCCCACGGCCCCCCTAAACCCCTTTTCCCCCAACCCCAAATCCCCCCAGCCCTCTTCTTTTACTTGATTTCCCCTCGTTTCCCTCTTTTCCCCCTAATTCCCGCTCTCGGCTCCGCACGCCGGCCCCGCGTTCCTCCTCGCCCACCCCGGGGCAGCCGGGCCGGGCGTCGCCGGTGCCGCMGGACCCCGTCCCACCCCGCCGCCCGCATCCCCCCGGGGCGAGGAGCATCACCCGGCGCCCACTACTCACTGTCCTCTTCTCCTTGCCCGCGGGTGAGTAGAACAGTCGCTGCTATCAACAGCAGTGACCGAGAATCCACAAAGCTGAACATGTCTAAATATTAGACATGTAGACTCTTTGGGGTCTCTTTTGTTCTTAGCTTGGGGTCATACGGGGCCGATCCAACCCTTGGAGCTCCAAATCCAGACCCCAGCAGAAACTTCCTACTGCCCTTTGCCCACTTCTTCGCCTGCCCTTTTATACGGTGCGGCGCCGGGGAGAGGAGGGACCCGGCGCGAGCGGCGAATTTTGGACGGCCCCCTCGGCCAATCAGAGGCACCCAGCGAGTCGGGGGGCACCCCTCGTCCCCCCCCCCCCCACCCCCGTCCGTGTGTCCGTGCACACGCAGACACGGCCGGGCACACGCGGACGCGGCCGCGCACACGCGGCTCTCCGAGCGGGGCCGGCCGGGATGGGGGTTTTGGGCCGGTTTTGGGGTGTTGTTTTTGCGGGGGTTGTGATTTTGGGGGGGGAGTTTTGCACACTCGGAGGTGTCAGGGGGGCTGGGCGGGTGGGGACAGGGGATGTGGCACGTGGCGCTTCGGGGCCCCCGGTGCCACGCAACGCCGGGAGCTGCACCGAGGCCCTGCAAACCCCCCCGATCCCCGCGCGCGGGGGTCCCCAAAACCCCCCCCACGGTTCCCCACGGGGACCCTCCTCCAGCGGGGTCGAACCCCCAGCACGGTGCAAGGCCAAGGCCACCAGTCCCCAGAGCATCCCTTGGACCGTCCCCAAGAGCATCCCCTGAGGGACCCCAACCCCAAAACCCCTCCGCGAACCACAGGCACCCCGAACCCCTCCCCGGAGCCCACTCGCTTTACGTTTTTAGCCCTTCCTTTCCCTCTTTTCCCTGGCTTTCCCTGGATCCCGCCGCTCCCCTCGCTCCCCCCCTGGCACGGCTCCACGGCCGTTTCCACATTTGAAGGAGCCACGTTGGTTGGAAAAAGCAAAAGCTCCTGGACAATGCTCCACAGCCGTTCCTACCGTGCAATTTGGGGAGGGTGTAATTACCCGCCAGAAAAATCCACGTCGGTGCCGGGGCCGGGAGCTCGGCAGCGCGGGGGGAAGGACACGGCCAATGTGGCACCCGCGGAGGGGGGCAGCTCCCGCTTTTCTGGGGGGATTTTGGGGAATGGGGTGGGAAATGGGGCTGGGGAGGGGAGGGAAAAAGTGGGTTCGGCCCTGGCACTCGTGCCAGTGTCCCCCGCGCCGTGCTGAGGGATACTGGGAATACTGGGAGCACTGGGAGCGCCCCGTTTGTCCCCGTTACTGTGCTGAGGGATTGAAGGCTCAGTGGAATACTGGGAATACTGGGAACACTGGGAGCACCTGGGAGCGCCCCGTTTATCCCTGTTACCGTGCTGAGGGATTGAAGGCTCAGTGGAATACTGGGAATACTGGGAACACTGGGAGCACCGGGAGCACCCTGTTTATCCCCGTTACCGTGCTGAGGGATTGGAGGCTCATCAGAACACTGGGAACACTGGGAACACTGGGAACGCTGGGAACACTGGGAGCGCTCCGTTTTATCCCCCTTATCACTGCGCTGAGAGCCTGAAGGCTCAGTGGAATACCGGGAATATTGGGAATACTGGGAACACTCGGCTCGCTTCGTTTGTCCCCCCTGTCACTGCGCTGAGGGCTGGAATGCTGGGAATGCCGGGAGCGCTGGGAGCACTGGGCTCAGCCTTCACACCTCCACTTGGCCCCCCCACCAGTGTCCTGAGGGCTTGGAGTTTCATCAGAATACTGGGAATACTGGGAGCACTGGGAGCACTGGGAGCACTCCGCTGGTCCCTCCTGCCACTGCGCTGAGGGCTTGCGGAGTGATTGGAATTCCGGGAATTCTGGGAGCACTGGGAGCTGGGCTCAGCCCTCGCACCTCTGCCTGCCCTCCCACCACTCTGCTGAGGGTTTGCAGGCTCAGTGGAATACTGGGAATACTGGGAGCGCTGGGAGCACTGGGAGCACTCCCTTGGTCCCCCCGCCACTACGCTGAGGATCCACAGGCTCAGCAGGATACTGGGAATACTGGGAGYACTGGGAGAGCCGGGTTCTGGCCTCGCACCTCTGCCTGTTCCCCCCGCACCGTGCTGAGGGTTTGCAGGCTCAGGGAATACTGGGAATACTGGGAATACTGGGATTGCTGGGAGCRCCRGGCTMACTCAGTTTGTCCCCACCACCACTGTGCTGAGAGCTTTCAGGCTCAGCGGGATACTGGGAATACTGGGGGAACTGGGAGCACCCCTGTGGTCCCTCCTGCCGCTACGCTGAGGGTTTGCAGGCTCAGCGGAATACTGGGAATACTGGGAATGCTGGGGGAACTGGGAGCACTCCACTTGTCCCTCCTGCCACCGCGCTGAGGGTTTGCAGGCTCAGGGAATMCTGGGAGCACTGGGAGCACTGGGAGCACTRGGAGCCMTGCAGAGCAAAACCACGCCAGGGCGGGAGCTCTCACCAAGACATTCCTTGATTTTCCTTCAGGAAAAACACAAATCCGTGCAATTCAACAGTGAAATAACGAGGGGGACACGCGACACGTCACCCCCACCCCACTCTCCCCCCTCTTTGCGCCATCAGATTTTTTTYCCCTGCAATTAAATTTAAATATAAAATAAAACCCACAGGAGGAGAGGCCGGGGGAGGGTCACGCACTCGCCCACGCGTGCCCGTGGGGCCACGCCGGTGTCCCAGCCCTGGGTCCAGCCCTGGGTGCAGTGTCCAGCCMTATGTCCAGCCCCATACTCAGCCCTGTATCCGTTATCCAGCCCTGTCTCCATTATCCAGCCCCATATCCAGCCCCATATCCAGCCCTGTATCCATTATCCAACCCCATATCCAGCCCCATATCCAACCCTATATCCATTCTCCAGCCCCGTGTCCATTCCCCAGCTCCGTGCCCATTATCCAGCCCCGTATCCAGCCCCATATCCGACCCTATATCCATTCCCCAGCCCCGTGTCCATTCCCCAGCCCTGTATCCATGCATCCGAGACACGTTGCAGGCGAAGCCTCCTCCAATCCTGCCCCGGCGACTCGAAGAGCCCTGGCTGGGCTCCAGCCTGAAGATGTGTCTTTAATTTTTGCAGCATGACAGAAAAGAAAAGAATGTCATCGGCTTGGGGTTTTTTTTTTAATTTTTTTTTTTATGTATATATGGAGAGGGAGGGGAATAAAGAAAAAGGGGGGGGAAGGACGGGATGATGCCACCTCATCAACCCCCGGCCGCCCGCCCCAGGAATGCGGGACGAGGAGTTGGGGGCTGGGAAAAGGGAAGAATTCCCACTTTGAATTAAAAAAAAAAAAAAAAAAACATAATAAAGAACGAGAAGAATATGAAAAAAAAGGGCTGGAAAAGTCATTAGGATCCTCGGAAGCAGGATGGGAGCGCAGGCCTGGGATTCTGTAGGGTTTTGGGTGCTGGGGGGGGCACCCACTGGGATCCTCCTGCTGCTTGGGGGTGTTGGGGTCAGGGTGTCCCACTCACCCCCCCTCAGCTTTCGGGGGAATCCCTGAGCCTTCCCCGCCTGTTCCAGACTGGTTTTACTGGTGCAAACTGGGCGTGGGGCCGGCGGGGTGGGAACGGAGGCAGGCACCCCAAAAAGATGGGGGTCACCCCAAAATCTTGGCGGTCACCCCAAAAGCTCGACGGTGGTGCCAAAAAGTTGGTGGATGCCCAAAAATGCAGCGGGCGCCCCAAAAATGCAGCGGATGCCCCCCAAAATTTGGTGGACTCCCCAAAAACTTGTTGGATGCCTCCCGAGTTACGGGTGCCTCGAAAAGACGGCGGAATCCCCAAAATTGTCCGGCCGGCTCCAGGCTGGGGCTGCCCCACGGTGTGGGGGGAGAGGACGGAGCGGGGCAGCCCCTTCGGTCCCTTTTGGGTAGGACCGGGCGAAAAGGGGGTGCGGGGGGTTCTGGGGGAGGGCGCGGGGTTTGTTTGCCGCGGAGCTGGAGCMGACGGCGGCATCTGGAGCGAGTTAACTCCCCCCGGCAGCCCAGACACATGGATCGGATTAATTCCCTTTTTCTCCCCCCCCCCCGCCCCGCTTCCCTCGGCAGCCCCGGGAGCCGCTCCCGGGCCCTGCGTCCCCCCCCACCATCGCCCCCTCCCCATCCCGCACCCACAGGACCCCGCTGAGGTGTCCCCCCSTTGGTGGCCGTCCCGCTGGGGACAGGACTGGTCCGTGCCAGGTGGGGACACGCAGGTGTTTGACCCCACAGAGCGGGGGTGCCCCTCTGGTGTCCCCAAGCGGCGTCCCCCAAAGCCACCCCGCCACCACCAAGAGCCCCTCGGGGGGGTTCCCTGGCCCCCCCCCCCCCCGCTCAGACCAACCCAGCCACCCCCCACTCGTGCCCCCCCCCCACGGTGCCTCAGTTTCCCCCCCGCGGCCGCAGCCCGGCCCCGCCCCGGCTATTCCTGGTGGCCTCCGGCCCTCGGCGCCCTCAATTGCGGCGGCAGGGCCGAACCCCGTAATCACGGCCGCGACTCCCGGCTATTTCCAGGGAAAATTGCTCAAATTGGCCGCCGGGATGCCAACGCCACGCCGCCCTCGCCGGGGGCACCGCCGGCACCGCTGGAGGGGCGATGGGGGGGGCGCGTCCCCGGCGGGGACCCCCGGGCTGAGGAGGGGACAGGCAGGTGGGGACCTCTTCCTGCTCCACCTGGGATGGGGCCAGGGGATGGGGAGCGGGGCTGTGGCCCCTCCCTGGCTGGCATCCTCCTGGGGGGGTCATTTCCCCCTCTGCACCCCCAACCACCCCAACATCCAGGGCTGGGGGGTCATCCCCCCCATCTGCACCCTCATATCTGGGGCTGGGGGTCRTCTCCCCATCTGCACCCTCGTATCCAGGGCCGGGACCCTCCTGGGGGGCTCATTCCCCCACATCCAGGGCTGGTTCCCTCTTGGGGAGTGGATCCCCACATCCAGGGCTGGGCCCTCCCTGGAGGGTCATCGCCCCCATCTGCACCCTCGCATCCAGGGCCGGGACCCTCCTGGGGGCTCATTCCCTCACCTGCACCCCCACACTGCCCCCACAGCCAGACCTGGGTCCCTCCTGGGGGGTCACCTCCCCCCATCTGCACCCCCCATTCATGGCCGGGACGCTTTGGGGGGGGGCTCATCCTCCCCACATCCCCCCCATATCCAGGGCTGGGTCCCTCCTGGGGGGCTCATCGCTGCCCTCTGCACCCCCTCATCCCGGGACTTGGGTGCAGAGCAGAGCTGGGGATGCAGAGGGGGTTTGGGGGTGTTTGGGGGGGGCTCTGGAGGGGGGTCCCAGGCAGGAGCAGCCGCCCAGCCCAGGCCCCAGCGTCTGGGCTCACAGAGCMGGGATGGAAACTCTGAGGGACGAGCTCCACGCCGAACATTTTCCGTTCCCAGCTCCCTTTTTTTTTTCCCTTTTTATTCCTCTTTTTATTTTTTTTTTCCTTTTTCTGCTCTTCAGTTTCATTGAAGAATTCGCTGCCCCCCCCCCAGCCCCCCCCCCACAGTCCAGGGATGGGGCAGAGCCCCCCAGCCCTATCCCAGCCGGAGCGCGGGACAGGGAGCGATGTGGGGGTGCCCTGAGCACCTCACATTCCCTCTGCCCCCCGGGGAGGGGGTCCCTCATCCCTGAACCCCCTGGAAAAGCATCCCCAGGGTGTGCTGGGCTTGTTTCTTGTGGGAATGGGGACGGGAATGGGGTGGGACGGGACAAGGATGGGGACAAGCATGAAGAGGGGATGGGGACGGGGACGGGGCTGGGGCTGGGGACGGCGCCGGGGCTGGGAGGGGGACAGGAGCGGGGACGCGGGCGCTCCCGCGCTGCCGCTCCGCAGCCTGGCCGGGAGCTCTCCCGGTGACCTCATCGGCCGCGCCTGGAGCGGCGCCCGCAGCCTGGCGGGGCCGGTGGCTCCGGTGCCACGTGGCCGGGCCGTGGGGCTGCCCGCACCCCCCCGCACCCTCCGCCGCCCCCATCGCCGCCCCCATCGCCACCCCCGCTGGGCAAGGGGGGCCCCGGRGGTGTCCGGRGGGGGGGCTGTACCCCAAAACCTCRGTGCGAGGGGCGGAAAARCCCAAAGCCCACCCAGGAGGGCTCGGGGTGAGGTTTTGGTGGCTTTGGGGGGGGGGCAGAGCTGTGGGGTGTCCTCTGGAGCCCAAAGGGCTCACCCAGCACCAATCCCTCCCCAAAACTGTTGGTTTGAGGGGATCTCACTCCCAGCAGGGAGTCAGGCAGCAGCTGGGGCTGCGGGGTTGGGATTGGGGTGTTTGGGTTGGCGGGAGGAGTTGTCGGGGTGGGATCCTCAGGTCGTTTGGGTTGGTGGTTGGGGTTGGTGGGTTGGGTTGGGGTACTTGGGTTGTTTGGGGCCGTTTGGGTTGGGGGATTCCTTGGGGTGGAGTATTTGGAGTCTGGGGTTGGTGGGTTGGAGTTGGTTGGGGTTCATGGGTCAGGGTATTTGGGTGATTCGGGTTCGTGGGTTGGGGTATTTGGGTTATTGGGGCTTTTGAGTTGGGGTACTCAGTTGTTGGGGGCGGTGGTTGGGTTTGGGGTTGGTGGGGCTGTTTGGGTTGGTGGGCTGGGGTTGGTTGGGGTATTTGGGTTGGTGGGGTTCACGGGCTGGGGTGTTTGGGAGGTTGGAGTCAGTGGTTGGGGTATTTGGGTGGTTGGGGTTCATGAGCTGGGGGGCTCTGGGGTAGGGGTGGTCTGGACCCTGCTGTGGGGACAGGATCCCTCCACCCCAAAGGAAGAGCTGGGGCCGGGCAGGGGGAGCAGGGCCCGTGCCCCCCTTCGGCCCCCCCGGCTCCGCCGCCCCCAGGAGGGTCCCTCCAGCTGGAGCTCGGCCCAGCAGCAGCGATGCTCCAGCTCCAGCTCTTCCTCCTCCTCCTCCTCCCCGGCCCCACGTCAGCACCTTCCTCCCAGCCCTCCCTGCCCGCTCCCCCAGTTCATCCCAGTTCCCTGCCAGGGGACGGGACCAGCACACACGAGGAGGGGGTTAACTCTTCCCTCGCAGCCTGGGGGTGTCCCCCCACGCCTTCCGCGCCCCCCCCCGGCCCCATGGAATCCCCCAAACCGACAGGGTTCCCCCCATCGCCGCCGTTATCCCCCAATGGGGTCCCCATTCCTGTTGGGATGCCTCTCATTCCTACAGTGTCCCCACCATCCCTCCCCTGCTCCCCAAATCCCCACAGTGTCCCCCCATCTCCGTGGTGTCCCCATTCCTTGTGGGGTCCCCCCATCCCTTCCGCGTCCCCCCCATCCCCACGGTGTGTCCCCCATCCCTTCCGTGCCCCCATCCCCGCGGTGTTCCCCTCATCCCCGCGGTGTCCCCCCGGTCCCCGCCGTGTCCCCCCCGTCCCCGCCACGTCCCTTTGGCAGCGGGATGCGGCCGTCGTGGAAATGGAACGGGGGGGGGGGACTGGAAGGGGGAATTTGGGGGGGGAAGGGGCGTGGTGTGTCCGTGCGGGCGGGGCCTGTGCGGGAGGGGGCGGGGGCACCCAACAAAGGGATTTCAAAGGGATGAAATTGGGGCAAAGCCAAAAAAGCTTTAAAAGTCTTCCCCCGCTCCCCCCTCGCCTCCCCAAAAAAACAACCCCGCCCGCCGGGCCCGTCCCTGGCCCCGCACACGTGTGAGGGAAACTGAGGCACGGCGGGGCCGGGGGGGCCCGCGGTGTCCCCGAGTCGCGGGCGGTGCCGGGGACCCCCTCAGAGCCCGCACAGACCCCGCGAGAGGCAGCAGCGGGGGCAAGGGGGGCTCCCCCGCCCCACGAGCCCCGGTGGGGAGCAGACGCGTCCCCACGCGGGGACAGGGCCGGCGGGGACCCGGCGGGTGGCGGCGGTGCCCGGCGCATTCCTCTGGCCGCTGCCTCCTCCCTTGGCGGGGCGGCTCTCACCCCCCCCCACCCCGAAATCTGGGGCAGGCGCAGGCGATGCCCTTGGCTCCCACCCCACCCCTGACACGTCTCCGGCACAGCCTCCACGTCGGCAGCGGAGGGGGGGCCCGGGGGCTGCGCCGGGAGCTGGGGGGGCTGGGGAGGCCCCCCGCCTCATGCCGGGCTGGGCCCCACCCTGCCCACCCCCGGGGGGGTCAGCACAGGGACCCCCGCCCGGGCAGCGTCCCCGGGAGCTGGCAGGGGAGCGGGCAGGGCCGGGACACCGTGCCACGCCGGGCCGTGGGCAGGGCTGGGGACACCGTGCCATGGGCAGGGCTGGGGACACTGTGCCATGGGCAGGGCTGGGATGTGCCACGCTGTGCCCTGGGCAGGGCCGGGCCGTGGGCAGGGCTGGGGACATTGTGCCATGGGCAAGGCTGGGGACACCGTGCCATGGGCAAGGTTGGGGACATTGTGCCATGGGCAAGGTTGGGGACATTGTGCCATGGGCAGGGCCGGGCCGTGGGCAGGGCTGGGGACACTGTGCCAGGGGCAAGGCTGGGGACATTGTGCCATGGGCAGAGACAGGGACACTGTGCCATGGCCAGGGCTGGGGACATGCCACACGGTGCCGTGCTGTGCCCTGGGCAGGGCTGGGGACGCTGTGCCATGGGAAGGGACAGGGACACGGTGCCACGCGACACAGCAGGGGCCTGCCACACTGCCCCACAGACAGGGCTGGGCCGTGCCACCGGCAGCCGCCGGGGACACACCACGGGCAGCACCGGAGCCGTGCCGGGGGCAGCACTGGGGGCGCGGGGGGGCTGCACCCGCAGCGGTGCCGCAGCCAGACCCGCCCCGCGCCCTGCCCGGTGCTGGCGCGGGCGCTGCCGCGGGCGGGACACGCCGGGGCAGCCGGGCCCGGCCCCGCAGGTGCTGCTGGGCCCCCCTATGTAGGTCAGGGCCAGATTAAGGCTCGGCCCCCGCCCCTGCCCGTGGGCACGGCGGGACCCAGCGTGTCCCGTGGGCACCGGCAGGCTCGGGCACGCRGGGCTGCGCCGTGGGGACACGCTGGGTGCCACCCCCGAGGGCTGCGGGACACCGCCGACACCTSGGGCACCCACGGGCTCGTCCCGAGGGGTGCAGGGGGTCAGTGGTGCTCCGCGGGTGCTTGAGGGGATAAAACGAGGTTGTGGTGAACCCAAAAGGTGGCTTTTAGGAGCTGATGTGAAGTGTCCCTTGGTAATGACACAGCCGTCCCTTGTGCCAGCTGCCTGTCCGTCCCTTCTCTCATGTAACCTGTCATCCATCCATCCATCCCTCCTTCCACCCGTCCATCCATCCCTCCATCCATCCCTCCATCCATCCCTCCATCCATCCCTCCATCCCTCCATCCATCCATCCCTCCATCCCTCCATCCATCCATCCCTCCATCC